>OZ005759.1:8900727-9224464 GCA_963930825.1 Silvanus unidentatus
TTAAACATCATTTTACATAAAATAAGTCTAATAAGTCAACTCTCAAGAGTTGATAAAGGTACAAACGAATAAAATGTTTATATATCACATTTTCAAATATCTATTATTCTAAATTTTACTCGATCTCCTAAAGGGTTAAAGATAGGACATCGCGGTGTTTACCAGTGGATTAAGCACCTCATTTTACATAAAATAAGTCCTATAAGTCTACTCTCAAGGGTTGATAAAGATACAAACGAATATAATGTTTATGTATCACATTTTCAAATATCTATTATTCTCCATTTTACTCGATCTCCTAAGCGGTTAAAGATAGGACATCGCGGTTTTCGCCAGTGGATTTAGCACCTTATATTACATAAAATAAGTCCTATAAGTCTACTCTCAAGGGTTGATAAAGATACAAACGAATATAATGTTTATGTATCACATTTTAAAATATCTATTATTCTCCATTTTACTCGATCTCCTAAGCGGTTAAAGATAGGACATCGCGGTTTTCACCAGTGGATTTAGCACCTTATTTTACATAAAATAAGTCCTATAAGTCTACTCTCAAGGGTTGATAAAGATACAAACGAATATAATGTTTATGTATCACATTTTAAAATATCTATTATTCTCCATTTTACTCGATCTCCTAAGCGGTTAAAGATAGGACATCGCGGTTTTCACCAGTGGATTTAGCACCTTATTTTACATAAAATAAGTCCTATAAGTCTAGTCTCAAGAGTTGATAAAGGTACAAACGAATAAAATGTTAATATATCACATTTTCAAATATCTATTATTTTAAATTTTACTCGATCTCCTAAACGGTTAAAAAATATTACATCGCGGTTTTCACCAGAAGATTTAGCACCTCATTTTACATAAAATAAGTCCTATAAGTCTACCCTCAAGAGTTGATAAAGGTACAAACGAATAAAATGTTTATATATCACATTTTCGAATATCTATTATTCTAAATCTTACTCGATCTCCTAAACGGTTAAAGATAGGACATCGCGGTTTTTACCAGTAGATTTAGCACCTCAGTTTACATAAAATAAGTTCTATAAGTCTACTCTCAAGAGTTGATAAAGGTACAAACGAATAAAATGTTTATATATCACATTTTCAAATATCTATTATTCTAAATATTACTCGATCTCCTAAACGGTTAAAGATAGGACATCGCGGATTTCACCAGTGGATTTAGCACCTCATTTTACATAAAATAAGTCTTATAAGTCTACTCTCAAGGGTTGATAATCATACAAACGAATAAAATGTTTATATATCACATTTTCAAATATCTATTATTCCCCATTTTACTCGATCTCTAAAGCGGTTAAAGATAGGACATCGCGGTTTTCACCAGTGGATTTAGCACCTCATTTTACATAAAATAAGTCCTATAAGTCTACTCTCAAGAGTTGATAAAGGTACAAACGAATAAAATATTTATATATCACATTTTCAAATATCTAATATTCTTCATTTTACTCGATCTCCTAAACGGTTAAAGATAAGACTTCGCGGATTTCACCAGTGGATTTAGCACCTCATTTTACATAAAATAAGTCCTATAAGTCAACTCTCAAGGGTTGATAAAGATACAAACGAATATAATGTTTATGTATCACATTTTCAAATACCTATTATTCTCCATTTTCTCGAACTCATAAACGGTTAAAGATAGGACATCGCGGTGTTTACCAGTGGATTAAGCACCTCATTTTACATAAAATAAGTCCTATAAGTCTACTCTCAAGAGTTGATAAAGGTACAAACGAATAAAATGTTTATATATCACATTTTCAAATATCTATTATTCTCCATTTTACTCGATCTCCTAAGCGGTTAAAGATAGGACATCGCGGTTTTCTCCAGTGGATTTAGCACCTCATTTTACATAAAATAAGTCCTATAAGTCTACTCTCAAGAGTTGATAAAGGTACAAACGAATAAAATGTTTATATATCACATTTTCAAATATCTATTATTCTAAATATTACTCGATCTCCTAAACGGTTAAAGATAGGACATCGCGGTTTTTACCAGTAGGTTTAGCACCTCATTTTACATAAAATAAGTCCTATAAGTCTACTCTCAAGAGTTGATAAAAGTACAAACAAATAAAATATTTATATATCACATTTTCAAATATCTAATATTCTCCATTTTACTCGATCTCCTAAACGGTTAAAGATAAGAAATCGCGGATTTCACCAGTGGATTTAGCACCTCATTTTACATAAAATAAGTCTTATAAGTCTACTCTCAAGGGTTGATAATCATACAAACGAATAAAATGTTTATATATCACATTTTCAAATATCTATTATTCTCCATTTTACTCGATCTCCTAAGCGGTTAAAGATAGGACATCGCGGTTTTCACCAGTGGATTTAGCACCTCATTTTACATAAAATAAGTATTATAAGTCTACTCTCAAGAGTTGATAAAGGTACAAACGAATAAAATGTTTATATATCACATTTTTAAATATCTATTATTCTCCATTTTACTCGATCTCCTAAACGGTTAAAGATAGGACATCGCGGTTTTCACCAGTTTATTTAGCAACTCATTTTACATAAAATAAGTCCTATAAGTCTACTCTCAAGAGTTGATAAAGGTACAAACGAATAAAATGTTTATATATCACATTTTTAAATATCTATTATTCTCCACTTTACTCGACCTCCTAAACAATTAAAGATAGGACATCGCGGTTTTCACCAGTAAATTTAGCACCCCATTTTACATACAATAAGTCCTATAAGTCTACTCTCAAGAGATGATAAAGGTACAAACGAATAAAATGTTTATATATCACATTTTCAAATATCTTTTATTCTCCATTTTACTCGATCTCCTAAACGGTTAAAAATAGGACATCGCGGTTTTTATTAGTATATATAGCACATTATTTTACATAAAATAAGTCCTATAAGTCTACTCTCAAGGGTTGATAAAGGTACAAATGAATAAAATGTTTATATATCACATTTTCAAATATCAATTATTTTCCTTTTTACTCGATCTCCTAAACTATTAAAGATAGGACATCGCGGTTTTCACCAGTATATATAGCACATTATTTTACATAAAATAAGTCCTATAAGTCTACTCTCAAGGGTTGATAAAGGTACAAACAAATTAAATGTTTATATATCACATTTTTAAATATCTATTATTTTCCATTTTACTCGATCTCCTAAACAATTAAAGATAGGACATCGCGGTTTTCACCAGTATAAATAGCACATTATTTTACATAAAATAAGTCCTATAAGTAAACTCTTAAGAGTTGATAAATGTACAAACGAATAAAATGTTTTTGTGTCACATTTTCAAATATCTATTATTTTCCATTTTACTCGATCTCCTAAACGGTTAAAGATAGGACATCGCGGTTTTCACCAGTGGATCTAGCACTTCATTTTAGATAAAATAAGTCCTATAAGTCTACTCTCAAGTGTTGATAAAGGTACAAACGAATAAAATGTTTACATATCACATTTTCAAATATCTATTATTCTTCATTTTACTCGATCTCCTAAACGGTTAAAGATACTACATCGCCGTTTTCACTAGTGGATTTAGCACTTCATATTACATAAAATAAGTCTTACAAGTCTACTCTTAAGAGTTGATATAGGTACAAACGAATAAAATGTTTATATATCACATTTTCAAATATCTTTTATTCTCCATTTTACTCGATCTCCTAAACGGTTAAAGATAGGACATCGCGGTTTTCACCAGTTTATTTAGCACCTCATTTTACATAAAATAAGTCCTATAAGTCTACTCTCAAGAGTTGATAAAGGTACAAACGAATAAAATGTTTATATATCACATTTTTAAATATCTATTATTCTCCATTTTACTCGATCTCCTAAACGGTTAAAGATAGGACATCGCGGTTTTCACCAGTAAATTTAGCACCTCATTTTACATACAATAACTCCTATAAGTCTACTCTCAAGAGTTGATAAAGGTACAAACGAATAAAATGTTTATATATCACATTTTTAAATATCTATTATTCTCCATTTTACTCGATCTCCTAAACGGTTAAAGATAGGACATCGCGGTTTTCACCAAAAAATTTAGCACCTCATTTTACATAAAATAAGTCCTATAAGTCTACTCTCAAGAGTTGATAAAGTACAAACGAATAAAATGTTAATATATCACATTTTAAAATATCGATTATTCTCCATTTTACGCGATCTCCTAAACGGTTAAAGAAAGGACATCGCGGTTTTCACCAGTGGATTTAGCACTTCATTTTACATAAAATAAGTCCTACAAGTCTACTCTCAAGAGTTGATAAAGGTACAAACGAATAAAATGTTTATACATCACATTTTGAAATACCTATTATTCTCCATTTTACTCGATCTCCTAAACGGTTAAAGACAGGACATCGCGGTTTTCACCAGTGGATTAAGCACCTCATTTTACATCAAATAAGTCCTATAAGTCTTCTCTCAAGAGTTGATAAAGTACCAACGAATAAAATGTTTATATATCACATTTTCAAATATCTATTATTCTCCATTTTACTCGATCTCCTAAACGGTTAAAGATAGGACATCGCGGTTTTTACAAGTGGATTTAGCACCTCATTTTACATAAAATAGGTCCTATAAGTCTACTCTCAAGAGTTGATAAAGGTATAAACGAATAAAATGTTTATATATCACATTTTCAAATATCTATTATTTTCCATTTTACTCGATCTCCTAAACGGTTAAAGATAGGACATCGCGGTTCTCACCAGTGGATTTAGCACCTCATTTTACATAAAATAAGTCCTATAAGTCTACTCTTAAGAGTTGATAAAGGTACAAACGTATAAAATGTTTATATATCATATTTTCAAATATTTATTATTCTCCATTTTACTCGATCTTCTAAACGGTTAAAGACAGGACATCGCTGTTTTCACCAGTATATATAGCACATTATTTTACATAAAATAAGTCCTATAAGTCTACTCTCAAGGGTTGATAAAGGTACAAACAAATCAAATGTTTATATATCACATTTTTAAATATCTATTATTTTCCATTTTACTCGATCTCCTAAACAATTAAAGATAGGACATCGCGGTTTTTACCAGTAAATATAGCACATTATTTTACATAAAATAAGTCCTATAAGTCTACTCTCAAGGGTTGATAAAGGTACAAGCGAATAAAATGTTTATATATCACATTTTCAAATATCTACTATTTTCCATTTTACTCGATCTTCTAAACGGTTAAAGATAGGACATCGGGGTTTTCACCAGTGGATGTAGCACCTCATTTTACATAAAATAAGTCCTATAAGTCTACTCTCAAGAGTTGATAAGGGTACAAACGAATAAAATGTTTATATAACACATTTTCAAATATCTATTATTCTCCATTTTACTCGATCTCCTAAACGGTTAATGATAGGGCATCGGGGTTTTCACCAGTAAATTTAGCACCTCATTTTACATAAAATAAGTCTTATAAGTCTACTCTTAAGAGTTGATAAAGGTACAAACGAATAAAATGTTTATATATCAAATTTTCAAATATTTATTATTCTCCATTTTACTCGATCTTCTAAACGGTTAAAGACAGGACATCGCTGTTTTCACCAGTGGATTTAGCACCTCATTTTACATAAAATAAGTCCTATAAGTCTACTCTCAAGAGTTGATAGAGGTACAAACGAATAAAATGTTTATATATCACATTTTTAAATATCTATTATTTTCCATTTTACTCGATCTCCTAAACAATTAAAGATAGGACATCGCGGTTTTCACCAGTATATATAGCACATTATTTTACATAAAATAAGTCCTATAAGTAAACTCTTAAGAGTTGATAAATGTACAAACGAATAAAATGTTTATGTATCACATTTTCAAATATCTATTATTTTCCATTTTACTCGATCTCCTAAACGGTTAAAGATAGGACATCGCGGTTTTCTCCAGTGAATTTAGCACCTCATTTTACATAAAATGAGTCCTATAAGTCTACTCTCAAGAGTTGATAAAGGTACAAACGGATAAAATGTTTATACATCACATTTTGAAATATCTATTATTCTCCATTTTACTCGATCTCCTAAACGGTTAAAGACAGGACATCGCGGTTTTCACCAGTGGATTAAGCACCTCATTTTAAATAAAATAAGTCCTATAAGTCTACTCTCAAGGGTTGATAAAGGTACGAACGAATAAAATGTTTATATATCACATTTTCAAATATCTATTATTCTCCATTTTACTCGATCTCCTAAACGGTTAAAGATAGGACATCGCGGTTTTCACCAGTGGATTTAGCACCTCATTTTACATAAAATAAGTCCTATAAGTCTACTCTCAAGAGTTGATAAAGGTACAAACGGATAAAATGTTTATATAACACATTTTCAAATATCTATTATTCTTCTACTCTCAAGAGTTGATAAAGGTACAAACGAATAAAATGTTTATATATCACATTTTCAAATATCTATTATTCTCCATTATACACGATCTCCTAAACGGTTAAAGATAGGACATCGCGGTTTTCACCAGTGGAGTTAGCACTTCATTTTATATAAAATAAGTCCTATAAGTCTACTCTCAAGAGTTGATAAAGGCACAAACGAATAAAATGTTTATATATCACACTTTCAAATATCTATTATTATCCATTTTACTCGATCTCCTAAACAGTTAAAGATAGGACATCGCGGATTTCACCAGTGGATTAAGCACCTTATTTTACATAAAATAAGTCCTATAAGTCTACTCTCAAGAGTTGATAAAGGTACAAACGAATAAAATGTTTTTATATCACATTTTCAAATATCTATTATTCTCCATTTTACTCGATCTCCTAAACGGTTAAAGATATGACATCGCTGTTTTCACCAGTGGATTTAGCACCTTATTTTACATAAAATAAGTCCTATAAGTCTACTCTCAAGAGTTGATAAAGTACAAACGGATAAAATCTTTATATATCACATTTTCAAATATCTATTATTCTCCATTTTACTCGATCTTCTAAACGGTTAAAGATAGGACATCGCGGTTTTCACCAGTGGATTTAGAACCTCATTTTACATAAAATAAGTCCTATAAGTCTACTCTCAAGAGTTGATAAAGGTACAAACGAATAAAATGTTTATATATCACATTTTCAAATATCTATTATTCTCCATTTTACTCGATCTCCAAAACAGTTAAAGATAGGACATCGCGGATTTCACCAGCGGATTAAGCCCCTCATTTTACATAAAATGAGTTCTATAAGTCTACTCTCAAAAGTTGATAAAGGTACAAACGAATAAAATGTTTATACATCACATTTTCAAATATCTAATATTCTCCATTTTACTCGATCTCCTAAACGGTTAAAGATAAGGCATCGCGCTTTTTACCAGTGGATTTAGCACCTCAATTTACATAAAATAAGTCCTATAGGTCTACTCTCAAGAGTTGATAAAGGTACAAACGAATAAAATGTTTATATATCATATTTTCAAATATTGATTATTCTCCATTTTTCTCGATCTTCTAAACGGTTAAAGACAATACATCGCTGTTTTCACCAGTGGATTTAGCACCTCATTTTACATAAAATAAGTCCTATAAGTCTAATCTTAAGAGTTGTTAAAGGTACAAACGAATAAAATGTTTATATATCATATTTTCAAATATTTATTATTCTCCATTTTACTCGATCTTCTAAACGGTTAAAGACAATACATCGCTGTTTTCACCAGTGGATTTAGCACCTCATTTTACATAAAATAAGTCCTATAAGTCTACTCTCAAGGGTTGATAAAGGTACAAATGAATAAAATGTTTATATATCACATTTTCAAATATCTATTATTTTCCTTTTTACTCGATCTCCTAAACGGTTAATGATAGGGCATCGGGGTTTTCACCAGTGGATTTAGCACCTCATTTTACATAAAATAAGTCCTATAAGTCTACTCTTAAAAGTTGATAAAGGTACAAACGAATAAAATGTTTATGTATCACATTTTCAAATATCTATTATTTTCCATTTTACTCGATCTCCTAAACGGTTAAAGACAGGACATCGCTGTTTTCACCAGTGGATTTAGCACCTCATTTTACATAAAATAAGTCCTATAAGTCTACTCTTAAGAGTTGATAAAGGTACAAACGAATAAAATATTTATATATCACATTTTCAAATATCTATTATTCTCCATTTTACTCGATCTTCTAAACGGTTAAAGACAGGACATCGCTGTTTTCACCAGTGGATTTAGCACCTCATTTTACATAAAATAAGTCCTATAAGTCTACTCTTAAGAGTTGATAAAGGTACAAACGAATAAAATATTTATATATCACATTTTCAAATATCTATTATTCTCCATTTTACTCGATCTCCTAAACGGTTAAAAATAGGACATCGCGGTTTTCACCAGTATATATAGCACATTATTTTACATAAAATAAGTTCTATAAGTCTACTCTCAAGGGTTGATAAAGGTACAAGCGAATAAAATGTTAATATATCACATTTTCAAATATCGATTATTCTCCATTTTACGCGATCTCCTAAACGGTTAAAGAAAGGACATCTCGGTTTTCACCAGTGGATTTAGCACCTAATTTTACATAAAATAAGTCCTATAAGTCTACTCTTAAGAGTTGATACGGGTACAAACGAATAAATTATTTATATTTCACATTTTTAATTATTTATTATTTTCCATTTTACTCGATCACCTAAACAATAAAAGATAGGACATCGCGGTTTTCACCAGTATATATAGCACATTATTTTACATAAAATAAGTCCTATAAGTCTACTCTCAAGGGTTGATAAAGGTACAAACGAATTAAATGTTTATATAACACATTTTTAAATATCTATTATTTTCCATTTTACTCGATCTCCTAAACGGTTAAAGAAAGGACATCGCGGTTTTCACCAGTGGATTTAGCACTTCATTTTACATAAAATAAGTCCTACAAGTCTACTCTCAAGAGTTGATATAGGTACAAACGAATAAAATGTTTATATATCACATTTTCAAATATCTTTTATTCTCCATTTTACTCGATCTCCTAAACGGTTAAAGATAGGACATCGCGGTTTTCACCAGTTTATTTAGCAACTCATTTTACATAAAATAAGTCCTATAAGTCTACTCTCAAGAGTTGATAAAGGTACAAACGAATAAAATGTTTATATATCACATTTTTAAATATCTAATATTTTCCATTTTACTCGATCTCCTAAACGGTTAAAGATAGGACATCGCGGTTTTCACCAGTGGACTTAGCATTTCATTTTACATAAAATAAGTCCTATAAGTCTACTCTCAAGAGTTGATAAAGGTACTAACGAATAAAGTGTTTATATATCACATTTTCAAATATCTATTATTTTCCATTTTACTCGATCTCCTAAACGGTTAAAGATAGGACATCGCGGTTTTCACCAGCTTATTTAGCACCTCATTTTACATTAAATAAGTCCTATAAGTCTACTCTCAAGAGTTGATAAAGGTACTAACGAATAAAATCTTTATATATCACATTTTGAAATATCTGTTATTCTCCATTTTACTCGATCTCCTGAACGGTTAAAGATAGGACATCGCGGTTTTCTCCAGTGAATTTAGCACCTCATTTTACATAAAATGAGTCCTATAAGTCTACTCTCAAGAGTTGATAAAGGTACAAACGGATAAAATGTTTATACATCACATTTTGAAATATCTATTATTCTCCATTTTACTCGATCTCCTAAACGGTTAAAGACAGGACATCGCGGTTTTCACCAGTGGATTAAGCACCTCATTTTACATAAAATAAGTCCTATAAGTCTACTCTCAAGGGTTGATAAAGGTACGAACGAATAAAATGTTTATATATCACATTTTCAAATATCTATTATTCTCCATTTTACTCGATCTCCTAAACGGTTAAAGATAGGACATCGCGGTTTTCACCAGTGGATTTAGCACCTCATTTTACATAAAATAAGTCCTATAAGTCTACTCTCAAGAGTTGATAAAGGTACAAACGGATAAAATGTTTATATAACACATTTTCAAATATCTATTATTCTTCTACTCTCAAGAGTTGATAAAGGTACAAACGAATAAAATGTTTATATATCACATTTTCAAATATCTATTATTCTCCATTATACACGACCTCCTAAACGGTTAAAGATAGGACATCGCGGTTTTCACCAGTGGAGTTAGCACTTCATTTTATATAAAATAAGTCCTATAAGTCTACTCTCAAGAGTTGATAAAGGCACAAACGAATAAAATGTTTATATATCACACTTTCAAATATCTATTATTATCCATTTTACTCGATCTCCTAAACAGTTAAAGATAGGACATCGCGGATTTCACCAGTGGATTAAGCACCTTATTTTACATAAAATAAGTCCTATAAGTCTACTCTCAAGAGTTGATAAAGGTACAAACGAATAAAATGTTTTTATATCACATTTTCAAATATCTATTATTCTCCATTTTACTCGATCTCCTAAACGGTTAAAGATATGACATCGCTGTTTTCACCAGTGGATTTAGCACCTTATTTTACATAAAATAAGTCCTATAAGTCTACTCTCAAGAGTTGATAAAGTACAAACGGATAAAATCTTTATATATCACATTTTCAAATATCTATTATTCTCCATTTTACTCGATCTTCTAAACGGTTAAAGATAGGACATCGCGGTTTTCACCAGTGGATTTAGAACCTCATTTTACATAAAATAAGTCCTATAAGTCTACTCTCAAGAGTTGATAAAGGTACAAACGAATAAAATGTTTATATATCACATTTTCAAATATCTATTATTCTCCATTTTACTCGATCTCCAAAATAGTTAAAGATAGGACATCGCGGATTTCACCAGCGGATTAAGCCCCTCATTTTACATAAAATGAGTCCTATAAGTCTACTCTCAAAAGTTGATAAAGGTACAAACGAATAAAATGTTTATACATCACATTTTCAAATATCTAATATTCTCCATTTTACTCGATCTCCTAAACGGTTAAAGATAAGGCATCGCGCTTTTTACCAGTGGATTTAGCACCTCAATTTACATAAAATAAGTCCTATAGGTCTACTCTCAAGAGTTGATAAAGGTACAAACGAATAAAATGTTTATATATCATATTTTCAAATATTGATTATTCTCCATTTTACTCGATCTTCTAAACGGTTAAAGACAATACATCGCTGTTTTCACCAGTGGATTTAGCACCTCATTTTACATAAAATAAGTCCTATAAGTCTAATCTTAAGAGTTGTTAAAGGTACAAACGAATAAAATGTTTATATATCATATTTTCAAATATTTATTATTCTCCATTTTACTCGATCTTCTAAACGGTTAAAGACAATACATCGCTGTTTTCACCAGTGGATTTAGCACCTCATTTTACATAAAATAAGTCCTATAAGTCTACTCTCAAGGGTTGATAAAGGTACAAATGAATAAAATGTTTATATATCACATTTTCAAATATCTATTATTTTCCTTTTTACTCGATCTCCTAAACTATTAAAGATAGGACATCGCGGTTTTCACCAGTGGATTTAGCACTTCATTTTAGATAAAATAAGTCCTATAAGTCTACTCTCAAGAGTTGATAGAGGTACAAACGAATAAAATGTTTATATATCACATTTTCAAATATCTATTATTTTCCATTTTACTCGATCTCCTAAACGGTTAAAGATAGGACATCGCGGTTTTTACCAGTGGATTTAGCACCTCATTTTACATAAAATAAGTCCTATAAGTCTACTCTTAAGAGTTGATAAAGGTACAAACGAATAAAATGTTTATATATCATATTTTCAAATATTTATTATTCTCCATTTTACTCGATCTTCTAAACGGTTAAAAACAGGACATCGCTGTTTTCACTAGTGGATTTAGCACCTCATTTTACATAAAATAAGTCCTATAAGTCTACTCTTAAGAGTTGATAAAGGTACAAACGAATAAAATGTTTATATATCATATTTTCAAATATTTATTATTCTCCATTTTACTCGATCTTCTAAACGGTTAAAAACAGGACATCGCTGTTTTCACTAGTGGATTTAGCACCTCATTTTACATAAAATAAGTCCTATAAGTCTAATCTTAAGAGTTGATAGAGGTACAAACGAATAAAATGTTTATATATCACATTTTCAAATATCTACTATTCTCCATTTTACTCGATCTCCTAAACGGTTAAAGAAATGATATCGCGGTTTTTACCAGTGGATTTAGCACCTCATTTTACATAAAATAAGTCCTTTAAGTCTACTCTCAAGAGTTGATAAAGTACAAACGAATAAAATGTTAATAAATCACATTTTCAAATATCGATTATTCTCCATTTTACGCGATCTCCTAAACGGTTAAAGAAAGGACATCGCGGTTTTCACCAGTGGATTTAGCACTTCATTTTACATAAAATAAGTCCTACAAGTCTACTCTCAAGAGTTGATATAGGTACAAACGAATAAAATGTTTATATATCACATTTTCAAATATCTTTTATTCTCCATTTTACTCGATCTCCTAAACGGTTAAAGATAGGACATCGCGGTTTTCACCAGTTTATTTAGCAACTCATTTTACATAAAATAAGTCTTATAAGTCTACTCTCAAGAGTTGATAAAGGTACAAACGAATAAAATGTTTACACATCACATTTTTAAATATCTATTATTCTCCATTTTACTCGATCTCCTAAACGGTTAAAGACAGGACATCGCGGTTTTCACCAGTAAATTTAGCACCTCATTTTACATAAAATAAGTCCTATAAGTCTACTCTCAAGAGTTGATAAAGGTACAAACGAATAAAATGTTTACACATCACATTTTTAAATATCTATTATTCTCCATTTTACTCGATCTCCTAAACGGTTAAAGATAGGACATCGCGGTTTTCACCAGTGGATTTAGCACTTCATTTTAGATAAAATAAGTCCTATAAGTCTACTCTCAAGAGTTGATAGAGGTACAAACGAATAAAATGTTTATATATCACATTTTCAAATATCTATTATTTTCCATTTTACTCGATCTCCTAAACGGTTAAAGACAGGACATCGCGGTTTTCACCAGTAAATTTAGCACCTCATTTTACATAAAATAAGTCCTATAAGTCTACTCTCAAGTGTTGATAAAGGTACAAACGAATAAAATGTTTACACATCACATTTTTAAATATCTATTATTCTCCATTTTACTCGATCTCCTAAACGGTTAAAGATAGGACATCGCGGTTTTCACCAGTGGATTTAGCACTTCATTTTAGATAAAATAAGTCCTATAAGTCTACTCTCAAGAGTTGATAGAGGTACAAACGAATAAAATGTTTATATATCACATTTTCAAATATCTATTATTTTCCATTTTACTCGATCTCCTAAACGGTTAAAGATAGGACATCGCTGTTTTCACTAGTGGATTTAGCACCTCATTTTACATAAAATAAGTCCTATAAGTCTACTCTTAAGAGTTGATAAAGGTACAAACGAATAAAATGTTTATATATCATATTTTCAAATATTTATTATTCTCCATTTTACTCGATCTTCTAAACGGTTAAAAACAGGACATCGCTGTTTTCACTAGTGGATTTAGCACCTCATTTTACATAAAATAAGTCCTATAAGTCTAATCTTAAGAGTTGATAGAGGTACAAACGAATAAAATGTTTATATATCACATTTTCAAATATCTATTATTTCCCATTTTACTCGATCTCCTAAACGGTTAAAGATAGGACATTGCGGTTTTCACCAGTAAATTTAGCACCTCATTTTACATACAATAAGTCCTATAAGTCTACTCTCAAGAGTTGATAAAGGAACACACGAATAAAATGTTTATATATCACATTTTCAAATATCTACTATTCTCCATTTTACTCGATCTCCTAAACGGTTAAAGAAATGATATCGCGGTTTTTACCAGTGGATTTAGCACCTCATTTTACATAAAATAAGTCCTTTAAGTCTACTCTCAAGAGTTGATAAAGTACAAACGAATAAAATGTTTATAAATCACATTTTCAAATATCGATTATTCTCCATTTTACGCGATCTCCTAAACGGTTAAAGAAAGGACATCGCGGTTTTCACCAGTGGATTTAGCACTTCATTTTACATAAAATAAGTCCTACAAGTCTACTCTCAAGAGTTGATATAGGTACAAACGAATAAAATGTTTATATATCACATTTTCAAATATCTTTTATTCTCCATTTTACTCGATCTCCTAAACGGTTAAAGATAGGACATCGCGGTTTTCACCAGTTTATTTAGCAACTCATTTTACATAAAATAAGTCCTATAAGTCTACTCTCAAGAGTTGATAAAGGTACAAACGAATAAAATGTTTACACATCACATTTTTAAATATCTATTATTCTCCATTTTACTCGATCTCCTAAACGGTTAAAGACAGGACATCGCGGTTTTCACCAGTAAATTTAGCACCTTATTTTACATAAAATAAGTCCTATAAGTCTACAATCATGAGTTGATAAAGGTACAAACGAATAAAATGATTATACATCACATTTTCAAATATCTATTATTCTCCATTTTACTCGATCTCCTAAACGGTTAAAGATTGGACATCGCCGTTTTCACCAGTGGATTTAACACCTCATTTTACATAAAATAAGTCCTATAAGTCTACTCTCACGAGTTGATAAAGGAACAAACGAATAAAATGTTTATATATGACATTTTCAACTATCTATTATTCTCCATTTTACTCGATCTCCTAAACGGTTAAAGACAGGACATCGCGGTTTTCTCCAGTGGATTTAGCACCTCATTTTACGTAAAATAAGTCCTATAGGTTTACTCTCAAGAGTTGATAAAGGTACAAACGAGTAAAATGTTTATATATTACATTTTCAAATATCTATTATTCTCCATTTTACTCGATCTCCTAAATGGTTAAAGATAGGACATCGCGGATTTTACCAGTTTACTTGGCACCTCATTTTACATTATATAGGTCCTATAAGTCTACTCTCAAGAGTTGATAAAAGTACAAACGAATAAAATGTTTATATATCACATTTTCAAATATCTAATATTCTCTATTTTACTCGATCTCCTAAACGGTTAAAGATAGGACATCGCGGTTTTCACCAGTGGATTTAGCACCTTATTTTACATAAAATAAGTCCTATAAGTCTACAATCATGAGTTGATAAAGGTACAAACGAATAAAATGTTTATATATCACATTCTCAAATATCTATTATTCTCCATTTTACTCGATCTCCTAAACATCTAAAGATAGGACATCGCAATTTTCACCAGTGGATTTAAAACCTCATTTTACATAAAATATGTCCCATAAGTCTACTCTCAACAGTTGAGAAATATTCAAACGAATAAAATGTTTATGTATCACATTTTCAAATATCTATTATTCTCCATTTTACTCGATCACCTAAACGGTAAAAGATAGGACATTGCGGTTTTCACCAGTGGATTTAGAACCTCATTTTACATTAAATAAATCCTATAAGTCTACTCTCAAGAGTTGATAACGGTACAAACGAATAAAATGTTTATATATATCATATTTTCAAATATTTATTAATCTCCATTTTACTCGATCTCCTAAACGGTTAAAGATAGGACATCGCAATTTTCACCAGTGGATTTAAAACCTCATTTTACATAAAATAAGTCCTATAAGTCTACTCTCAAGGGTTGATAACGGTACAAACGAATAAAATGTTTATATATCACATTTTCAAATATCTATTATTCTCCATTTTACTCGATCTCCTAAACGATTAAAGATAGGACATCGCGGTTTTCACCAGTGGTTTTAGCACCTTATTTTACATAAAATAAGTTCTATAAGTCTACTCTCAAGAGTTGATAAAGGTACAAACGAATAAAATGTTTATATATCACATTTTCAAATATCTATTATTCTCCATTTTACTCGATCTCCTAAACGATTAAAGATAGGACATCGCGGTTTTTATCAGTGGATTTAGCACCTCATTTTACATAAAATAAGTCCTTTAAGTCTACTCTCAGGAGTTGATAAGGGTACAAACGAATAAAATGTTTATATATCACATTTTCAAATATCTATTATTCTCCATTTTACTCGATCTCCTAAGCGGTTATAGATAGGACATCGCGGTTTTCACCAGTGAATTAAGAACCTCATTTTACAAAAAATAAGTCCTATAAGTCTACACTCAAGAGTTGATAAAGGTACAATCGAATAAAATGTTTATATATCACATTTTCAAATATCTATTATTCTCCATTTTACTCGATCTCCTAAACGGTTAAAGATAGGACATCGCGGTTTTTACAAGTGGATTTAGCACCTCATTTTACATAAAATAAGTAATATAAGTCTACCCTCAAGAGTTGATAAAGGTACAAACGAATAAAATGTTTTTATATCACATTTTCAAATATCTATTATTCTCCATTTTACTCGATCTCCTAAACGGTTAAAGAAAGGACATCGCGGTTTTCACCAGTGGATTTACCACCTCATTTTAGATAAAATAAGTCCTATAAGTCTACTCTCAAGAGTTGATAAGGTACAAACGAATAATATGTTTATATATATCATTTTCAAATATCTATTATTCTCCATTTTCTCGATCTCCTTAACAGTTAAAGATAGGACATCGCGGATTTCGCCAGTGGATTAAGCACCTTATTTTACATAAAATAAGTCCTATATGTCTACTCTCAAGAGTTGATAAAGGTACAAACGAATAAAATGTTTATATATCACATTTTCAAATATCTATTATTCTCCATTTTACTCGATCTCCTAAACGGTTAAAGATATGACATCGCTGTTTTCACCAGTGGATTTAGCACCTCATTTTAGATAAAATAAGTCCTATAAGTCTACTCTCAAGAGTTGATAAGGTACAAACGAATAAAATGTTTATATATCACATTTTCAAATATCTATTATTCTCCATTTTACTCGATTTTCTAAACGGTTAAAGATAGGACATCGCGCTTTTTACCAGTGGATTTAGCACCTCATTTTACATAAAATAAGTCCTATATGTCTACTCTAAAGAGTTGATAAAGGTACTAACGAATAAAGTGTTTATATATCACATTTTCAAATATCTATTATTCTCCATTTTACTCGATCTCCTAAACGGTTAAAGATAGGACATCGCGGTTTTCACCAGTTTATTTAGCAACTCATTTTACATAAAATAAGTTCTATAAGTCTACTCTCAAGAGTTAATAAAGGTACTAACGAATAAAGTGTTTATATATCACATTTTCAAATATCTATTATTTTCCATTTTACTCGATCTCCTAAACGGTTAAAGATAGGACATCGCGGTTTTCTCCAATGAATTTATCACCTCATTTTACATAAAATGAGTCCTATAAGTCCACTCTCAAGAGTTGATAAAGTACCAACGAATAGAATGTTTATATATCACATTTTCAAATATCTATTATTCTCCATTTTACTCGATCTCCTAAACGGTTAAAGATAGGACATCGCGGTTTTTACAAGTGGATTTAGCACCTCATTTTACATAAAATAAGTCCTATAAGTTTACTCTCAAGGGCTGATAAAGGTACAAACGAATAAAATGTTTATATATCACATTTTCAAATATCTATTATTCTCCATTTTATTCGATCTCTTAAACGGTTAAAGATAGGACATCGCGGTTTTTACAAGTGGATTTAGCACCTCATTTTACATAAAATAAGTCCTATAAGTTTACTCTCAAGGGCTGATAAAGGTACAAACGAATAAAATGTTTATATATCACATTTTCAAATATCTATTATTCTCCATTTTATTCGATCTCTTAAACGGTTAAAGATAGGACATCGCGGTTTTTACAAGTGGATTTAGCACCTCATTTTACATAAAATAAGTCCTATAAGTTTACTCTCAAGGGCTGATAAAGGTACAAACGAATAAAATGTTTATATATCACATTTTCAAATATCTATTATTCTCCATTTTATTCGATCTCTTAAACGGTTAAAGATAGGACATCGCGGTTTTCACCAGTAAATTTAGCAACTCATTTTACATAAAATAAGTCCTATAAGTCTACTCTCAAGAGTTGATAAAGGTACAAACGAATAAAATGTTTATATATCAAATTTTCAAATATCTAATATTCTCCATTTTACTCGATCTCCTAAACGGTTAAAGAAATGATATCGCGGTTTTAACCAGTGGATTTAGAACCTCATTTTACATAAAATAAGTCCTATAAGTCTACTCTCAAGAGTTGATAAAGTACAAACGAATAAAATGTTAATATATCACATTTTCAAATATCGATTATTCTCCATTTTACGCGATCTCCTAAACGGTTAAAGAAAGGACATCGCGGTTTTCACCAGTGGATTTAGCACTTCATTTTACATAAAATAAGTCCTACAAGTCAACTCTCAAGAGTTGATATAGGTACAAACGAATGAAATGTTTATATATCACATTTTCAAATATCTTTTATTCTCCATTTTACTCGATCTCCTAAACGGTTAAAGATAGGACATCGCGGTTTTCACCAGTTTATTTAGCAACTCATTTTACATAAAATAAGTCCTATAAGTCTACTCTCAAGAGTTGATAAAGGTACAAACGAATAAAATGTTTATATATCACATTTCACATTTTTAAATATCTATTATTCTCCATTTTACTCGATCTCCTAAACGGTTAAAGATAGGACATCGCGGTTTTCACCAGTAAATTTAGCACCTCATTTTACATACAATAAGTCCTATAAGTCAACTCTCAAGAGTTGATAAAGGTACAAACGAATAAAATGTTTATATATACCATTTTCAAATATCTATTATTCTCCATTTTATTCGATCTCTTAAACGGTTAAAGATAGGACATCGCGGTTTTCACCAGTAAATTTAGCACCACATTTTACATAAAATAAGTCCTATAAGTCTACTCTCATGAGTTGATAAAGGTACAAACGAATAAAATGTATATATATCACATTTTCAAATAACTTTTATTCTCCATTTTACTCGATCTCCTAAACGGTTAAAGATAGGACATCGCGCTTTTTACCAGTGGATTTAGCACCTCATTTTACATAAAATAAGTCCTATATGTCTACTCTAAAGAGTTGATAAAGGTACTAACGAATAAAGTGTTTATATATCACATTTTCAAATATCTATTATTCTCCATTTTACTCGATCTCCTAAACGGTTAAAGATAGGACATCGCGGTTTTCACCAGTTAATTTAGCAACTCATTTTACATAAAATAAGTTCTATAAGTCTACTCTCAAGAGTTGATAAAGGTACTAACGAATAAAGTGTTTATATATCACATTTTCAAATATCTATTATTTTCCATTTTACTCGATCTCCTAAACGGTTAAAGATAGGACATCGCGGTTTTCTCCAATGAATTTATCACCTCATTTTACATAAAATGAGTCCTATAAGTCCACTCTCAAGAGTTGATAAAGTACCAACGAATAGAATGTTTATATATCACATTTTCAAATATCTATTATTCTCCATTTTACTCGATCTCCTAAACGGTTAAAGATAGGACATCGCGGTTTTTACAAGTGGATTTAGCACCTCATTTTACATAAAATAAGTCCTATAAGTTTACTCTCAAAGGTTGATAAAGGTACAAACGAATAAAATGTTTATATATCACATTTTCAAATATCTATTATTCTCCATTTTATTCGATCTCTTAAACGGTTAAAGATAGGACATCGCGGTTTTCACCAGTAAATTTAGCAACTCATTTTACATAAAATAAGTCCTATAAGTCTACTCTCAAGAGTTGATAAAGGTACAAACGAATAAAATGTTTATATATCAAATTTTCAAATATCTAATATTCTCCATTTTACTCGATCTCCTAAACGGTTAAAGAAATGATATCGCGGTTTTAACCAGTGGATTTAGAACCTCATTTTACATAAAATAAGTCCTATAAGTCTACTCTCAAGAGTTGATAAAGTACAAACGAATAAAATGTTAATATATCACATTTTCAAATATCGATTATTCTCCATTTTACGCGATCTCCTAAACGGTTAAAGAAAGGACATCGCGGTTTTCACCAGTGGATTTAGCACTTCATTTTACATAAAATAAGTCCTACAAGTCAACTCTCAAGAGTTGATATAGGTACAAACGAATGAAATGTTTATATATCACATTTTCAAATATCTTTTATTCTCCATTTTACTCGATCTCCTAAACGGTTAAAGATAGGACATCGCGGTTTTCACCAGTTTATTTAGCAACTCATTTTACATAAAATAAGTCCTATAAGTCTACTCTCAAGAGTTGATAAAGGTACAAACGAATAAAATGTTTATATATCACATTTCACATTTTTAAATATCTATTATTCTCCATTTTACTCGATCTCCTAAACGGTTAAAGATAGGACATCGCGGTTTTCACCAGTAAATTTAGCACCTCATTTTACATACAATAAGTCCTATAAGTCAACTCTCAAGAGTTGATAAAGGTACAAACGAATAAAATGTTTATATATACCATTTTCAAATATCTATTATTCTCCATTTTATTCGATCTCTTAAACGGTTAAAGATAGGACATCGCGGTTTTCACCAGTAAATTTAGCACCACATTTTACATAAAATAAGTCCTATAAGTCTACTCTCATGAGTTGATAAAGGTACAAACGAATAAAATGTATATATATCACATTTTCAAATATCTTTTATTCTCCATTTTACTCGATCTCCTAAACGGTTAAAGATAGGATATCGCGGTTTTCACCAGCTTATTTAGCACCTCATTTTACATAAAATAAGTCCTATAAGTCTACTCTCAAGAGTTGATAAAGGTACAAACGAATAAAATGTTTATATATCACATTTTCAAATATCTAATATTCTCCATTTTACTCGATCTCCTAAACGGTTAAAGAAATGATATCGCGGATTTAACCAGTGGATTTAGAACCTCATTTTACATAAAATAAGTCCTATAAGTCTACTCTCAAGAGTTGATAAAGTACAAACGAATAAAATGTTAATATATCACATTTTCAAATATCGATTATTCTCCATTTTACGCGATCTCCTAAACTATTAAAGAAAGGACATCGCGGTTTCCACCAGTGGATTAAGCACTTCATTTTACATAAAATAAGTCCTACAAGTCAACTCTCAAGAGTTGATATAGGTACAAACGAATGAAATGTTTATATATCACATTTTCAAATATCTTTTATTCTCCATTTTACTCGATCTCCTAAACGGTTAAAGATAGGACATCGCGGTTTTCACCAGTTTATTTAGCAACTCATTTTACATAAAATAAGTCCTATAAGTCTTCTCTCAAGAGTTGATAAAGGTACAAACGAATAAAATGTTTATATATCACATTTTCAAATATCTATTATTCTCCATTTTACTCGATCTCCTAAACGGTTAAAGATATGACATCGCTGTTTTCACCAGTGGATTTAGCACCTCATTTTAGATAAAATAAGTTTTATAAGTCTACTCTCAAGAGTTGATAAGGTACAAACGAATAAAATGTTTATATATCACATTTTCAAATATCTATTATTCTCCATTTTACTCGATCTTCTAAACGGTTAAAGATAGGACATCGCGCTTTTTACCAGTGGATTTAGCACCTCATTTTACATAAAATAAGTCCTATATGTCTACTCTAAAGAGTTGATCAAGGTACTAACGAATAAAGTGTTTATATATCACATTTTCAAATATCTATTATTCTCCATTTTACTCGATCTCCTAAACGGTTAAAGATAGGACATCGCGGTTTTCACCAGTGGATTAAGCACCTCATTTTACATAAAATAAGTCCTATAAGTCTACTCTCAAGAGTTGATAAAGGTACAAACGAATAAAATGTTTATATATCACATTTCACATTTTTAAATATCTATTATTCTCCATTTTACTCGATCTCCTAAACGGTTAAAGATAGGACATCGCGGTTTTCACCAGTAAATTTAGCACCTCATTTTACATACAATAAGTCCTATAAGTCAACTCTCAAGAGTTGATAAAGGTACAAACGAATAAAATGTTTATATATACCATTTTCAAATATCTATTATTCTCCATTTTATTCGATCTCTTAAACGGTTAAAGATAGGACATCGCGGTTTTCACCAGTAAATTTAGCACCACATTTTACATAAAATAAGTCCTATAAGTCTACTCTCATGAGTTGATAAAAGTACAAACGAATAAAATGTATATATATCACATTTTCAAATATCTTTTATTCTCCATTTTACTCGATCTCCTAAACGGTTAAAGATAGGATATCGCGGTTTTCACCAGCTTATTTAGCACCTCATTTTACATAAAATAAGTCCTATAAGTCTACTCTCAAGAGTTGATAAAGGTACAAACGAATAAAATGTTTATATATCACATTTTCAAATATCTAATATTCTCCATTTTACTCGATCTCCTAAACGGTTAAAGAAATGATATCGCGGATTTAACCAGTGGATTTAGAACCTCATTTTACATAAAATAAGTCCTATAAGTCTACTCTCAAGAGTTGATAAAGTACAAACGAATAAAATGTTAATATATCACATTTTCAAATATCGATTATTCTCCATTTTACGCGATCTCCTAAACTATTAAAGAAAGGACATCGCGGTTTCCACCAGTGGATTAAGCACTTCATTTTACATAAAATAAGTCCTACAAGTCAACTCTCAAGAGTTGATATAGGTACAAACGAATGAAATGTTCATATATCACATTTTCAAATATCTTTTATTCTCCATTTTACTCGATCTCCTAAACGGTTAAAGATAGGACATCGCGGTTTTCACCAGTTTATTTAGCAACTCATTTTACATAAAATAAGTCCTATAAGTCTTCTCTCAAGAGTTGATAAAGGTACAAACGAATAAAATGTTTATATATCACATTTTCAAATATCTATTATTCTCCATTTTACTCGATCTCCTAAACGGTTAAAGATATGACATCGCTGTTTTCACCAGTGGATTTAGCACCTCATTTTAGATAAAATAAGTTTTATAAGTCTACTCTCAAGAGTTGATAAGGTACAAACGAATAAAATGTTTATATATCACATTTTCAAATATCTATTATTCTCCATTTTACTCGATCTTCTAAACGGTTAAAGATAGGACATCGCGCTTTTTACCAGTGGATTTAGCACCTCATTTTACATAAAATAAGTCCTATATGTCTACTCTAAAGAGTTGATCAAGGTACTAACGAATAAAGTGTTTATATATCACATTTTCAAATATCTATTATTCTCCATTTTACTCGATCTCCTAAACGGTTAAAGATAGGACATCGCGGTTTTCACCAGTTTATTTAGCAACTCATTTTACATAAAATAAGTTCTATAAGTCTACTCTCAAGAGTTGATAAAGGTACTAACGAATAAAGTGTTTATATATCACATTTTCAAATATCTATTATTTTCCATTTTACTCGATCTCCTAAACGGTTAAAGATAGGACATCGCGGTTTTCTCCAATGAATTTATCACCTCATTTTACATAAAATGAGTCCTATAAGTCCACTCTCAAGAGTTGATAAAGTACCAACGAATAGAATGTTTATATATCACATTTTCAAATATCTATTATTCTCCATTTTACTCGATCTCCTAAACGGTTAAAGATAGGACATCGCGGTTTTTACAAGTGGATTTAGCACCTCATTTTACATAAAATAAGTCCTATAAGTTTACTCTCAAGGGTTGATAAAGGTACAAACGAATAAAATGTTTATATATCACATTTTCAAATATCTATTATTCTCCATTTTATTCGATCTCTTAAACGGTTAAAGATAGGACATCGCGGTTTTCACCAGTAAATTTAGCACCTCATTTTACATAAAATAAGTCCTATAAGTCTACTCTCAAGAGTTGATAAAGGTACAAACGAATAAAATGTTTATATATCAAATTTTCAAATATCTAATATTCTCCATTTTACTCGATCTCCTAAACGGTTAAAGAAATGATATCGCGGTTTTAACCAGTGGATTTAGAACCTCATTTTACATAAAATAAGTCCTATAAGTCTACTCTCAAGAGTTGATAAAGTACAAACGAATAAAATGTTAATATATCACATTTTCAAATATCGATTATTCTCCATTTTACGCGATCTCCTAAACGGTTAAAGAAAGGACATCGCGGTTTTCACCAGTGGATTTAGCACTTCATTTTACATAAAATAAGTCCTACAAGTCAACTCTCAAGAGTTGATATAGGTACAAACGAATGAAATGTTTATATATCACATTTTCAAATATCTTTTATTCTCCATTTTACTCGATCTCCTAAACGGTTAAAGATAGGACATCGCGGTTTTCACCAGTTTATTTAGCAACTCATTTTACATAAAATAAGTCCTATAAGTCTACTCTCAAGAGTTGATAAAGGTACAAACGAATAAAATGTTTATATATCACATTTCACATTTTTAAATATCTATTATTCTCCATTTTACTCGATCTCCTAAACGGTTAAAGATAGGACATCGCGGTTTTAACCAGTAAATTTAGCACCTCATTTTACATACAATAAGTCCTATAAGTCAACTCTCAAGAGTTGATAAAGGTACAAACGAATAAAATGTTTATATATACCATTTTCAAATAACTATTATTCTCCATTTTATTCGATCTCTTAAACGGTTAAAGATAGGACATCGCGGTTTTCACCAGTAAATTTAGCACCACATTTTACATAAAATAAGTCCTATAAGTCTACTCTCAAGAGTTGATAAAGGTACAAACGAATAAAATGTAAATATATCACATTTTCAAATATCTTTTATTCTCCATTTTACTCGATCTCCTAAACGGTTAAAGATAGGATATCGCGGTTTTCACCAGCTTATTTAGCACCTCATTTTACATAAAATAAGTCCTATAAGTCTACTCTCAAGAGTTGATAAAGGTACTAACGAATAAAATCTTTATATATCACATTTTGAAATATCTATTATTTTCCATTTTACTCGATCTCCTAAACGGTTAAAGATAGGACATCGCGGTTTTCTCCAATGAATTTATCACCTCATTTTACATAAAATGAGTCCTATAAGTCCACTCTCAAGAGTTGATAAAGTACCAACGAATAGAATGTTTATATATCACATTTTCAAATATCTATTATTCTCCATTTTACTCGATCTCCTAAACGGTTAAAGATAGGACATCGCGGTTTTTACAAGTGAATTTAGCACCTCATTTTACATAAAATAAGTCCTATACGTCTACTCTCAAGAGTTGATAAAGGTACAAACGAATAAAATGTTTATATATCACATTTTCAAACATCTATTATTCTCCATTTTATTCGATCTCTTAAACGGTTAAAGATAGGACATCGCGGTTTTCACCAGTAAATTTAGCATCTCATTTTACATAAAATAAGTCCTATAAGTCTACTCTCAAGAGTTGATAAAGGTACAAACGAATAAAATGTTTATATATCACATTTTCAAATATCTAATATTCTCCATTTTACTCGATCTCCTAAACGGTTAAAGAAATGATATCGCGGATTTAACCAGTGGATTTAGAACCTCATTTTACATAAAATAAGTCCTATAAGTCTACTCTCAAGAGTTGATAAAGTACAAACGAATAAAATGTTAATATATCACATTTTCAAATATCGATTATTCTCCATTTTACGCGATCTCCTAAACGGTTAAAGAAAGGACATCGCGGTTTCCACCAGTGGATTAAGCACTTCATTTTACATAAAATAAGTCCTACAAGTCAACTCTCAAGAGTTGATATAGGTACAAACGAATGAAATGTTTATATATCACATTTTCAAATATCTTTTATTCTCCATTTTACTCGATCTCCTAAACGGTTAAAGATAGGACATCGCGGTTTTCACCAGTTTATTTAGCAACTCATTTTACATAAAATAAGTCCTATAAGTCTTCTCTCAAGAGTTGATAAAGGTACAAACGAATAAAACGTTTATATATCACATTTTTAAATATCTATTATTCTCCATTTTACTCGATCTCCTAAACGGTTAAAGATAGGACATCGCGGTTTTCACCAGTAAATTTAGCACCTCATTTTACATACAATAAGTCCTATAAGTCAACTCTCAAGAGTTGATAAAGGTACAAACGAATAAAATGTTTATATATACCATTTTCAAATATCTATTATTCTCCATTTTATTCGATCTCTTAAACGGTTAAAGATAGGACATCGCGGTTTTCACCAGTAAATTGAGCACCTCATTTTACATAAAATAAGTCCTATAAGTCTACTCTCAAGAGCTGATAAAGGTACAAACGAATAAAATGTTTATATATCACATTTTCAAATATCTAATATTCTCCATTTTACTCGATCTCCTAAACGGTTAAAGAAATGATATCGCGGTTTTCACCGGTAAATTTAGCACCTCATTTTACATAAAATAAGTCCTATAAGTCCACTTTCAAGAGTTGATAAAGTACCAACGAATAGAATGTTTATATATCACATTTTCAAATATCTATTATTCTCCATTTTACTCGATCTCTTAAACGGTTAAAGATAGGACATCGCGGTTTTTACAAGTGGATTTAGCACCTCATTTTACATAAAATAAGTCCTATAAGTCTACTCTCAAGAGTTGATAAAGGTACAAACGAATAAAATGTTTATATATCACATTTTCAAATATCTATTATTCTCCATTTTACTCGATCTTCTAAACGGTTAAAGATAGGACATCGCGCTTTTTACCAGTGGATTTAGCACCTCATTTTACATAAAATAAGTCCTATAAGTCTACTCTCAAGAGTTGATAAAGGTACAAACGAATAAAATGTTTATATATCACATTTTCAAATATCTAATATTCTCCATTTTACTCGATCTCCTAAACGGTTAAAGAAATGATATCACGGTTTTAACCAGTGGATTTAGAACCTCATTTTACATAAAATAAGTCCTATAAGTCTACTCTCAAGAGTTGATAAAGTACAAACGAATAAAATGTTAATATATCACATTTTCAAATATCGATTATTCTCCATTTTACGCGATCTCCTAAACGGTTTAAGAAAGGACATCGCGGTTTTCACCAGTGAATTAAGCACTTCATTTTACATAAAATAAGTCCTACAAGTCAACTCTCAAGAGTTGATATAGGTACAAACGAATGAAATGTTTATATATCACATTTTCAAATATCTTTTATTCTCCATTTTATTCGATCTCTTAAACGGTTAAAGATAGGACATCGCGGTTTTCACCAGTAAATTGAGCACCTCATTTTACATACAATAAGTCCTATAAGTCAACTCTCAAGAGTTGATAAAGGTACAAACGAATAAAATGTTTATATATACCATTTTCAAATATCTATTATTCTCCATTTTATTCGATCTCTTAAACGGTTAAAGATAGGACATCGCGGTTTTCACCAGTAAATTTAGCACCACATTTTACATAAAATAAGTCCTATAAGTCTACTCTCAAGAGTTGATAAAGGTACAAACGAATAAAATGTAAATATATCACATTTTCAAATATCTTTTATTCTCCATTTTACTCGATCTCCTAAACGGTTAAAGATAGGACATCGCGGTTTTCACCAGTTTATTTAGCAACTCATTTTACATAAAATAAGTTCTATAAGTCTACTCTCAAGAGTTGATAAAGTACCAACGAATAGAATGTTTATATATCACATTTTCAAATATCTTTTATTCTCCATTTTATTCGATCTCTTAAACGGTTAAAGATAGGACATCGCGGTTTTTACAAGTGGATTTAGCACCTCATTTTACATAAAATGAGTCCTATAAGTCCACTCTCAAGAGTTGATAAAGGTACTAACGAATAAAGTGTTTATATATCACATTTTCAAATATCTATTATTTTCCATTTTACTCGATCTCCTAAACGGTTAAAGATAGGATATCGCGGTTTTCACCAGCTTATTTAGCACCTCATTTTACATAAAATAAGTCCTATAAGTCTACTCTCAAGAGTTGATAAAGGTACTAACGAATAAAATCTTTATATATCACATTTTGAAATATCTATTATTTTCCATTTTACTCGATCTCCTAAACGGTTAAAGATAGGACATCGCGGTTTTCTCCAATGAATTTATCACCTCATTTTACATAAAATGAGTCCTATAAGTCCACTCTCAAGAGTTGATAAAGTACCAACGAATAGAATGTTTATATATCACATTTTCAAATATCTATTATTCTCAATTTTACTCGATCTCCTAAACGGTTAAAGATAGGACATCGCGGTTTTTACAAGTGGATTTAGCACCTCATTTTACATAAAATAAGTCCTATAAGTCTACTCTCAAGAGTTGATAAAGGTACAAACGAATAAAATGTTTATATATCACATTTTCAAATATCTATTATTCTCCATTTTACTCGATCTCCAAAACAGTTAAAGATAGGACATCGCGGATTTCACCAGTGGACTTAGCACCTCATTTTACATAAAATAAGTCCTATAAGTCTACTCTCAAGAGTTGATAAAGGCACAAACGAATAAAATGTTTATATATCACACTTTCAAATATCTATTATTCTCCATTTTACTCGATCTCCTAAACAGTTAAAGATAGGACATCGCGGATTTCACCAGTGGATTGAGCACCTTATTTTACATAAAATAAGTCCTATAAGTCTACTCTCAAGAGTTGATAAAGGTACTAACGAATAAAGTGTTTATATATCACATTTTCAAATATCTATTATTCTCCATTTTACTCGATCTCCTAAACGGTTAAAGATAGGACATCGCGGTTTTCACCAGTTTATTTAGCAACTCATTTTACATAAAATAAGTTCTATAAGTCTACTCTCAAGAGTTGATAAAGGTACTAACGAATAAAGTGTTTATATATCACATTTTCAAATATCTATTATTTTCCATTTTACTCGATCTCCTAAACGGTTAAAGATAGGACATCGCGGTTTTCTCCAATGAATTTATCACCTCATTTTACATAAAATGAGTCCTATAAGTCCACTCTCAAGAGTTGATAAAGTACCAACGAATAGAATGTTTATATATCACATTTTCAAATATCTATTATTCTCCATTTTACTCGATCTCCTAAACGGTTAAAGATAGGACATCGCGGTTTTTACAAGTGGATTTAGCACCTCATTTTACATAAAATAAGTCCTATAAGTCTACTCTCAAGAGTTGATAAAGTACCAACGAATAGAATGTTTATATATCACATTTTCAAATATCTATTATTCTCCATTTTACTCGATCTCCTAAACGGTTAAAGATAGGACATCGCGGTTTTTACAAGTGGATTTAGCACCTCATTTTACATAAAATAAGTCCTATAAGTCTACTCTCAAGAGTTGATAAAGGTACAAACGAATAAAATGTTTATATATCACATTTTCAAAAATCTATTATTCTCCATTTTACTCGATCTCCTAAACGGTTAAAGATATGACATCGCGGTTTTCACCAGTTTATTTAGCAACTCATTTTACATAAAATAAGTTCTATAAGTCTACTCTCAAGAGTTGATAAAGGTACTAACGAATAAAGTGTTTATATATCACATTTTCAAATATCTATTATTCTCCATTTTACTCGATCTCCTAAACGGTTAAAGATAGGACATCGCGGTTTTCACCAGTTTATTTAGCAACTCATTTTACATAAAATAAGTTCTATAAGTCTACTCTCAAGAGTTGATAAAGGTACTAACGAATAAAGTGTTTATATATCACATTTTCAAATATCTATTATTTTCCATTTTACTCGATCTCCTAAACGGTTAAAGATAGGACATCGCGGTTTTCTCCAATGAATTTATCACCTCATTTTACATAAAATGAGTCCTATAAGTCCACTCTCAAGAGTTGATAAAGTACCAACGAATAGAATGTTTATATATCACATTTTCAAATATCTATTATTCTCCATTTTACTCGATCTCCTAAACGGTTAAAGATAGGACATCGCGGTTTTTACAAGTGGATTTAGCACCTCATTTTACATAAAATAAGTCCTATAAGTCTACTCTCAAGAGTTGATAAAGGTACAAACGAATAAAATATTTATATATCACATTTTCAAATATCTAATATTTTCCATTTTACTCGATCTCCTAAACGGTTAAAGATAGGACATCGCGGTTTTCACTAGTTTATTTAGCAACTCATTTTACATAAAATAAGTTCTATAAGTCTACTCTCAAGAGTTGATAAAGGTACTAACGAATAAAGTGTTTATATATCACATTTTCAAATATCTATTATTTTCCATTTTACTCGATCTCCTAAACGATTAAAGATAGGATATCGCGGTTTTCACCAGCTTATTTAGCACCTCATTTTACATAAAATAAGTCCTATAAGTCTACTCTCAAGAGTTGATAAAGGTACTAACGAATAAAATCTTTATATATCACATTTTGAAATATCTATTATTTTCCATTTAACTCGATCTCCTAAACGGTTAAAGATAGGACATCGCGGTTTTCTCCAATGAATTTATCACCTCATTTTACATAAAATGAGTCCTATAAGTCCACTCTCAAGAGTTGATAAAGGTACTAACGAATAAAGTGTTTATATATCACATTTTCAAATATCTGTTATTATCAATTTTACTCGATCTCCTAAACGGTTAAAGATAGGACATCGCGGTTTTTACAAGTGGATTTAGCACCTCATTTTACATTAAATAAGTCCTATAAGTCTACTCTCAAGAGTTGATAAAAGTACAAACGAATAAAATGTTTATATATCACATTTTCAAATATCTATTACTCTCCATTTTACTCGATCTCCAAAACAGTTAAAGATAGGACATCGCGGATTTCACCAGTGGACTTAGCACCTCATTTTACATAAAATAAGTCCTATAAGTCTACTCTCAAGAGTTGATAAAGGCACAAACGAATAAAATGTTTATATATCACACTTTCAAATATCTATTATTTTCCATTTTACTCGATCTCCTAAACAGTTAAAGATAGGACATCGCGCATTTCACCAGTGGATTGAGCACCTTATTTTACATAAAATAAGTCCTATAAGTATACTCTCAAGAGTTGATAAAGGTACTAACGAATAAAGTGTTTATATATCACATTTTCAAATATCTATTATTCTCCATTTTACTCGATCTCCTAAACGGTTAAAGATAGGACATCGCGGCTTTCACCAGTTTATTTAGCAACTCATTTTACATAAAATAAGTTCTATAAGTCTACTCTCAAGAGTTGATAAAGGTACTAACGAATAAAGTGTTTATATATCACATTTTCAAATATCTATTATTTTCCATTTTACTCGATCTCCTAAACGGTTAAAGATAGGACATCGCGGTTTTCTCCAATGAATTTATCACCTCATTTTACATAAAATGAGTCCTATAAGTCCACTCTCAAGAGTTGATAAAGTACCAACGAATAGAATGTTTATATATCACATTTTCAAATATCTATTATTCTCCATTATACTCGATCTCCTAAACGGTTAAAGATAGGACATCGCGGTTTTTACAAGTGGATTTAGCACCTCATTTTACATAAAATAAGTCCTATAAGTTTACTCTCAAGAGTTGATAAAGGTACAAACGAATAAAATGTTTATATATCACATTTTCAAATATCTATTATTCTCCATTTTACTCGATCTCCTAAACGGTTAAAGATATGACATCGCGGTTTTCACCAGTTTATTTAGCAACTCATTTTACATAAAATAAGTTCTATAAGTCTACTCTCAAGAGTTGATAAAGGTACTAACGAATAAAGTGTTTATATATCACATTTTCTAATATCTATTATTCTCCATTTTACTCGATCTCCTAAACGGTTAAAGATAGGACATCGCGGTTTTCACCAGTTTATTTAGCAACTCATTTTACATAAAATAAGTTCTATAAGTCTACTCTCAAGAGTTGATAAAGGTACTAACGAATAAAGTGTTTATATATCACATTTTCAAATATCTATTATTCTCCATTTTACTCGATCTCCTAAACGGTTAAAGATAGGACATCGCGGTTTTCACCAGTTTATTTAGCAACTCATTTTACATAAAATAAGTTCTATAAGTCTACTCTCAAGAGTTGATAAAGTACCAACGAATAGAATGTTTATATATCACATTTTCAAATATCTATTATTCTCCATTTTACTCGATCTCTTAAACGGTTAAAGATAGGACATCGCGGTTTTTACAAGTGGATTTAGCACCTCATTTTACATAAAGTAAGTCCTATAAGTCTACTCTCAAGAGTTGATAAAGGTACAAACGAATAAAATGTTTAAATATCACATTTTCAAATATCTATTATTCTCCATTTTACTCGATCTCCTAAACGGTTAAAGATATGACATCGCGGTTTTCACCAGTTTATTTAGCAACTCATTTTACATAAAATAAGTTCTATAAGTCTACTCTCAAGAGTTGATAAAGGTACTAACGAATAAAGTGTTTATATATCACATTTTCAAATATCTATTATTCTCCATTTTACTCGATCTCCTAAACGGTTAAAGATAGGACATCGCGGTTTTCACCAGTTTATTTAGCAACTCATTTTACATAAAATAAGTTCTATAAGTCTACTCTCAAGAGTTGATAAAGGTACTAACGAATAAAGTGTTTATATATCACATTTTCAAATATCTATTATTCTCCAATTTACTCGATCTCCTAAACGGTTAAAGATAGGACATCGCGGTTTTTACAAGTGGATTTAGCACCTCATTTTACATAAAATAAGTCCTATACGTCTACTCTCAAGAGTTGATAAAGGTACAAACGAATAAAATGTTTATATATCACATTTTCAAATATCTATTATTCTCCATTTTATTCGATCTCTTAAACGGATAAAGATAGGACATCGCGGTTTTCACCAGTAAATTTAGCATCTCATTTTACATAAAATAAGTCCTATAAGTCTACTCTCAAGAGTTGATAAAGGTACAAACGAATAAAATGTTTATATATCACATTTTCAAATATCTAATATTTTCCATTTTACTCGATCTCCTAAACGGTTAAAGATAGGACATCGCGGTTTTCACCAGTTTATTTAGCAACTCATTTTACATAAAATAAGTTCTATAAGTCTACTCTCAAGAGTTGATAAAGGTACTAACGAATAACGTGTTTATATATCACATTTTCAAATATCTATTATTTTCCATTTTACTCGATCTCCTAAACGATTAAAGATAGGATATCGCGGTTTTCACCAGCTTATTTAGCACCTCATTTTACATAAAATAAGTCCTATAAGTCTACTCTCAAGAGTTGATATAGGTACAAACGAATAAAATGTATATATATCACATTTTCAAATATCTTTTATTTTCCATTTTACTCGATCTCCTAAACGGTTGAAGATAGGACATCGCGGTTTTCACCAGCTTATTTAGCACCTCATTTTACATAAAATAAGTCCTATAAGTCTACTCTCAAGAGTTGATAAAGGTACTAACGAATAAAATCTTTATATATCACATTTTGAAATATCTATTATTTTCCATTTAACTCGATCTCCTAAACGGTTAAAGATAGGACATCGCGGTTTTCTCCAATGAATTTATCACCTCATTTTACATAAAATGAGTCCTATAAGTCCACTCTCAAGAGTTGATAAAGTACCAACGAATAGAATGTTTATATATCACATTTTCAAATATCTATTATTCTCCAATTTACTCGATCTCCTAAACGGTTAAAGATAGGACATCGCGGTTTTTACAAGTGGATTTAGCACCTCATTTTACATAAAATAAGTCCTATACGTCTACTCTCAAGAGTTGATAAAGGTACAAACGAATAAAATGTTTATATATCACATTTTCAAATATCTATTATTCTCCATTTTATTCGATCTCTTAAACGGTTAAAGATAGGACATCGCGGTTTTCACCAGTAAATTTAGCATCTCATTTTACATAAAATAAGTCCTATAAGTCTACTCTCAAGAGTTGATAAAGGTACAAACGAATAAAATGTTTATATATCACATTTTCAAATATCTAATATTTTCCATTTTACTCGATCTCCTAAACGGTTAAAGATAGGACATCGCGGTTTTCACCAGTTTATTTAGCAACTCATTTTACATAAAATAAGTTCTATAAGTCTACTCTCAAGAGTTGATAAAGGTACTAACGAATAAAGTGTTTATATATCACATTTTCAAATATCTATTATTTTCCATTTTACTCGATCTCCTAAACGATTAAAGATAGGATATCGCGGTTTTCACCAGCTTATTTAGCACCTCATTTTACATAAAATAAGTCCTATAAGTCTACTCTCAAGAGTTGATAAAGGTACTAACGAATAAAATCTTTATATATCACATTTTGAAATATCTATTATTTTCCATTTTACTCGATCTCCTAAACGGTTAAAGATAGGACATCGCGGTTTTTACAAGTGGATTTAGCACCTCATTTTACATAAAATAAGTCCTATAAGTCTACTCTCAAGAGTTCATAAAGGTACAAACGAATAAAATGTTTATATATCACATTTTCAAATATCTATTATTCTCCATTTTACTCGATCTCCAAAACAGTTAAAGATAGGACATCGCGGATTTCACCAGTGGACTTAGCACCTCATTTTACATAAAATAAGTCCTATAAGTCTACTCTCAAGAGTTGATATAGGTACAAACGAATAAAATGTATATATATCACATTTTCAAATACCTTTTATTTTCCATTTTACTCGATCTCCTAAACGGTTGAAGATAGGACATCGCGGTTTTCACCAGCTTATTTAGCACCTCATTTTACATAAAATAAGTCCTATAAGTCTACTCTCAAGAGTTGATAAAGGTACTAACGAATAAAATCTTTATATATCACATTTTGAAATATCTATTATTTTCCATTTAACTCGATCTCCTAAACGGTTAAAGATAGGACATCGCGGTTTTCTCCAATGAATTTATCACCTCATTTTACATAAAATGAGTCCTATAAGTCCACTCTCAAGAGTTGATAAAGTACCAACGAATAGAATGTTTATATATCACATTTTCAAATATCTATTATTCTCCAATTTACTCGATCTCCTAAACGGTTAAAGATAGGACATCGCGGTTTTTACAAGTGGATTTAGCACCTCATTTTACATAAAATAAGTCCTATACGTCTACTCTCAAGAGTTGATAAAGGTACAAACGAATAAAATGTTTATATATCACATTTTCAAATATCTATTATTCTCCATTTTATTCGATCTCTTAAACGGCTAAAGATAGGACATCGCGGTTTTCACCAGTAAATTTAGCATCTCATTTTACATAAAATAAGTCCTATAAGTCTACTCTCAAGAGTTGATAAAGGTACAAACGAATAAAATGTTTATATATCACATTTTCAAATATCTAATATTTTCCATTTTACTCGATCTCCTAAACGGTTAAAGATAGAACATCGCGGTTTTCACCAGTTTATTTAGCAACTCATTTTACATAAAATAAGTTCTATAAGTCTACTCTCAAGAGTTGATAAAGGTACTAACGAATAAAGTGTTTATATATCACATTTTCAAATATCTATTATTTTCCATTTTACTCGATCTCCTAAACGATTAAAGATAGGATATCGCGGTTTTCACCAGCTTATTTAGCACCTCATTTTACATAAAATAAGTCCTATAAGTCTACTCTCAAGAGTTGATAAAGGTACTAACGAATAAAATCTTTATATATCACCTTTTGAAATATCTATTATTTTCCATTTTACTCGATCTCCTAAACGGTTAAAGATAGGACATCGCGGTTTTTACAAGTGGATTTAGCACCTCATTTTACATAAAATAAGTCCTATAAGTCTACTCTCAAGAGTTCATAAAGGTACAAACGAATAAAATGTTTATATATCACATTTTCAAATATCTATTATTCTCCATTTTACTCGATCTCCAAAACAGTTAAAGATAGGACATCGCGGATTTCACCAGTGGACTTAGCACCTCATTTTACATAAAATAAGTCCTATAAGTCTACTCTCAAGGGTTGATAAAGGCACAAACGAATAAAATGTTTATATATCACACTTTCAAATATCTATTATTCTCCATTTTACTCGATCTCCTAAACAGTTAAAGATAGGACATCGCGGATTTCACCAGTGGATTGAGCACCTTAATTTACATAAAATAAGTCCTATAAGTCTACTCTCAAGAGTTGATAAAGGTACTAACGAATAAAGTGTTTATATATCACATTTTCAAATATCTATTATTCTCCATTTTACTCGATCTCCTAAACGGTTAAAGATAGGACATCGCGGTTTTCACCAGTTTATTTAGCAACTCATTTTACATAAAATAAGTCCTATAAGTTTACTCTCAAGAGTTGATAAAGGTACAAACGAATAAAATGTTTATATATCACATTTTCAAATATCTATTATTCTCCATTTTACTCGATCTCCTAAACGGTTAAAGATATGACATCGCGGTTTTCACCAGTTTATTTAGCAACTCATTTTACATAAAATAAGTTCTATAAGTCTACTCTCAAGAGTTGATAAAGGTACTAACGAATAAAGTGTTTATATATCACATTTTCTAATATCTATTATTCTCCATTTTACTCGATCTCCTAAACGGTTAAAGATAGGACATCGCGGTTTTCACCAGTTTATTTAGCAACTCATTTTACATAAAATAAGTTCTATAAGTCTTCTCTCAAGAGTTGATAAAGTACCAACGAATAGAATGTTTATATATCACATTTTCAAATATCTATTATTCTCCATTTTACTCGATCTCTTAAACGGTTAAAGATAGGACATCGCGGTTTTTACAAGTGGATTTAGCACCTCATTTTACATAAAATAAGTCCTATAAGTCTACTCTCAAGAGTTGATAAAGGTACAAACGAATAAATTGTTTATATATCACATTTTCAAATATCTAATATTCTCCATTTTACTCGATCTCCTAAACGGTTAAAGAAATGATATCGCGGTTTTCACCGGTAAATTTAGCACCTCATTTTACATAAAATAAGTCCTATAAGTCTACTCTCAAGAGTTGATAAAGTACAAACGAATAAAATGTTAATATATCACATTTTCAAATATCGATTATTCTCCATTTTACGCGATCTCCTAAACGGTTAAAGAAAGGACATCGCGGTTTTCACCAGTGGATTTAGCACTTCATTTTACATAAAATAAGTCCTACAAGTCTACTCTCAAGAGTTGATATAGGTACAAACGAATGAAATGTATATATATCACATTTTCAAATACCTTTTATTCTCCATTTTACTCGATCTCCTAAACGGTTAAAGATTGGACATCGCGGTTTTCACCAGCTTATTTAGCACCTCATTTTACATAAAATAAGTCCTATAAGTCTACTCTCAAGAGTTGATAAAGGTACTAACGAATAAAATCTTTATATATCACATTTTGAAATATCTATTATTTTCCATTTAACTCGATCTCCTAAACGGTTAAAGATAGGACATCGCGGTTTTCTTTAATGAATTTATCACCTCATTTTACATAAAATGAGTCCTATAAGTCCACTCTCAAGAGTTGATAAAGTACCAACGAATAGAATGTTTATATATCACATTTTCAAATATCTATTATTCTCCATTTTACTCGATCTCCTAAACGGTTAAAGATAGGACATCGCGGTTTTTACAAGTGGATTTAGCACCTCATTTTACATAAAATAAGTCCTATAAGTCTACTCTCAAGAGTTGATAAAGGTACAAACGAATAAAATGTTTATATATCACATTTTCAAATATCTATTATTCTCCATTTTACTCGATCTCCAAAACAGTTAAAGATAGGACATCGCGGATTTCACCAGTGGATTAAGCCCCTCATTTTACATAAAATGAGTCCTATAAGTCTACTCTTAAGAGTTGATAAAGGTACAAACGAATAAAATGTTTATACATCACATTTTCAAATATCTAATATTCTCCATTTTACTCGATCTCCAAAACGGTTAAAGATAAGGCATCGCGCTTTTTACCAGTGGATTTAGCACCTCAATTTACATAAAATAAGTCCTATAAGTCTACTCTCAAGAGTTGATAAAAGTACAAACGAATAAAATGTTTATACATCACAATTTCAAATATCTATTATTCTCCATTTTACTCGATCTCTTAAACGGTTTAAGATAGGACATCGCGGTTTACACCAGTGGATTTAGCACCTCATTTCACATAAAATAAGTCCCATAAGTCTACTCTCAAGAGTTGATAAAGGTACAAACGAATAAAATGTTTATATATCACACTTTCAAATATCTATTATTCTCCATTTTACTCGATCTCCTAAACAGTTAAAGATAGGACATCGCGGATTTCACCATTGGATTGAGCACCTTATTTTACATAAAATAAGTCCTATAAGTCTACTCTCAAGAGTTGATAAAGGTACTAACGAATAAAGTGTTTATATATCACATTTTCAAATATCTATTATTCTCCATTTTACTCGATCTCCTAAACGGTTAAAGATAGGACATCGCGGTTTTCACCAGTTTATTTAGCAACTCATTTTACATAAAATAAGTTCTATAAGTCTACTCTCAAGAGTTGATAAAGGTACTAACGAATAAAGTGTTTATATATCACATTTTCAAATATCTATTATTTTCCATTTTACTCGATCTCCTAAACGGTTAAAGATAGGACATCGCGGTTTTCTCCAATGAATTTATCACCTCATTTTACATAAAATGAGTCCTATAAGTCTACTCTCAAGAGTTGATAAAAGTACAAACGAATAAAATGTTTATATATCACATTTTCAAATATCTATTATTCTCCATTTTACTCGATCTCCTAAGCGGTTAAAGATAGGACATCGCGGATTTCACCAGTGGATTTAGCACTTCATTTTACATAAAATAAGTTCTATAAGTCTACTCTCAAGAGTTGATAAAGGTACAAACGAATAAAATGCTTATATATCACATTTTCAAATATCTATTACACTAAATTTTACTCGATCTCCTAAACGGTTAAAGATAGGACATCGCGGTTTTCTCCAGTGGATTTAGCACCTCATTTTACATTAAATAAGTCCTATAAGTCTACTCTGAAGAGTTGATAAATTTACAAACGGATAAAATGTTTATATATCACATTTTCAAATATCTATTATTCTAAATTTTACTCGATCTCCTAAACGGTTAAACGGTTAAAGATAGGACATCGCGGTTTTCACCAGTGGATTAAGCACCTCATTTTACATAAAATAAGTCCTATAAGTCTACTCTCAAGGGTTGATAAAGATACAAACGAATATAATGTTTATGTATCACATTTTCAAATATCTATTATTCTCCATTTTACTCGATCTCCTAAGCAATTAAAGATAGGACATCGCGGTTATCACCAGTGGATTTAGCACCTTATTTTACATAAAATAAGTCCCATAAGTCTACTCTCAAGTGTTGATAAAGGTACAAACGAATACAATGTTTATATATCACATTTTCAAATATCTATTATTTTCCATTTTACTCGATTTCCTAAACGGTTAAAGATAGGACATCGCGGATTTCACCAGTGGATTTAGCACCTCATTTTACATTAAATAAGTCAAATAAGTCTACTCTGAAGAGTTGATAAAGGTACAAACGGATAAAATGTTTATATATCACATTTTCAAATATCTATTATTCTAAATTTTACTCGATCTCCTAAACGGTTAAACGGTTAAAGATAGGACATCGCGGTTTTCACCAGTGGATTAAGCACCTCATTTTACATAAAATAAGTCCTATAAGTCTACTCTCAAGAGTTGATAAAGGTACAAACGAATAAAATGTTTATATATCACATTTTCAAATATCTATTATACTCCATTTTACTCGATCTTCTAAACGGTTAATGATAGGACATCGCGGTTTTCACCAGTGGATTTAGCACCTCATTTTACATAAAATAAGTCCTATAAGTCTACTCTCAAGGGTTGATAAAGATACAAACGAATATAATGTTTATGTATCACATTTTCAAATATCTATTATTCTCCATTTTACTCGATCTCCTAAGCGGTTAAAGATAGGACATCGCGGTTTTCACCAGTGGATTTAGCACCTTATTTTACATAAAATAAGTCCCATAAGTCTACTCTCAAGTGTTGATAAAGGTACAAACGAATACAATGTTTATATATCACATTTTCAAATATCTATTATTTTCCATTTTACTCGATTTCCTAAACGGTTAAAGATAGGACATCGCGGATTTCACCAGTGGATTTAGCACCTCATTTTACATTAAATCAGTCCTATAAGTCTACTCTGAAGAGTTGATAAAGGTACAAACGGATAAAATGTTTATATATCACATTTTCAAATATCTATTATTCTAAATTTTACTCGATCTCCTAAACGGTTAAACGGTTAAAGATAGGACATCGCGGTTTTCACCAGTGGATTAAGCACCTCATTTTACATAAAATAAGTCCTATAAGTCTACTCTCAAGAGTTGATAAAGGTACAAACGAATAAAATGTTTATATATCACATTTTCAAATATCTATTATACTCCATTTTACTCGATCTTCTAAACGGTTAAAGATAGGACATCGCGGTTTTCACCAGTGGATTTAGCACCTCATTTTACATAAAATAAGTCCTATAAGTCTACTCTCAAGGGTTGATAAAGGTACAAACGAATAAAATGTTTATATATCACATTTTCAAATATCTATTATACTCCATTTTACTCGATCTTCTAAACGGTTAAAGATAGGACATCGCGGTTTTCACCAGTGGATTTAGCACCTCATTTTACATAAAATAAGTCTTATAAGTCTACTCTCAAGAGTTGATAAAGGTACAAACGAATAAAATGTTTATATATCACATTTTCAAATATCTATTATTCTAAATTATACTCGATCTCCTAAAGGGTTAAAGATAGGACATCGCGGTGTTTACCAGTGGATTTAGCACCTCATTTTACATAAAATAAGTCCTATAAGTCAACTCTGAAGAGTTGATAAAAGTACAAACGTATAAAATGTTTATATATCACATTTTCAAATATCTATTATTCTAAATTTTACTCGATCTCCTAAACGGTTAAACGGTTAAAGATAGGACATCGCGGTTTTCACCAGTGAATTAAGCACCTCATTTTACATAAAATAAGTCCTATAAGTCTTCTCTCAAGAGTTGATAAAGGTACAACCGAATAAAATGTTTATATATCACATTTTCAAATATCTATTATACTCCATTTTACTCGATCTTCTAAACGGTTAAAGATAGGACATCACGGTTTTCACCAGTGGATTTAGCACCTCATTTTACATAAAATAAGTCCTATAAGTCTACTCTCAAGAGTTGATAAAGGTACAAACGAATAAAATGTTTATATATCACATTTTCAAATATCTATTATTCTAAATATTACTCGATCTCCTAAACGGTTAAAGATAGGACATCGCGGTTTTTACCAGTAGATTTAGCACCTCATTTTACATAAAATAAGTCCTATAAGTCTACTCTCAAGAGTTGATAAAGGTACAAACGAATAAAATATTTATATATCACATTTTCAAATATCTAATATTCTCCATTTTACTCGATCTCCTAAACGGTTAAAGATAAGAAATCGCGGATTTCACCAGTGGATTTAGCACCTCATTTTACATAAAATAAGTCTTATAAGTCTACTCTCAATTGTTGATAATCATACAAACGAATAAAATGTTTAAATATCACATTTTCAAATATCTATTATTCTCCATTTTACTCGATCTCCTAAGCGGTTAAAGATAGGACATCGCGGTTTTCACCAGTGGATTTAGCACCTCATTTTACATAAAATAAGTCCTATAAGTCTACTCTCAAGAGTTGATAAAGGTACAAACGAATAAAATGTTTATATATCACATTTTCAAATATCTATTATTTTTCATTTTACTCGATTTCCTAAACGGTTAAAGATAGGACATCGCGGATTTCACCAGTGGATTTAGCACCTCATTTTACATTAAATAAGTCCTATAAGTCTACTCTCAAGAGTTGATAAAGTTACAAACGAATAAAATTTTTATATATCACATTTTCAAATATCTATTACTCTAAATTTTACTCGATCTCCTAAACGGTTAAAGATAGGACATCGCGGATTTCACCAGTGGATTTAGCACCTCATTTTACATAAAATAAGTCCTATAAGTCTACTCTCAAGTGTTGATAAAGGTACAAACGAATAAAATGCTTATATATCACATTTTCAAATATCTATTACACTAAATTTTACTCGATCTCCTAAACGGTTAAAGATAGGACATCGCGGTTTTCTCCAGTGGATTTAGCACCTCATTTTACATTAAATAAGTCCTATAAGTCTACTCTCAAGAGTTGATAAAGTTACAAACGAATAAAATTTTTATATATCACATTTTCAAATATCTATTACTCTAAATTTTACTCGATCTCCTAAACGATTAAAGATAGGACATCGCGGATTTCACCAGTGGATTTAGCATCTCATTTTACATAAAATAAGTCCTATAAGTCTACTCTCAAGGGTTGATAAAGGTACAAACGAATAAAATGTTTATATATCACATTTTCAAATATCTATTATACTCCATTTTACTCGATCTTCTAAACGGTTAAAGATAGGACATCGCGGTTTTCACCAGTGGATTTAGCACCTCATTTTACATAAAATAAGTATTATAAGTCTACTCTCAAGAGTTGATAAAGGTACAAACGAATAAAATGTTTATATATCACATTTTCAAATACCTATTATTCACCATTTTCTCGATCTCCTAAACGGTTAAAGATAGGACATCGCGGTGTTTACCAGTGGATTAAGCACCTCATTTTACATAAAATAAGTCCTATAAGTCTACTCTCAAGGGTTGATAAAGATACAAACGAATAAAATGTTTATGTATCACATTTTCAAATATCTATTATTCTCCATTTTACTCGATCTCCTAAACGGTTAAAGATAGGACATCGCGGTTTTTACCAGTGGATTAAGCACCTCATTTTACATAAAATAAGTCCTATAAGTCTACTCTCAAGTGTTGATAAAGGTACAAACGAATACAATGTTTATATATCACATTTTCAAATAACTAATATTCTCCATTTTACTCGATCTCCTAAACGGTTAAAGATAAGACTTCGCGGATTTCACCAGTGGATTTAGCACCTCATTTTACATAAAATAAGTCTTATAAGTCTACTCTCAAGGGTTGATAATCATACAAACGAATAAATTGTTTATATATCACATTTTCAAATATCTATTATTCTCCATTTTACTCGATCTCCTAAACGGTTAAAGATAGGACATCGCGGTTTTTACCAGTGGATTAAGCACCTCATTTTACATAAAATAAGTCCTATAAGTCTACTCTCAAGGGTTGATAAAGATACAAACGAATAAAATGTTTATGTATCACATTTTCAAATATCTATTATTCTCCATTTTACTCGATCTCCTAAACGGTTAAAGATAGGACATCGCAGTTTTTACCAGTGGATTAAGCACCTCATTTTACATAAAATAAGTCCTGTAAGTCTACTCTCAAGAGTTGATAAAGTTACAAACTAATAAAATGTTTATATATCACATTTTCAAATACCTATTATTCTCCATTTTCTCGATCTCCTAAACGGTTAAAGATAGGACATCGCGGTGTTTACCAGTGGATTAAGCACCTCATTTTACATAAAATAAGTCCTATAAGTCTACTCTCAAAAGTTGATAAAGGTACAAACGAATAAAATGATTATATATCACATTTCCAAATATCTATTATTCTCCATTTTACTCGATCTCCTAAACGGTTAAAGATAGGACATCGCGGTTTTCACCAGTGGATTTAGCACCTCATTTTACATAAAATAAGTCCTATAAGTCTACTCTCAAGGGTTGATAAAGATACAAACGAATATAATGTTTATGTATCACATTTTCAAATATCTATTATTCTCCATTTTACTCGATCTCCTAAGCGGTTAAAGATAGGACATCGCGGTTTTCACCAGTGGATTTAGCACCTCATTTTACATTAAATAAGTCCTATAAGTCTACTCTGAAGAGTTGATAAAGGTACAAACGGATAAAATGTTTATATATCACATTTTCAAATATCTATTATTCTAAATTTTACTCGATCTCCTAAACGGTTAAACGGTTAAAGATAGGACATCGCGGATTTCACCAGTGGATTTAGCATCTCATTTTACATAAAATAAGTCCTATAAGTCTACTCTCAAGGGTTGATAAAGGTACAAACGAATAAAATGTTTATATATCACATTTTCAAATATCTATTATACTCCATTTTACTCGATCTTCTAAACGGTTAAAGATAGGACATCGCGGTTTTCACCAGTGGATTTAGCACCTCATTTTACATAAAATAAGTATTATAAGTCTACTCTCAAGAGTTGATAAAGGTACAAACGAATAAAATGTTTATATATCACATTTTCAAATACCTATTATTCTCCATTTTCTCGATCTCCTAAACGGTTAAAGATAGGACATCGCGGTGTTTACCAGTGGATTAAGCACCTCATTTTACATAAAATAAGTCCTATAAGTCTACTCTCAAGGGTTGATAAAGATACAAACGAATAAAATGTTTATGTATCACATTTTCAAATATCTATTATTCTCCATTTTACTCGATCTCCTAAACGGTTAAAGATAGGACATCGCGGTTTTTACCAGTGGATTAAGCACCTCATTTTACATAAAATAAGTCCTATAAGTCTACTCTCAAGTGTTGATAAAGGTACAAACGAATACAATGTTTATATATCACATTTTCAAATAACTAATATTCTCCATTTTACTCGATCTCCTAAACGGTTAAAGATAAGACTTCGCGGATTTCACCAGTGGATTTAGCACCTCATTTTACATAAAATAAGTCTTATAAGTCTACTCTCAAGGGTTGATAATCATACAAACGAATAAATTGTTTATATATCACATTTTCAAATATCTATTATTCTCCATTTTACTCGATCTCCTAAACGGTTAAAGATAGGACATCGCGGTTTTTACCAGTGGATTAAGCACCTCATTTTACATAAAATAAGTCCTATAAGTCTACTCTCAAGGGTTGATAAAGATACAAACGAATAAAATGTTTATGTATCACATTTTCAAATATCTATTATTCTCCATTTTACTCGATCTCCTAAACGGTTAAAGATAGGACATCGCAGTTTTTACCAGTGGATTAAGCACCTCATTTTACATAAAATAAGTCCTGTAAGTCTACTCTCAAGAGTTGATAAAGTTACAAACTAATAAAATGTTTATATATCACATTTTCAAATACCTATTATTCTCCATTTTCTCGATCTCCTAAACGGTTAAAGATAGGACATCGCGGTGTTTACCAGTGGATTAAGCACCTCATTTTACATAAAATAAGTCCTATAAGTCTACTCTCAAAAGTTGATAAAGGTACAAACGAATAAAATGATTATATATCACATTTCCAAATATCTATTATTCTCCATTTTACTCGATCTCCTAAACGGTTAAAGATAGGACATCGCGGTTTTCACCAGTGGATTTAGCACCTCATTTTACATAAAATAAGTCCTATAAGTCTACTCTCAAGGGTTGATAAAGATACAAACGAATATAATGTTTATGTATCACATTTTCAAATATCTATTATTCTCCATTTTACTCGATCTCCTAAGCGGTTAAAGATAGGACATCGCGGTTTTCACCAGTGGATTTAGCACCTCATTTTACATTAAATAAGTCCTATAAGTCTACTCTGAAGAGTTGATAAAGGTACAAACGGATAAAATGTTTATATATCACATTTTCAAATATCTATTATTCTAAATTTTACTCGATCTCCTAAACGGTTAAACGGTTAAAGATAGGACATCGCGGTTTTCACCAGTGGATTAAGCACCTCATTTTACATAAAATAAGTCCTATAAGTCTACTCTCAAGGGTTGATAAAGGTACAAACGAATAAAATGTTTATATATCACATTTTCAAATATCTATTATACTCCATTTTACTCGATCTTCTAAACGGTTAAAGATAGGACATCGCGGTTTACACCAGTGGATTTAGCACCTCATTTTACATAAAATAAGTCTTATAAGTCTACTCTCAAGAGTTGATAAAGGTACAAACGAATAAAATGTTTATATATCACATTTTCAAATATCTATTATTCTAAATTATACTCGATCTCCTAAAGGGTTAAAGATAGGACATCGCGGTGTTTACCAGTGGATTTAGCACCTCATTTTACATAAAATAAGTCCTATAAGTCTACTCTGAAGAGTTGATAAAGGTACAAACGAATAAAATGTTTATATATCACATTTTCAAATATCTATTATTCTAAATTTTACTCGATCTCCTAAACGGTTAAACGGTTAAAGATAGGACATCGCGGTTTTCACCAGTGGATTAAGCACCTCATTTTACATAAAATAAGTCCTATAAGTCTTCTCTCAAGAGTTGATAAAGGTACAACCGAATAAAATGTTTATATATCACATTTTCAAATATCTATTATACTCCATTTTACTCGATCTTTTAAACGGTTAAAGATAGGACATCGCGGTTTTCACCAGTGGATTTAGCACCTCATTTTACATTATATAAGTCTTATAAGTCTACTCTCAAGAGTTGATAAAGGTACAAACGAATAAAATGTTTATATATCACATTTTCAAATATCTATTATTCTAAATTTTACTCGATCTCCTAAAGGGTTAAAGATAGGACATCGCGGTGTTTACCAGTGGATTTAGCACCTCATGTTACATAAAATAAGTCCTATATGTCTAGTCTCAAGAGTTGATAAAGGTACAAACGAATAAAATGTTAATATATCACATTTTCAAATATCTATTATTCTAAATTTTACTCGATCTCCTAAACGGTTAAAAAATATTACATCGCGGTTTTCACCAGAAGATTTAGCACCTCATTTTACATAAAATAAGTCCTATAAGTCTACTCTCAAGAGTTGATAAAGGTACAAACGAATAAAATGTTTATATATCACATTTTCAAATATCTATTATTCTAAATCTTACTCGATCTCCTAAACGGTTAAAGATAGGACATCGCGGTTTTCACCGGTGGATTTAGCACCTCATTTTACATAAAATAAGTCCTATAAGTCTACTCTCAAGAGTTGATAAAGGTACAAACGAATAAAATGTTTATATATCACATTTTCAAATATCTATTATTCTAAATATTACTCGATCTCCTAAACGGTTAAAGATAGGACATCGCGGTTTTTACCAGTAGATTTAGCACCTCATTTTACATAAAATAAGTCCTATAAGTCTACTCTCAAGAGTTGATAAAGGTACAAACAATTTAAAATATTTATATATCACATTTTCAAATATCTAATATTCTCCATTTTACTCGATCTCCTAAACGGTTAAAGATAAGAAATCGCGGATTTCACCAGTAAATTTAGCACCTCATTTTACATAAAATAAGTCTTATAAGTCTACTCTCAATTGTTGATAATCATACAAACGAATAAAATGTTTATATATCATATTTTCAAATATCTATTATTCTCCATTTTACTCGATCTCCTAAGCGGTTAAAGATAGGACATCGCGGTTTTCACCAGTGGATTTAGCACCTCATTTTACATAAAATAAGTCCTATAAGTCTACTCTCAAGAGTTGATAAAGGTACAAACGAATAAAATGTTTATATATCACATTTTCAAATATCTATTATTCTCCATTTTACTCGATCTCCTAAACGGTTAAAGATAGGACATCGCGGATTTCACCAGTGGATTTAGCACCTCATTTTACATAAAATAAGTCCTATAAGTCTACTCTCAAGAGTTGATAAAGGTACAAACGAATAAAATATTTATATATCACATTTTCAAATATGTAATATTCTCCATTTTACTCGATCTCCTAAACGGTTAAAGATAAGACTTCGCGGATTTCACCAGTGGATTTAGCACCTCATTTTACATAAAATAAGTCTTATAAGTCTACTCTCAAGGGTTGATAATCATACAAACGAATAAAATGTTTATATATCACATTTTCAAATATCTATTATTCTCCATTTTACTCGATCTCCTAAGCGGTTAAAGATAGGACATCGCGGTTTTCACCAGTGGATTTAGCACCTCATTTTACATAAAATAAGTCCTATAAGTCTACTCTCAAGAGTTGATAAAGGTACAAACGAATAAAATATTTATATATCAAATTTTCAAATATCTAATATTCTCCATTTTACTCGATCTCCTAAACGGTTAAAGATAAGACTTCGCGGTTTTCACCAGTGGTTTTAGCACCTCATTTTACATAAAATAAGTCTAATAAGTCAACTCTCAAGAGTTGATAAAGGTACAAACGAATAAAATGTTTATATATCACATTTTCAAATATCTATTATTCTAAATTTTACTCGATCTCCTAAAGGGTTAAAGATAGGACATCGCGGTGTTTACCAGTGGATTAAGCACCTCATTTTACATAAAATAAGTCCTATAAGTCTACTCTCAAGGGTTGATAAAGATACAAACGAATATAATGTTTATGTATCACATTTTCAAATATCTATTATTCTCCATTTTACTCGATCTCCTAAGCGGTTAAAGATAGGACATCGCGGTTTTCGCCAGTGGATTTAGCACCTTATATTACATAAAATAAGTCCTATAAGTCTACTCTCAAGGGTTGATAAAGATACAAACGAATATAATGTTTATGTATCACATTTTAAAATATCTATTATTCTCCATTTTACTCGATCTCCTAAGCGGTTAAAGATAGGACATCGCGGTTTTCACCAGTGGATTTAGCACCTTATTTTACATAAAATAAGTCCTATAAGTCTACTCTCAAGTGTTGATAAAGGTACAAACGAATACAATGTTTATATATCACATTTTCAAATATCTAATATTCTCCATTTTACTCGATCTCCTAAACGGTTAAAGATAAGACTTCGCGGATTTCACCAGTGGATTTAGCACCTCATTTTACATAAAATAAGTCTTATAAGTCTACTCTCAAGGGTTGATAATCATACAAACGAATAAATTGTTTATATATCACATTTTCAAATATCTATTATTCTCCATTTTACTCGATCTCCTAAACGGTTAAAGATAGGACATCGCGGTTTTTACCAGTGGATTAAGCACCTCATTTTACATAAAATAAGTCCTATAAGTCTACTCTGAAGAGTTGATAAAGGTACAAACCAATAAAATGTTTATATATCACATTTTCAAATATCTATTATTCTAAATTTTACTCGATCTCCTAAACGGTTAAACGGTTAAAGATAGGACATCGCGGTTTTCACCAGTGGATTAAGCACCTCATTTTACATAAAATAAGTCCTATAAGTCTTCTCTCAAGAGTTGATAAAGGTACAACCGAATAAAATGTTTATATATCAAATTTTCAAATATCTATTATACTCCATTTTACTCGATCTTTTAAACGGTTAAAGATAGGACATCGCGGTTTTCACCAGTGGATTTAGCACCTCATTTTACATTATATAAGTCTTATAAGTCTACTCTCAAGAGTTGATAAAGGTACAAACGAATGAAATGTTTATATATCACATTTTCAAATATCTATTATTCTAAATTTTACTCGATCTCCTAAAGGGTTAAAGATAGGACATCGCGGTGTTTACCAGTGGATTTAGCACCTCATGTTACATAAAATAAGTCCTATAAGTCTAGTCTCAAGAGTTGATAAAGGTACAAACGAATAAAATGTTAATATATCACATTTTCAAATATCTATTATTCTAAATTTTACTCGATCTCCTAAACGGTTAAAAAATATTACATCGCGGTTTTCACCAGTAAATTTACCACCTCATTTTACATAAAATAAGTCTTATAAGTCTACTCTCAATTGTTGATAATCATACAAACGAATAAAATGTTTATATATCATATTTTCAAATATCTATTATTCTCCATTTTACTCGATCTCCTAAGCGGTTAAAGATAGGACATCGCGGTTTTCACCAGTGGATTTAGCACCTCATTTTACATAAAATAAGTCCTATAAGTCTACTCTCAAGAGTTGATAAAGGTACAAACGAATAAAATGTTTATATATCACATTTTCAAATATCTATTATTCTCCATTTTACTCGATCTCCTAAACGGTTAAAGATAGGACATCGCGGATTTCACCAGTGGATTTAGCACCTCATTTTACATAAAATAAGTCCTATAAGTCTACTCTCAAGAGTTGATAAAGGTACAAACGAATAAAATATTTATATATCACATTTTCAAATATGTAATATTCTCCATTTTACTCGATCTCCTAAACGGTTAAAGATAAGACTTCGCGGATTTCACCAGTGGATTTAGCACCTCATTTTACATAAAATAAGTCTTATAAGTCTACTCTCAAGGGTTGATAATCATACAAACGAATAAAATGTTTATATATCACATTTTCAAATATCTATTATTCTCCATTTTACTCGATCTCCTAAGCGGTTAAAGATAGGACATCGCGGTTTTCACCAGTGGATTTAGCACCTCATTTTACATCAAATAAGTCCTATAAGTCTACTCTCAAGAGTTGATAAAGGTACAAACGAATAAAATATTTATATATCAAATTTTCAAATATCTAATATTCTCCATTTTACTCGATCTCCTAAACGGTTAAAGATAAGACTTCGCGGTTTTCACCAGTGGTTTTAGCACCTCATTTTACATAAAATAAGTCTAATAAGTCAACTCTCAAGAGTTGATAAAGGTACAAACGAATAAAATGTTTATATATCACATTTTCAAATATCTATTATTCTAAATTTTACTCGATCTCCTAAAGGGTTAAAGATAGGACATCGCGGTGTTTACCAGTGGATTAAGCACCTCATTTTACATAAAATAAGTCCTATAAGTCTACTCTCAAGGGTTGATAAAGATACAAACGAATATAATGTTTATGTATCACATTTTCAAATATCTATTATTCTCCATTTTACTCGATCTCCTAAGCGGTTAAAGATAGGACATCGCGGTTTTCGCCAGTGGATTTAGCACCTTATATTACATAAAATAAGTCCTATAAGTCTACTCTCAAGGGTTGATAAAGATACAAACGAATATAATGTTTATGTATCACATTTTAAAATATCTATTATTCTCCATTTTACTCGATCTCCTAAGCGGTTAAAGATAGGACATCGCGGTTTTCACCAGTGGATTTAGCACCTCATTTTACATAAAATAAGTCCTATAAGTCTACTCTCAAGTGTTGATAAAGGTACAAACGAATACAATGTTTATATATCACATTTTCAAATATCTAATATTCTCCATTTTACTCGATCTCCTAAACGGTTAAAGATAAGACTTCGCGGATTTCACCAGTGGATTTAGCACCTCATTTTACATAAAATAAGTCTTATAAGTCTACTCTCAAGGGTTGATAATCATACAAACGAATAAATTGTTTATATATCACATTTTCAAATATCTATTATTCTCCATTTTACTCGATCTCCTAAACGGTTAAAGATAGGACATCGCGGTTTTTACCAGTGGATTAAGCACCTCATTTTACATCAAATAAGTCCTATAAGTCTACTCTGAAGAGTTGATAAAGGTACAAACCAATAAAATGTTTATATATCACATTTTCAAATATCTATTATTCTAAATTTTACTCGATCTCCTAAACGGTTAAACGGTTAAAGATAGGACATCGCGGTTTTCACCAGTGGATTAAGCACCTCATTTTACATAAAATAAGTCCTATAAGTCTTCTCTCAAGAGTTGATAAAGGTACAACCGAATAAAATGTTTATATATCACATTTTCAAATATCTATTATACTCCATTTTACTCGATCTTTTAAACGGTTAAAGATAGGACATCGCGGTTTTCACCAGTGGATTTAGCACCTCATTTTACATTATATAAGTCTTATAAGTCTACTCTCAAGAGTTGATAAAGGTACAAACGAATAAAATGTTTATATATCACATTTTCAAATATCTATTATTCTAAATTTTACTCGATCTCCTAAAGGGTTAAAGATAGGACATCGCGGTGTTTACCAGTGGATTTAGCACCTCATGTTACATAAAATAAGTCCTATAAGTCTAGTCTCAAGAGTTGATAAAGGTACAAACGAATAAAATGTTAATATATCACATTTTCAAATATCTATTATTCTAAATTTTACTCGATCTCCTAAACGGTTAAAAAATATTACATCGCGGTTTTCACCAGAAGATTTAGCACCTCATTTTACATAAAATAAGTCCTATAAGTCTACTCTCAAGAGTTGATAAAGGTACAAACGAATAAAATGTTTATATATCACATTTTCAAATATCTATTATTCTAAATATTACTCGATCTCCTAAACGGTTAAAGATAGGACATCGCGGTTTTTACCAGTAGATTTAGCACCTCATTTTACATAAAATAAGTCCTATAAGTCTACTCTCAAGAGTTGATAAAGGTACAAACGAATAAAATATTTATATATCACATTTTCAAATATCTAATATTCTCTATTTTACTCGATCTCCTAAACGGTTAAAGATAAGAAATCGCGGATTTCACCAGTAAATTTAGCACCTCATTTTACATAAAATAAGTCTTATAAGTCTACTCTCAATTGTTGATAATCATACAAACGAATAAAATGTTTATATATCATATTTTCAAATATCTATTATTCTCCATTTTACTCGATCTCCTAAGCGGTTAAAGATAGGACATCGCGGTTTTCACCAGTGGATTTAGCACCTCATTTTACATAAAATAAGTCCTATAAGTCTACTCTCAAGAGTTGATAAAGGTACAAACGAATAAAATGTTTATATATCACATTTTCAAATATCTATTATTCTCCATTTTACTCGATCTCCTAAACGGTTAAAGATAGGACATCGCGGATTTCACCAGTGGATTTAGCACCTCATTTTACATAAAATAAGTCCTATAAGTCTACTCTCAAGAGTTGATAAAGGTACAAACGAATAAAATATTTATATATCACATTTTCAAATATGTAATATTCTCCATTTTACTCGATCTCCTAAACGGTTAAAGATAAGACTTCGCGGATTTCACCAGTGGATTTAGCACCTCATTTTACATAAAATAAGTCTTATAAGTCTACTCTCAAGGGTTGATAATCATACAAACGAATAAAATGTTTATATATCACATTTTCAAATATCTATTATTCTCCATTTTACTCGATCTCCTAAGCGGTTAAAGATAGGACATCGCGGTTTTCACCAGTGGATTTAGCACCTCATTTTACATAAAATAAGTCCTATAAGTCTACTCTCAAGAGTTGATAAAGGTACAAACGAATAAAATATTTATATATCAAATTTTCAAATATCTAATATTTTCCATTTTACTCGATCTCCTAAACGGTTAAAGATAAGACTTCGCGGTTTTCACCAGTGGTTTTAGCACCTCATTTTACATAAAATAAGTCTAATAAGTCAACTCTCAAGAGTTGATAAAGGTACAAACGAATAAAATGTTTATATATCACATTTTCAAATATCTATTATTCTAAATTTTACTCGATCTCCTAAAGGGTTAAAGATAGGACATCGCGGTGTTTACCAGTGGATTAAGCACCTCATTTTACATGAAATAAGTCCTATAAGTCTACTCTCAAGGGTTGATAAAGATACAAACGAATATAATGTTTATGTATCACATTTTCAAATATCTATTATTCTCCATTTTACTCGATCTCCTAAGCGGTTAAAGATAGGACATCGCGGTTTTCGCCAGTGGATTTAGCACCTTATATTACATAAAATAAGTCCTATAAGTCTACTCTCAAGGGTTGATAAAGATACAAACGAATATAATGTTTATGTATCACATTTTAAAATATCTATTATTCTCCATTTTACTCGATCTCCTAAGCGGTTAAAGATAGGACATCGCGGTTTTCACCAGTGGATTTAGCACCTTATTTTACATAAAATAAGTCCTATAAGTCTACTCTCAAGTGTTGATAAAGGTACAAACGAATACAATGTTTATATATCACATTTTCAAATATCTAATATTCTCCATTTTACTCGATCTCCTAAACGGTTAAAGATAAGACTTCGCGGATTTCACCAGTGGATTTAGCACCTCATTTTACATAAAATAAGTCTTATAAGTCTACTCTCAAGGGTTGATAATCATACAAACGAATAAATTGTTTATATATCACATTTTCAAATATCTATTATTCTCCATTTTACTCGATCTCCTAAACGGTTAAAGATAGGACATCGCGGTGTTTACCAGTGGATTTAGCACCTCATGTTACATAAAATAAGTCCTATAAGTCTAGTCTCAAGAGTTGATAAAGGTACAAACGAATAAAATGTTAATATATCACATTTTCAAATATCTATTATTCTAAATTTTACTCGATCTCCTAAACGGTTAAAAAATATTACATCGCGGTTTTCACCAGAAGATTTAGCACCTCATTTTACATAAAATAAGTCCTATAAGTCTACTCTCAAGAGTTGATAAAGGTACAAACGAATAAAATGTTTATATATCACATTTTCAAATATCTATTATTCTAAATATTACTCGATCTCCTAAACGGTTAAAGATAGGACATCGCGGTTTTTACCAGTAGATTTAGCACCTCATTTTACATAAAATAAGTCCTATAAGTCTACTCTCAAGAGTTGATAAAGGTACAAACGAATAAAATATTTATATATCACATTTTCAAATATCTAATATTCTCCATTTTACTCGATCTCCTAAACGGTTAAAGATAAGAAATCGCGGATTTCACCAGTAAATTTAGCACCTCATTTTACATAAAATAAGTCCTATAAGTCTACTCTCAATTGTTGATAATCATACAAACGAATAAAATGTTTATATATCATATTTTCAAATATCTATTATTCTCCATTTTACTCGATCTCCTAAGCGGTTAAAGATAGGACATCGCGGTTTTCACCAGTGGATTTAGCACCTCATTTTACATAAAATAAGTCCTATAAGTATACTCTCAAGAGTTGATAAAGGTACAAACGAATAAAATGTTTATATATCACATTTTCAAATATCTATTATTCTCCATTTTACTCGATCTCCTAAACGGTTAAAGATAGGACATCGCGGATTTCACCAGTGGATTTAGCACTTCATTTTACATAAAATAAGTCCTATAAGTCTACTCTCAAGAGTTGATAAAGGTACAAACGAATAAAATATTTATATATCACATTTTCAAATATGTAATATTCTCCATTTTACTCGATCTCCTAAACGGTTAAAGATAAGACTTCGCGGATTTCACCAGTGGATTTAGCACCTCATTTTACATAAAATAAGTCTTATAAGTCTACTCTCAAGGGTTGATAATCATACAAACGAATAAAATGTTTATATATCACATTTTCAAATATCTATTATTCTCCATTTTACTCGATCTCCTAAGCGGTTAAAGATAGGACATCGCGGTTTTCACCAGTGGATTTAGCACCTCATTTTACATAAAATAAATCCTATAAGTCTACTCTCAAGAGTTGATAAAGGTACAAACGAATAAAATATTTATATATCAAATTTTCAAATATCTAATATTTTCCATTTTACTCGATCTCCTAAACGGTTAAAGATAAGACTTCGCGGTTTTCACCAGTGGTTTTAGCACCTCATTTTACATAAAATAAGTCTAATAAGTCAACTCTCAAGAGTTGATAAAGGTACAAACGAATAAAATGTTTATATATCACATTTTCAAATATCTATTATTCTAAATTTTACTCGATCTCCTAAAGGGTTAAAGATAGGACATCGCGGTGTTTACCAGTGGATTAAGCACCTCATTTTACATAAAATAAGTCCTATAAGTCTACTCTCAAGGGTTGATAAAGATACAAACGAATATAATGTTTATGTATCACATTTTCAAATATCTATTATTCTCCATTTTACTCGATCTCCTAAGCGGTTAAAGATAGGACATCGCGGTTTTCGCCAGTGGATTTAGCACCTTATATTACATAAAATAAGTCCTATAAGTCTACTCTCAAGGGTTGATAAAGATACAAACGAATATAATGTTTATGTATCACATTTTAAAATATCTATTATTCTCCATTTTACTCGATCTCCTAAGCGGTTAAAGATAGGACATCGCGGTTTTCACCAGTGGATTTAGCACCTTATTTTACATAAAATAAGTCCTATAAGTCTACTCTCAAGTGTTGATAAAGGTACAAACGAATACAATGTTTATATATCACATTTTCAAATATCTAATATTCTCCATTTTACTCGATCTCCTAAACGGTTAAAGATAAGACTTCGCGGATTTCACCAGTGGATTTAGCACCTCATTTTACATAAAATAAGTCTTATAAGTCTACTCTCAAGGGTTGATAATCATACAAACGAATAAATTGTTTATATATCACATTTTCAAATATCTATTATTCTCCATTTTACTCGATCTCCTAAACGGTTAAAGATAGGACATCGCGGTTTTTACCAGTGGATTAAGCACCTCATTTTACATAAAAAAAGTCCTATAAGTCTACTCTCAAGGGTTGATAAAGATACAAACGAATAAAATGTTTATGTATCACATTTTCAAATATCTATTATTCTCCATTTTACTCGATCTCCTAAGCGGTTAAAGATAGGACATCGCGGTTTTCACCAGTGGATTTAGCACCTTATTTTACATAAAATAAGTCCTATAAGTCTACTCTCAAGGGTTGATAAAGATACAAACGAATATAATGTTTATGTATCACATTTTCAAATATCTATTATTCTCCATTTTACTCGATTTCCTAAACGGTTAAAGATAGGACATCGCGGATTTCACCAGTGGATTTAGCACCTCATTTTACATAAAATAAGTCCTGTAAGTCTACTCTCAAGAGTTGATAAAGTTACAAACGAATAAAATGTTTATATATCACATTTTCAAATACCTATTATTCTCCATTTTCTCGATCTCCTAAACGGTTAAAGATAGGACATCGCGGTGTTTACCAGTGGATTAAGCACCTCATTTTACATAAAATAAGTCCTATAAGTCTACTCTCAAAAGTTGATAAAGGTACAAACGAATAAAATGATTATATATCACATTTCCAAATATCTATTATTCTCCATTTTACTCGATCTCCTAAACGGTTAAAGATAGGACATCGCGGTTTTCACCAGTGGATTTAGCACCTCATTTTACATAAAATAAGTCCTATAAGTCTACTCTCAAGGGTTGATAAAGATACAAACGAATATAATGTTTATGTATCACATTTTCAAATATCTATTATTTTCCATTTTACTCGACTTCCTAAACGGTTAAAGATAGGACATCGCGGATTTCCCCAGTGGATTTAGCACCTCATTTTACATAAAATAAGTCCTATAAGTCTACTCTCAAGAGTTGATAAAGTTACAAACGAATAAAATTTTTATATATCACATTTTCAAATATCTATTATTCTAAATATTACTCGATCTCCTAAACGGTTAAATATAGGACATCGCGGTTTTTACCAGTAGATTTAGCACCTCATTTTACATAAAATAAGTCTTATAAGTCTACTCTCAAGAGTTGATAAAGATACAAACGAATATAATGTTTATGTATCACATTTTCAAATATCTATTATTCTCCATTTTACTCGATCTCCTAAGCGGTTAAAGATAGGACATCGCGGTTTTCACCAGTGGATTTAGCACCTTATTTTACATAAAATAAGTCCCATAAGTCTACTCTCAAGTGTTGATAAAGGTACAAACGAATACAATGTTTATATATCACATTTTCAAATATCTATTATTTTCCATTTTACTCGATTTCCTAAACGGTTAAAGATAGGACATCGCGGTTTTCACCAGTGGATTTAGCACCTTATTTTACATAAAATAAGTCCTATAAGTCTACTCTCAAGTGTTGATATAGGTACAAACGAATACAATGTTTATATATCACATTTTCAAATATCTATTATTTTCCATTTTACTCGACTTCCTAAACGGTTAAAGATAGGACATCGCGGATTTCCCCAGTGGATTTAGCACCTCATTTTACATAAAATAAGTCCTATAAGTCTACTTTCAAGAGTTGATAAAGTTACAAACGAATAAAATTTTTATATATCACATTTTCAAATATCTATTATTCTAAATATTACTCGATCTCCTAAACGGTTAAAAAATATTACATCGCGGTTTTTACCAGTGGATTTAGCACCTCATTTTACATAAAATAAGTCTTATAAGTCTTCTCTCAAGGGTTGATAATCATACAAACGAATATATTGTTTATATATCACATTTTCAAATATCTATTATTCTCCATTTTACTCGATCTCCTAAACGGTTAAAGATAGGACATCGCGGTTTTCACCAGTGGATTTAGCACCTCATTTTACATAAAATAAGTCCTATAAGTCTACTCTGAAGAGTTGATAAAGTTACAAACGAATAAAATGTTTATATATCACATTTTCAAATATCTATTATTCTAAATTTTACTCGATCTCCTAAACGGTTAAAGATAGGACATCGCGGTTTTCACCAGTGGATTAAGCACCTCATTTTACATAAAATAAGTCCTATAAGTCTACTCTCAAGAGTTGATAAAGGTACAAACGAATAAAATGTTTATATGTCACATTTTCAAATATCTATTATATTCCATTTTACTCGATCTTCTAAACGGTTAAAGATAGGACATCGCGGTTTTCACCAGTGGATTTAGCACCTCATTTTACATAAAATAAGTCTTATAAGTCTACTCTCAAGAGTTGATAAAGGTACAAACGAATAAAATGTATATATATCACACTTTCAAATATCTATTATTCTAAATTTTACTCGATCTCCTAAAGGGTTAAAGATAGGACATCGCGGTGTTTACCAGTGGATTTAGCACCTCATTTTACAAAAAATAAGTCCTATAAGTCTACTCTCAAGAGTTGATAAAGGTACAAACGAATAAAATGTTAATATATCACATTTTCAAATATCTATTATTATAAATTTTACTCGATCTCCTAAACGGTTAAAAAATATTACATCGCTGTTTTCACCAGTGGATTTAGCACCTCATTTTACATAAAATAAGTCCTATAAGTCTACTCTCAAGAGTTGATAAAGGTACAAACGAATAAAATGTTTATATATCACATTTTCAAATATCTATAATTCTAAATTTTACTCGATCTCCTAAACGGTTAAAGATAGGACATCGCGGTTTTTACCAGTAGATTTAGCACCTCACTTTACATAAAAGAAGTCCTATAAGTCTACTCTCAAGAATTGATAAAGGTACAAACGAATAAAATGTTTATATATCACATTTTCAAATATCTATTATTCTTAATATTACTCGATCTCCTAAACGGTTAAAGATAGGACATCGCGGATTTCACCAGTGGATTTAGCATCTCATTTTACATAAAATAAGTCCTATAAGTCTACTCTCAAGAGTTGATAAAGGTACAAACGAATAAAATATTTATATATCACATTTTCAAATATCTAATATTCTCCATTTTACTCGATCTCCTAAACGGTTAAAGATAAGACTTCGCGGATTTCACCAGTGGATTTAGCACCTCATTTTACATAAAATAAGTCTTATAAGTCTACTCTCAAGGGTTGATAATCATACAAACGAATAAAATGTTTATATATCACATTTTCAAATATCTATTATTCTCCATTTTACTCGATCTCCTAAACGGTTAAAGATAGGACATCGCGGTTTTCACCAGTGGATTAAGCACCTCATTTTACATAAAATAAGTCCTATAAGTCTACTCTCAAGAGTTGATAAAGGTACAAACGAATAAAATGTTTATATATCACATTTTCAAATATCTATTATTCTAAATCTTACTCGATCTCCTAAACGGTTAAAGATAGGACATCGCGGTTTTTACCAGTTGATTTAGCACCTCATTTTACATAAAATAAGTCCTATAAGTCTACTTTCAAGAGTTGATAAAGGTACAAACGAATAAAATGTTTATATATCACATTTTCAAATATCTATTATTCTAAATTTTACTCGATCTCCTAAACGGTTAAAGATAAGACTTCGCGGATTTCACCAGTGGATTTAGCACCTCATTTTACATAAAATAAGTCCTATAAGTCTACTCTCAAGAGTTGATAAAGGTACAAACGAATAAAATGTTTATATATCACATTTTCAAATATCTATTATTCTAAATCTTACTCGATCTCCTAAACGGTTAAAGATAGGACATCGCGGTTTTCACCAGTGGATTTAGCACCTCATTTTACATAAAATAAGTCCTATAAGTCTACTCTCAAGAGTTGATAAAGGTACAAACGAATAAAATATTTATATATCACATTTTCAAATATCTAATATTCTTCATTTTACTCGATCTCCTAAACGGTTAAAGATAAGACTTCGCGGATTTCACCAGTGGATTTAGCACCTCATTTTACATAAAATAAGTCTTATAAGTCTACTCTCAAGGGTTGATAATCATACAAACAAATAAAATGTTTATATATCACATTTTCAAATATCTATTATTCTCCATTTTACTCGATCTCCTAAGCGGTTAAAGATAGGACATCGCGGTTTTCACCAGTGGATTTAGCACCTCATTTTACATAAAATAAGTCCTATAAGTCTACTCTCAAGAGTTGATAAAAGTACAAACGAATAAAATATTTATATATCACATTTTCAAATATCTAATATTCTCCATTTTACTCGATCTCCTAAACGGTTAAAGATAAGACTTCGCGGATTTCACCAGTGGATTTTGCACCTCATTTTACATAAAATAAGTCTTATAAGTCTACTCTCAAGGGTTGATAATCATACAAACGAATAAATTGTTTATATATCACATTTTCAAATATCTATTATTCTCCATTTGACTCGATCTCCTAAACGGTTAAAGATAGGACATCGCGGTTTTTACCAGTGGATTAAGAACCTCATTTTACATAAAATAAGTCTTATAAGTCTACTCTCAAGAGTTGATAAAGATACAAACGAATATAATGTTTATGTATCACATTTTCAAATATCTATTATTCTCCATTTTACTCGATCTCCTAAGCGGTTAAAGATAGGACATCGCGGTTTTCACCAGTGGATTTAGCACCTTATTTTACATAAAATAAGTCCCATAAGTCTACTCTCAAGTGTTGATAAAGGTACAAACGAATACAATGTTTATATATCACATTTTCAAATATCTATTATTTTCCATTTTACTCGATTTCCTAAACGGTTAAAGATAGGACATCGCGGTTTTCACCAGTGGATTTAGCACCTTATTTTACATAAAATAAGTCCTATAAGTCTACTCTCAAGTGTTGATATAGGTACAAACGAATACAATGTTTATATATCACATTTTCAAATATCTATTATTTTCCATTTTACTCGACTTCCTAAACGGTTAAAGATAGGACATCGCGGATTTCCCCAGTGGATTTAGCACCTCATTTTACATAAAATAAGTCCTATAAGTCTATTCTCAAGAGTTGATAAAGTTACAAACGAATAAAATTTTTATATATCACATTTTCAAATATCTATTATTCTAAATATTACTCGATCTCCTAAACGGTTAAATATAGGACATCGCGGTTTTTACCAGTAGATTTAGCACCTCATTTTACATAAAATAAGTCTTATAAGTCTACTCTCAAGAGTTGATAAAGTACAAACGAATAAAATGTTTATATATCACATTTTCAAATATCTATTATTCTCCATTTTACTCGATCTCCTAAACGGTTAAAAAATATTACATCGCGGTTTTCACCAGTGGATTTAGCACCTCATTTTACATAAAATAAGTCTTATAAGTCTTCTCTCAAGGGTTGATAATCATACAAACGAATATATTGTTTATATATCACATTTTCAAATATCTATTATTCTCCATTTTACTCGATCTCCTAAACGGTTAAAGATAGGACATCGCGGTTTTCACCAGTGGATTTAGCACCTCATTTTACATAAAATAAGTCCTATAAGTCTACTCTGAAGAGTTGATAAAGTTACAAACGAATAAAATGTTTATATATCACATTTTCAAATATCTATTATTCTAAATTTTACTCGATCTCCTAAACGGTTAAAGATAGGACATCGCGGTTTTCACCAGTGGATTAAGCACCTCATTTTACATAAAATAAGTTTTATAAGTCTACTCTCAAGAGTTGATAAGGTACAAACGAATAAAATGTTTATATGTCACATTTTCAAATATCTATTATATTCCATTTTACTCGATCTTCTAAACGGTTAAAGATAGGACATCGCGGTTTTTACCAGTAGATTTAGCACCTCACTTTACATAAAAGAAGTCCTATAAGTCTACTCTCAAGAATTGATAAAGGTACAAACGAATAAAATGTTTATATATCACATTTTCAAATATCTATTATTCTTAATATTACTCGATCTCCTAAACGGTTAAAGATAGGACATCGCGGATTTCACCAGTGGATTTAGCATCTCATTTTACATAAAATAAGTCCTATAAGTCTACTCTCAAGAGTTGATAATCATACAAACGAATAAATTGTTTATATATCACATTTTCAAATATCTATTATTCTCCATTTTACTCGATCTCCTAAGCGGTTAAAGATAGGACATCGCGGTTTTCACCAGTGGATTTAGCACCTCATTTTACATAACATAAGTACTATAAGTCTACTCTCAAGAGTTGATAAAGGTACAAACGAATAAAATGTTTATATATCTCATTTTCAAATATCTAATATTCTCCATTTTACTCGATCTCCTAAACGGTTAAAGATAGGACATCGCGGTTTTTACCAGTGGATTAAGCACCTCATTTTACATAAAATAAGTCCTATAAGTCTACTCTCAAGGGTTGATAATCATACAAACGAATAAATTGTTTATATATCACATTTTCAAATATCTATTATTCTCCATTTTACTCGATCTCCTAAACGGTTAAAGATAGGACATCGCGGTTTTTACCAGTGGATTATGCACCTCATTTTACATAAAATAAGTCCTATAAGTCTACTCTCAAGGGTTGATAAAGATACAAACGAATATAATGTTTATGTATCACATTTTCAAATATCTATTATTCTCCATTTTACTCGATCTCCTAAGCGGTTAAAGATAGGACCTCGCGGTTTTCACCAGTGAATTTAGCACCTTATTTTACATAAAATAAGTCCTATAAGTCTACTCTCAAGGGTTGATAAAGATACAAACGAATATAATGTTTATATATCACATTTTCAAATATCTATTATTCTCCATTTTACTCGATCTCATAAGCGGTTAAAGATAGGACATCGCGGTTTTCACCAGTGGATTTAGCACCTCATTTTACATAAAATAAGTCCTGTAAGTCTACACTCAAGAGTTGATAAAGTTACAAACGAATAAAATGTTTATATATCACATTTTCAAATATCTATTATTCTCCATTTTACTCGATCTCCTAAGCGGTTAAAGATAGGACATCGCGGTTTTCACCAGTGGATTTAGCACCTCATTTTACATAAAATAAGTCCTATAAGTCTACTCTCAAGAGTTGATAAAGGTACAAACGAATAAAATGTTTATATATCTCATTTTCAAGTATCTAATATTCTCCATTTTACTCGATCTCCTAAACGGTTAAAGATAGGACATCGCGGATTACACCAGGGGATTTAGCACCTTATTTTACATAAAATAAGTCCTATAAGTCTACTCTCAAGAGTTGATAAAGGTACAAACGAATAAAATGTTTATATGTCACATTTTCAAATATCTATTACTCTAAATTTTACTCGATCTCCTAAACGGTTAAAGATAGGACATCGCGGTTTTCTCCAGTGGATTTAGCACCTCATTTTACATTAAATAAGTCCTATAAGTCTACTCTCAAGGGTTGATAAAGATACAAACGAATATAATGTTTATGTATCACATTTTCAAATATCTATTATTCTCCATTTTACTCGATCTCATAAGCGGTTAAAGATAGGACATCGCGGTTTTCACCAGTGGATTAAGCACCTCATTTTACATAAAATAAGTCCTATAAGTCTACTCTCAAGAGTTGATAAAGGTACAAACGAATAAAATGTTTATATATCACATTTTCAAATATCTATTATTCTAAATTTTACTCCATCTCCTAAACGGTTAAAGATAGGACATCGCGGTTTTCACCAGTGGATTTAGCACCTCATTTTACATAAAATAAGTCCTAAAAGTCTACTCTGAAGAGTTGATAAAGTTACAAACGAATAAAATGTTTATATATCACATTTTCAAATATCTATTATTCTAAATTTTACTCGATCTCCTAAACGGTTAAAGATAGGACATCGCGGTTTTCACCAGTGGATTAAGCACCTCATTTTACATCAAATAAGTCCTATAAGTCTACTCTCAAGAGTTGATAAAGGTACAAACGAATAAAATGTTTATATATCACATTTTCAAATACCTATTATATTCCATTTTACTCGATCTTCTAAACGGTTAAAGATAGGACATCGCGGTTTTCACCAGTGGATTTAGCACCTCATTTTACATAAAATAAGTCTTATAAGTCTACACTCAAGAGTTGATAAAGGTACAAACGAATAAAATGTATATATATCACATTTTCAAATATCTATTATTCTAAATTTTACTCGATCTCCTAAAGGGTTAAAGATAGGACATCGCGGTGTTTACCAGTGGATTTAGCACCTCATTTTACAAAAAATAAGTCCTATAATTCTACTCTCAAGAGTTGATAAAGGTACAAACGAATAAAATGTTAATATATCACATTTTCAAATATCTATTATTCTAAATTTTACTCGATCTCCTAAACGGTTAAAAAATATTACATCGCTGTTTTCACCAGTGGATTTAGCACCTCATTTTACATAAAATAAGTCCTATAAGTCTACTCTCAAGAGTTGATAAAGGTACAAACGAATAAAATGTTTATATATCACATTTTCAAATATCTATAATTCTAAATCTTACTCGATCTCCTAAACGGTTAAAGATAGGACATCGCGGTTTTTACCAGTAGATTTAGCACCTCATTTTACATAAAATAAGTCCTATAAGTCTACTCTCAAGAATTGATAAAGGTACAAACGAATAAAATATTTATATATCACATTTTCAAATATCTATTATTTTTAATATTACTCGATCTCCTAAACGGTTAAAGATAGGACATCGCAGATTTCACCAGTGGATTTAGCATCTCATTTTACATAAAATAAGTCCTATAAGTCTACTCTCAAGAGTTGATAAAGGTATAAACGAATAAAATATTTATATATCACATTTTCAAATATCTAATATTCTCCATTTTACTCGATCTCCTAAACGGTTAAAGATAAGACTTCGCGGATTTCACCAGTGGATTTAGCACCTCATTTTACATAAAATAAGTCTTATAAGTCTACTCTCAAGGGTTGATAATCATACAAACGAATAAAATGTTTATATATCACATTTTCAAATATCTATTATTCTCCTTTTTTCTCGATCTCCTAAGTGGTTAAAGATAGGACATCGCGGTTTTTACCAGTGGATTTAGCACCTCATTTTACATAAAATAAGTCCTATAAGTCTACTCTCAGGAGTTGATAAAGGTACAAACGAATAAAATATTTATATATCACATTTTCAAATATCTATAATTCTAAATCTTACTCGATCTCCTAAACGGTTAAAGATAGGACATCGCGGTTTTTACCAGTAGATTTAGCACTTCATTTTACATAAAATAAGTCCTATAAGTCTACTCTCAAGAGTTGATATATGTACAAACGAATAAAATGTTTATATATCACATTTTCAAATATCTATTACTCTAAATTTTACTCGATCTCCTAAACGGTTAAAGATAGGACATCGCGGTTTTCTCCAGTGGATTTAGCACCTCATTTTACATTAAATAAGTCCTATAAGTCTACTCTCAAGGGTTGATAAAGATACAAACGAATATAATGTTTATGTATCACATTTTCAAATATCTATTATTCTCCATTTTACTCGATCTCATAAGCGGTTAAAGATAGGACATCGCGGTTTTCACCAGTGGATTAAGCACCTCATTTTACATAAAATAAGTCCTATAAGTCTACTCTCAAGAGTTGATAAAGGTACAAACGGATAAAATGTTTATATATCACATTTTCAAATATCTATTATTCTAAATTTTACTCGATCTCCTAAACGGTTAAAGATAGGACATCGCGGTTTTCACCAGTGGATTTAGCACCTCATTTTACATAAAATAAGTCCTATAAGTCTACTCTGAAGAGTTGATAAAGTTACAAACGAATAAAATGTTTATATATCACATTTTCAAATATCTATTATTCTAAATTTTACTCGATCTCCTAAACGGTTAAAGATAGGACATCGCGGTTTTTACCATTGGATTTAACACCTCATTTTACATAAAATAAGTCCTATAAGTCTACTCTCAGGAGTTGATAAAGGTACAAACGAATAAAATATTTATATTTCACATTTTCAAATATCTATTATTTTCCATTTTATTCGATCTCCTAAACGGTTAAAGATATTACATCGCGGTTTTCACCAGTAGATTTAGCACCTCATTTTACATAAAATATGTCCTATAAGTCTACTCTCAAGAGCTGATAAAAATACAAACGAATAAAATGTTTATATATCACATTTTCAAATATCTATTATTCTCCATTTTACTCGATCTCCTAAACGGTTAAAGATAAGACATCGCAGTTTTCACCAGTGGATTTAGCACCTCATTTTACATAAAATAAGTCCTATAAGTCTACTCTCAAGAGTTGATAAAGGTACAAACGAATGAAATGTTTATATATCACATTTTCAAATATTTATTATTCTCCATTTTACTCGATCTCCTAAACGGTTAAAGATACGACATCGCGGTTTTCAAAAGTGGATTTAACACCTCATTTTACATAAAATATGTCCTATAAGTCTACTCTCAAGAGTTGATAAAATTACAAACGAATAAAATGTTTATATATCACATTTTCAAATATCTATTATTCTCCATTTTACTCGATCTCCTAAACGGTTAAAGATAGGAAATCGCGGTTTTCACCATTGGATTTAGCACCTCATTTCACATAAAATAAGTCCTATAAGTCTACTCTCAAGAGTTGATAAAGGTACAAAGGAATGAAATGTTTATATATCACATTTTCAAATATTTATTATTCTCCATTTTACTCGATCTCCTAAACGGTTAAAGATAGGACATCGCGGTTTTCAAAAGTGGATTTAACACCTCATTTTACATAAAAAATGTCCTATAAGTCTCCTCTCAAGAGTTGATAAAATTACAAACGAATAAATTGTTTATATATCACATTTTCAAATATCTATTATTCTCCATTTTACTCGATCTCCTAAACGGTTAAAGACAGGACATCGCATTTTTCACCAGTGGATTTAGCACCTCATTTTACATAAAATAAGTCTTATAAGTCTACTCTCAAGGGTTGATAATCATACAAACGAATAAAATGTTTATATATCACATTTTCAAATATCTATTATTCTCCTTTTTTCTCGATCTCCTAAGTGGTTAAAGATAGGACATCGCGGTTTTTACCAGTGGATTTAGCACCTCATTTTACATAAAATAAGTCCTATAAGTCTACTCTCAGGAGTTGATAAAGGTACAAACGAATAAAATATTTATATATCACATTTTCAAATATCTATAATTCTAAATCTTACTCGATCTCCTAAACGGTTAAAGATAGGACATCGCGGTTTTTACCAGTAGATTTAGCACTTCATTTTACATAAAATAAGTCCTATAAGTCTACTCTCAAGAGTTGATATATGTACAAACGAATAAAATGTTTATATATCACATTTTCAAATATCTATTACTCTAAATTTTACTCGATCTCCTAAACGGTTAAAGATAGGACATCGCGGTTTTCTCCAGTGGATTTAGCACCTCATTTTACATTAAATAAGTCCTATAAGTCTACTCTCAAGGGTTGATAAAGATACAAACGAATATAATGTTTATGTATCACATTTTCAAATATCTATTATTCTCCATTTTACTCGATCTCATAAGCGGTTAAAGATAGGACATCGCGGTTTTCACCAGTGGATTAAGCACCTCATTTTACATAAAATAAGTCCTATAAGTCTACTCTCAAGAGTTGATAAAGGTACAAACGGATAAAATGTTTATATATCACATTTTCAAATATCTATTATTCTAAATTTTACTCGATCTCCTAAACGGTTAAAGATAGGACATCGCGGTTTTCACCAGTGGATTTAGCACCTCATTTTACATAAAATAAGTCCTATAAGTCTACTCTGAAGAGTTGATAAAGTTACAAACGAATAAAATGTTTATATATCACATTTTCAAATATCTATTATTCTAAATTTTACTCGATCTCCTAAACGGTTAAAGATAGGACATCGCGGTTTTTACCAGTGGATTTAACACCTCATTTTACATAAAATAAGTCCTATAAGTCTACTCTCAGGAGTTGATAAAGGTACAAACGAATAAAATATTTATATATCACATTTTCAAATATCTATTATTTTCCATTTTATTCGATCTCCTAAACGGTTAAAGATATTACATCGCGGTTTTCACCAGTAGATTTAGCACCTCATTTTACATAAAATATGTCCTATAAGTCTACTCTCAAGAGCTGATAAAAATACAAACGAATAAAATGTTTATATATCACATTTTCAAATATCTATTATTCTCCATTTTACTCGATCTCCTAAACGGTTAAAGATAAAACATCGCAGTTTTCACCAGTGGATTTAGCACCTCATTTTACATAAAATAAGTCCTATAAGTCTACTCTCAAGAGTTGATAAAGGTACAAACGAATGAAATGTTTATATATCACATTTTCAAATATTTATTATTCTCCATTTTACTCGATCTCCTAAACGGTTAAAGATACGACATCGCGGTTTTCAAAAGTGGATTTAACACCTCATTTTACATAAAATATGTCCTATAAGTCTACTCTCAAGAGTTGATAAAATTACAAACGAATAAAATGTTTATATATCACATTTTCAAATATCTATTATTCTCCATTTTACTCGATCTCCTAAACGGTTAAAGATAGGAAATCGCGGTTTTCACCATTGGATTTAGCACCTCATTTTACATAAAATAAGTCCTATAAGTCTACTCTGAAGAGTTGATAAAGTTACAAACGAATAAAATGTTTATATATCACATTTTCAAATATCTATTATTCTAAATTTTACTCGATCTCCTAAACGGTTAAAGATAGGACATCGCGGTTTTTACCATTGGATTTAACACCTCATTTTACATAAAATAAGTCCTATAAGTCTACTCTCAGGAGTTGATAAAGGTACAAACGAATAAAATATTTATATTTCACATTTTCAAATATCTATTATTTTCCATTTTATTCGATCTCCTAAACGGTTAAAGATATTACATCGCGGTTTTCACCAGTAGATTTAGCACCTCATTTTACATAAAATATGTCCTATAAGTCTACTCTCAAGAGCTGATAAAAATACAAACGAATAAAATGTTTATATATCACATTTTCAAATATCTATTATTCTCCATTTTACTCGATCTCCTAAACGGTTAAAGATAAGACATCGCAGTTTTCACCAGTGGATTTAGCACCTCATTTTACATAAAATAAGTCCTATAAGTCTACTCTCAAGAGTTGATAAAGGTACAAACGAATGAAATGTTTATATATCACATTTTCAAATATTTATTATTCTCCATTTTACTCGATCTCCTAAACGGTTAAAGATACGACATCGCGGTTTTCAAAAGTGGATTTAACACCTCATTTTACATAAAATATGTCCTATAAGTCTACTCTCAAGAGTTGATAAAATTACAAACGAATAAAATGTTTATATATCACATTTTCAAATATCTATTATTCTCCATTTTACTCGATCTCCTAAACGGTTAAAGATAGGAAATCGCGGTTTTCACCATTGGATTTAGCACCTCATTTCACATAAAATAAGTCCTATAAGTCTACTCTCAAGAGTTGATAAAGGTACAAAGGAATGAAATGTTTATATATCACATTTTCAAATATTTATTATTCTCCATTTTACTCGATCTCCTAAACGGTTAAAGATAGGACATCGCGGTTTTCAAAAGTGGATTTAACACCTCATTTTACATAAAAAATGTCCTATAAGTCTCCTCTCAAGAGTTGATAAAATTACAAACGAATAAATTGTTTATATATCACATTTTCAAATATCTATTATTCTCCATTTTACTCGATCTCCTAAACGGTTAAAGACAGGACATCGCATTTTTCACCAGTGGATTTAGCACCTCATTTTACATAAAATAAGTCTTATAAGTCTACTCTCAAGGGTTGATAATCATACAAACGGATAAAATGTTTATATATCACATTTTCAAATATCTATTATTCTCCTTTTTTCTCGATCTCCTAAGTGGTTAAAGATAGGACATCGCGGTTTTTACCAGTGGATTTAGCACCTCATTTTACATAAAATAAGTCCTATAAGTCTACTCTCAGGAGTTGATAAAGGTACAAACGAATAAAATATTTATATATCACATTTTCAAATATCTATAATTCTAAATCTTACTCGATCTCCTAAACGGTTAAAGATAGGACATCGCGGTTTTTACCAGTAGATTTAGCACTTCATTTTACATAAAATAAGTCCTATAAGTCTACTCTCAAGAGTTGATATATGTACAAACGAATAAAATGTTTATATATCACATTTTCAAATATCTATTACTCTAAATTTTACTCGATCTCCTAAACGGTTAAAGATAGGACATCGCGGTTTTCTCCAGTGGATTTAGCACCTCATTTTACATTAAATAAGTCCTATAAGTCTACTCTCAAGGGTTGATAAAGATACAAACGAATATAATGTTTATGTATCACATTTTCAAATATCTATTATTCTCCATTTTACTCGATCTCATAAGCGGTTAAAGATAGGACATCGCGGTTTTCACCAGTGGATTAAGCACCTCATTTTACATAAAATAAGTCCTATAAGTCTACTCTCAAGAGTTGATAAAGGTACAAACGGATAAAATGTTTATATATCACATTTTCAAATATCTATTATTCTAAATTTTACTCGATCTCCTAAACGGTTAAAGATAGGACATCGCGGTTTTCACCAGTGGATTTAGCACCTCATTTTACATAAAATAAGTCCTATAAGTCTACTCTGAAGAGTTGATAAAGTTACAAACGAATAAAATGTTTATATATCACATTTTCAAATATCTATTATTCTAAATTTTACTCGATCTCCTAAACGGTTAAAGATAGGACATCGCGGTTTTTACCAGTGGATTTAACACCTCATTTTACATAAAATAAGTCCTATAAGTCTACTCTCAGGAGTTGATAAAGGTACAAACGAATAAAATATTTATATATCACATTTTCAAATATCTATTATTTTCCATTTTATTCGATCTCCTAAACGGTTAAAGATATTACATCGCGGTTTTCACCAGTAGATTTAGCACCTCATTTTACATAAAATATGTCCTATAAGTCTACTCTCAAGAGCTGATAAAAATACAAACGAATAAAATGTTTATATATCACATTTTCAAATATCTATTATTCTCCATTTTACTCGATCTCCTAAACGGTTAAAGATAAAACATCGCAGTTTTCACCAGTGGATTTAGCACCTCATTTTACATAAAATAAGTCCTATAAGTCTACTCTCAAGAGTTGATAAAGGTACAAACGAATGAAATGTTTATATATCACATTTTCAAATATTTATTATTCTCCATTTTACTCGATCTCCTAAACGGTTAAAGATACGACATCGCGGTTTTCAAAAGTGGATTTAACACCTCATTTTACATAAAATATGTCCTATAAGTCTACTCTCAAGAGTTGATAAAATTACAAACGAATAAAATGTTTATATATCACATTTTCAAATATCTATTATTCTCCATTTTACTCGATCTCCTAAACGGTTAAAGATAGGAAATCGCGGTTTTCACCATTGGATTTAGCACCTCATTTCACATAAAATAAGTCCTATAAGTCTACTCTCAAGAGTTGATAAAGGTACAAAGGAATGAAATGTTTATATATCACATTTTCAAATATTTATTATTCTCCATTTTACTCGATCTCCTAAACGGTTAAAGATAGGACATCGCGGTTTTCAAAAGTGGATTTAACACCTCATTTTACATAAAAAATGTCCTATAAGTCTCCTCTCAAGAGTTGATAAAATTACAAACGAATAAATTGTTTATATATCACATTTTCAAATATCTATTATTCTCCATTTTACTCGATCTCCTAAACGGTTAAAGACAGGACATCGCATTTTTCACCAGTGGCTTTAGCACCCAATTTTACATAAAATATGTCCTATAAGTCTACTCAAAAGAGTTGATAAAGGTACAAACAAATAAAATGTTTATATATCACAATTTCAAATATCTATTATTTTCCATTATACTCGATCGCCTAAACGGTTGAAGATAGGACATCGCGGTTTTCACCAGTGGACTTAGCACCTCATTTTACATTAAATAAGTCCTATAAGTCTACTCTCAAGAGTTGATAAAGGTACAAACGAATAAAATGTTTATATATCACATTTTCAAATATCTATTACTCTAAATTTTACTCGATCTCCTAAACGGTTAAAGATAGGACATCGCGGTTTTCACTAGTAAATTTAGCACCTCATTTTACATAAAATAGGTCATATAAGGCTACTCTCAAGTGTTGATAATGGTACAAACGAATAAAATGTTTAAATCTCTCAGTTTCAATTATCTATTATTCTCCATTTTACTCGATCTCCTAAATGGTTAAAGATAGGACATCGCGGTTTTCACCAGTTTATTTAGCACCTCATTTTACATAAAATAAGTCCTATAAGTCTACTCTCAAGGGTTGATAAAGGTACAAATGAATAAAATATTTATATATCACATTTTCAAATATCTATTATTTTCCATTTTACTCGATCTCCTAAACGGTTAAAGATAGGACATCGCGGTTTTCACCAGTGGATTAAGCTCCTCATTTTACATTAAATAAGTCCTATAAGTCTACTCTCAAGAGTTGATAAAAGTACAAATGAATAAAATATTTATATATCACATTTTCAAATATCTATTATTTTCCATTTTACTCGATCTCCTAAACGGTTAAAGATAGGACATCGCGGTTTTCACCAGTGGATTTAGCACCTCATTTTACATTAAATAAGTCCTATAAGTCTACTCTCAAGAGTTGATAAAAGTACAAATGAATAAAATATTTATATATCACATTTTCAAATATCTATTATTCTCCATTTTACTCGAACTCTTAAACGGTTAAAGATAGGACATCGCGGTTTTTATCAGAGGATTTAGCACCTTATTTTACATAAAATTAGTCCTACAAGTCTACTCTCAAGAGTTGATAAAGGTACAAACGAATAAAATGTTTGTATATCACATTTTCAAATAACTATTATTCTCCATTTTACTCGATCTCCTAAACGGTTAAAGATAGGACATCGCGGTTTTCACAAGAAGATTTAGCACCTCATTTTATATAAAATAAGTCCTATAAATCTACTCTTAAAAGTTGATAAAGGTACAAACGAATAAAATGTTTATATATCACATTTTCAAATATCTATTATTCTCCATTTTACTCGATCTCCTAAACGGTTAAAGATAGGACATCGCGGTTTTCACCATTGGATTTTGCACCTCATTTTACATAAAATATGTCCTATAAGTCTACTCTCAAGAGTTGATAAAGGTACAAACGAATAAAATGTTTATATATCACATTTTCAAATATCTATTATTCTCCATTTAGATCGATCTCCTAAACGGTTGAAGATAGGACATCGCGGTTTTCACCAGTGGACTTAGCACCTCATTTTACATTAAATAAGTCCTATAAGTCTACTCTCAAGAGTTGATAAAGGTACAAACGAATAAAATGTTTATATATCACATTTTCAAATATCTATTACTCAAAATTTTACTCGATCTCCTAAACGGTTAAAGATAGGACATCGCGGTTTTCACTAGTAAATTTAGCACCTCATTTTACATAAAATAGGTCTTATAAGGCTACTCTCAAGTGTTGATAATGGTACAAACGAATAAAATGTTTAAATCTCTCATTTTCAATTATCTATTATTCTCCATTTTACTCGATCTCCTAAATGGTTAAAGATAGGACATCGCGGTTTTCACCAGTTTATTTAGCACCTCATTTTACATAAAATAAGTCCTATAAGTCTACTCTCAAGAGTTGATAAAGGTACAAATGAATAAAATATTTATATATCACATTTTCAAATATCTATTATTTTTAATATTACTCGATCTCCTAAACGGTTAAAGATAGGACATCGCGGATTTCACCAGTGGATTTAGCATCTCATTTTACATAAAATAAGTTTTATAAGTCTACTCTCAAGAGTTGATAAAGGTATAAACGAATAAAATATTTATATATCACATTTTCAAATATCTAATATTCTCCATTTTACTCGATCTCCTAAACGGTTAAAGATAAGACTTCGCGGATTTCACCAGTGGATTTAGCACCTCATTTTACATAAAATAAGTCTTATAAGTCTACTCTCAAGGGTTGATAATCATACAAACGAATAAAATGTTTATATATCACATTTTCAAATATCTATTATTCTCCATTTTACTCGATCTCCTAAACGGTTAAAGATAGGAAATCGCGGTTTTCACCATTGGATTTAGCACCTCATTTCACATAAAATAAGTCCTATAAGTCTACTCTCAAGAGTTGATAAAGGTACAAAGGAATGAAATGTTTATATATCACATTTTCAAATATTTATTATTCTCCATTTTACTCGATCTCCTAAACGGTTAAAGATAGGACATCGCGGTTTTCAAAAGTGGATTTAACACCTCATTTTACATAAAATATGTCCTATAAGTCTACTCTCAAGAGTTGATAAAGGTATAAACGAATAAAATATTTATATATCACATTTTCAAATATCTAATATTCTCCATTTTACTCGATCTCCTAAACGGTTAAAGATACGACATCGCGGTTTTCAAAAGTGGATTTAACACCTCATTTTACATAAAATATGTCCTATAAGTCTACTCTCAAGAGTTGATAAAATTACAAACGAATAAAATGTTTATATATCACATTTTCAAATATCTATTATTCTCCATTTTACTCGATCTCCTAAACGGTTAAAGATAGGAAATCGCGGTTTTCACCATTGGATTTAGCACCTCATTTCACATAAAATAAGTCCTATAAGTCTACTCTCAAGAGTTGATAAAGGTACAAAGGAATGAAATGTTTATATATCACATTTTCAAATATTTATTATTCTCCATTTTACTCGATCTCCTAAACGGTTAAAGATAGGACATCGCGGTTTTCAAAAGTGGATTTAACACCTTATTTTACATAAAAAATGTCCTATAAGTCTACTTAAAAGAGTTGATAAAATTACAAACGAATAAATTGTTTATATATCACATTTTCAAATATCTATTATTCTCCATTTTACTCGATCTCCTAAACGGTTAAAGACAGGACATCGCATTTTTCACCAGTGGCTTTAGCACCTAATTTTACATAAAATATGTCCTATAAGTCTACTCAAAAGAGTTGATAAAGGTACAAACAAATAAAATGTTTATATATCACAATTTCAAATATCTATTATTTTCCATTATACTCGATCGCCTAAACGGTTGAAGATAGGACATCGCGGTTTTCACCAGTGGACTTAGCACCTCATTTTACATTAAATAAGTCCTATAAGTCTACTCTCAAGAGTTGATAAAGGTACAAACGAATAAAATGTTTATATATCACATTTTCAAATATCTATTACTCTAAATTTTACTCGATCTCCTAAACGGTTAAAGATAGGACATCGCGGTTTTCACTAGTAAATTTAGCACCTCATTTTACATAAAATAGGTCATATAAGGCTACTCTCAAGTGTTGATAATGGTACAAACGAATAAAATGTTTAAATCTCTCATTTTCAATTATCTATTATTCTCCATTTTACTCGATCTCCTAAATGGTTAAAGATAGGACATCGCGGTTTTCACCAGTTTATTTAGCACCTCATTTTACATAAAATAAGTCCTATAAGTCTACTCTCAAGAGTTGATAAAGGTACAAATGAATAAAATATTTATATATCACATTTTCAAATATCTATTATTTTCCATTTTACTCGATCTCCTAAACGGTTAAAGATAGGACATCGCGGTTTTCACCAGTGGATTAAGCTCCTCATTTTACATTAAATAAGTCCTATAAGTCTACTCTCAAGAGTTGATAAAAGTACAAATGAATAAAATATTTATATATCACATTTTCAAATATCTATTATTTTCCATTTTACTCGATCTCCTAAACGGTTAAAGATAGGACATCGCGGTTTTCACCAGTGGATTTAGCACCTCATTTTACATTAAATAAGTCCTATTAGTCTACTGTCAAGAGTTGATAAATGTACAAACGAATAAAATGTTTATATATCACATTTTCAAATATCTATTATTCTCCATTTTACTCGAACTCTTAAACGGTTAAAGATAGGACATCGCGGTTTTTATCAGAGGATTTAGCACCTTATTTTACATAAAATTAGTCCTACAAGTCTACTCTCAAGAGTTGATAAAGGTACAAACGAATAAAATGTTTGTATATCACATTTTCAAATAACTATTATTCTCCATTTTACTCGATCTCCTAAACGGTTAAAGATAGGACATCGCGGTTTTTACCAGTGGATTTAGCACCTCATTTTACATAAAATAAGTCCCATAAGTCTACTCTCAGGAGTTGATAAAGGTACTAACGAATATAATGTTTGTATATCACATTCTCAAATATCTATTATTCTCCATCTTACTCGATCTCCTAAACGGTTAAAGATAGGACATCGCGGTTTTCACAAGAAGATTTAGCACCTCATTTTATATAAAATAAGTCCTATAAATCTACTCTTAAAAGTTGATAAAGGTACAAACGAATAAAATGTTTATATATCACATTTTCAAATATCTATTATTCTCCATTTTACTCGATCTCCTAAACGGTTAAAGATAGGACATCGCGGTTTTCACCATTGGATTTTGCACCTCATTTTACATAAAATATGTCCTATAAGTCTACTCTCAAGAGTTGATAAAGGTACAAACGAATAAAATGTTTATATATCACATTTTCAAATATCTATTATTCTCCATTTAGATCGATCTCCTAAACGGTTGAAGATAGGACATCGCGGTTTTCACCAGTGGACTTAGCACCTCATTTTACATTAAATAAGTCCTATAAGTCTACTCTCAAGAGTTGATAAAGGTACAAACGAATAAAATGTTTATATATCACATTTTCAAATATCTATTACTCAAAATTTTACTCGATCTCCTAAACGGTTAAAGATAGGACATCGCGGTTTTCACTAGTAAATTTAGCACCTCATTTTACATAAAATAGGTCTTATAAGGCTACTCTCAAGTGTTGATAATGGTACAAACGAATAAAATGTTTAAATCTCTCATTTTCAATTATCTATTATTCTCCATTTTACTCGATCTCCTAAATGGTTAAAGATAGGACATCGCGGTTTTCACTAGTTTATTTAGCACCTCATTTTACATAAAATAAGTCCTATAAGTCTACTCTCAAGAGTTGATAAAGGTACAAATGAATAAAATATTTATATATCACATTTTCAAATATCTATTATTTTTAATATTACTCGATCTCCTAAACGGTTAAAGATAGGACATCGCGGATTTCACCAGTGGATTTAGCATCTCATTTTACATAAAATAAGTCCTATAAGTCTACTCTCAAGAGTTGATAAAGGTATAAACGAATAAAATATTTATATATCACATTTTCAAATATCTAATATTCTCCATTTTACTCGATCTCCTAAACGGTTAAAGATAAGACTTCGCGGATTTCACCAGTGGATTTAGCACCTCATTTTACATAAAATAAGTCTTATAAGTCTACTCTCAAGGGTTGATAATCATACAAACGAATAAAATGTTTATATATCACATTTTCAAATATCTATTATTCTCCTTTTTTCTCGATCTCCTAAGTGGTTAAAGATAGGACATCGCAGTTTTTACCAGTGGATTTAGCACCTCATTTTACATAAAATAAGTCCTATAAGTCTACTCTCAGGAGTTGATAAAGGTACAAACGAATAAAATATTTATATATCACATTTTCAAATATTTATAATTCTAAATCTTACTCGATCTCCTAAACGGTTAAAGATAGGACATCGCGGTTTTTACCAGTAGATTTAGCACTTCATTTTACATAAAATAAGTCCTATAAGTCTACTCTCAAGAGTTGATATATGTACAAACGTATAAAATGTTTATATATCACATTTTCAAATATCTATTACTCTAAATTTTACTCGATCTCCTAAACGGTTAAAGATAGGACATCGCGGTTTTCTCCAGTGGATTTAGCACCTCATTTTACATTAAATAAGTCCTATAAGTCTACTCTCAAGGGTTGATAAAGATACAAACGAATATATTGTTTATGTATCACATTTTCAAATATCTATTATTCTCCATTTTACTCGATCTCATAAGCGGTTAAAGATAGGACATCGCGGTTTTCACCAGTGGATTAAGCACCTCATATTACATAAAATAAGTCCTATAAGTCTACTCTCAAGAGTTGATAAAGGTACAAACGGATAAAATGTTTATATATCACATTTTCAAATATCTATTATTCTAAATTTTACTCGATCTCCTAAACGGTTAAAGATAGGACATCGCGGTTTTCACCAGTGGATTTAGCACCTCATTTTACATAAAATAAGTCCTATAAGTCTACTCTGAAGAGTTGATAAAGTTACAAACGAATAAAATGTTTATATATCACATTTTCAAATATCTATTATTCTAAATTTTACTCGATCTCCTAAACGGTTAAAGATAGGACATCGCGGTTTTCACCAGTGGATTAAGCACCTCATTTTACATAAAATAAGTCCTATAAGTCTACTCTCAAGAGTTGATAAAGGTACAAACGAATAAAATGTTTATATATCACATTTTCAAATATCTATTATATTCCATTTTACTCGATCTCCTAAACGGTTAAAGATAGGACATCGCGGTTTTCACCAGTGGATTAAGCACCTCATTTTACATAAAATAAGTCTTATAAGTCTACTCTCAAGAGTTGATAAAGGTACAAACGAATAAAATGTATATATATCACATTTTCAAATATCTATTATTCTAAATTTTACTCGATCTCCTAAAGGGTTAAAGATAGGACATCGCGGTGTTTACCAGTGGATTTAGCACCTCATTTTACAAAAAATAAGTCCTATAATTCTACTCTCAAGAGTTGATAAAGGTACAAACGAATAAAATGTTAATATATCACATTTTCAAATATCTATTATTCTAAATTTTACTCGATCTCCTAAACGGTTAAAAAATATTACATCGCTGTTTTCACCAGTGGATTTAGCACCTCATTTTTTACATAAAATAAGTCCTATAAGTCTACTCTCAAGAGTTGATAAAGGTACAAACGAATGAAATGTTTATATATCACATTTTCAAATATCTATTATTCTCCATTTTACTCGATCTCCTAAACGGTTAAAGATAAGACATCGCAGTTTTCACCAGTGGATTTAGCACCTCATTTTACATAAAATAAGTCCTATAAGTCTACTCTCAAGAGTTGATAAAGGTACAAACGAATGAAATGTTTATATATCACATTTTCAAATATTTATTATTCTCCATTTTACTCGATCTCCTAAACGGTTAAAGATACGACATCGCGGTTTTCAAAAGTGGATTTAACACCTCATTTTACATAAAATATGTCCTATAAGTCTACTCTCAAGAGTTGATAAAATTACAAACGAATAAAATGTTTATATATCACATTTTCAAATATCTATTATTCTCCATTTTACTCGATCTCCTAAACGGTTAAAGATAGGACATCGCGGTTTTTACCAGTGGATTTAGCACCTCATTTTACATAAAATAAGTCCCATAAGTCTACTCTCAGGAGTTGATAAAGGTACTAACGAATATAATGTTTGTATATCACATTCTCAAATATCTATTATTCTCCATCTTACTCGATCTCCTAAACGGTTAAAGATAGGACATCGCGGTTTTCACAAGAAGATTTAGCACCTCATTTTATATAAAATAAGTCCTATAAATCTACTCTTAAAAGTTGATAAAGGTACAAACGAATAAAATGTTTATATATCACATTTTCAAATATCTATTACTCTAAATTTTACTCGATCTCCTAAACGGTTAAAGATAGGACATCGCGGTTTTCACTAGTAAATTTAGCACCTCATTTTACATAAAATATGTCCTATAAGTCTACTCTCAAGAGTTGATAAAGGTACAAACGAATAAAATGTTTATATATCACATTTTCAAATATCTATTATTCTCCATTTAGATCGATCTCCTAAACGGTTGAAGATAGGACATCGCGGTTTTCACTAGTGGACTTAGCACCTCATTTTACATTAAATAAGTCCTATAAGTCTACTCTCAAGAGTTGATAAAGGTACAAACGAATAAAATGTTTATATATCACATTTTCAAATATCTATTACTCAAAATTTTACTCGATCTCCTAAACGGTTAAAGATAGGACATCGCGGTTTTCACTAGTAAATTTAGCACCTCATTTTACATAAAATAGGTCATATAAGGCTACTCTCAAGTGTTGATAATGGTACAAACGAATAAAATGTTTAAATCTCTCATTTTCAATTATCTATTATTCTCCATTTTACTCGATCTCCTAAATGGTTAAAGATAGGACATCGCGGTTTTCACCAGTTTATTTAGCACCTCATTTTACATAAAATAAGTCCTATAAGTCTACTCTCAAGAGTTGATAAAGGTACAAATGAATAAAATATTTATATATCACATTTTCAAATATCTATTATTTTCCATTTTACTCGATCTCCTAAACGGTTAAAGATAGGACATCGCGGTTTTCACCAGAGGATTTAGCTCCTCATTTTACATTAAATAAGTCCTATAAGTCTACTCTCAAGAGTTGATAAAAGTACAAATGAATAAGATATTTATATATTACATTTTCAAATATCTAATATTCTCCATTTTACTCAATCCCCTAAACGGTTATTGATAGGACATCGCGGTTTTCACCAGTGGATTTAGCACCTCATTTTACATAAAATAAGTCCTATAAGTCTACTCTCAAGAGTTGATAAAGGTAAAAACGAATAAAATGTTTATATATCACATCTTCAAATATCTATTATTGTCCATTTTACTCGATCTCCTAAACGGTTAAAGATAGGACATCGCGGTTTTCACCAGTGGATTTAGCACCTCATTTTACATAAAATAAGTCCTATATGTCTACTCTCAAGAGTTGATAAAGGTAAAAACGAATAAAATGTTTATATATCACGTTTTCAAATATCTATTATTCTCCGTTTTACTCGATCTCCTAAACGGTTAAAGATAGGACATCGCGGTTTTTTATAGTGGATTTAGCACCTTATTTTACATAAAATAAGTCCTATAAGTCTACTCTCAAGAGTTCATAAAGGTACAAACGAATAAAATGTTTAGGTATCACATTTTCAAATATCTATTATTCTCCATTTTTCTCGATCTCCTAAACGGTTAAAGATAGGACATCGCGGTTTTCTATAGTGGATTTAGCACCTTATTTTACATAAAATAAGTCCTATAAGTCTACTCTCAAGAGTTCATAAAGGTACAAACGAATAAAATGTTTATATATCACATTTTCAAATTACTAATATTCTCCATTTTACTCGATCCCCTAAACGGTTAAAGATAGGACATCGCGGTTTTCACATGTGGATTTACAACCTCATTTTACATAAAATAAGTCCTATAAGTCTACTCTCAAGAGTTGATAAAGGTAAAAACGGATGAAATTTTTATATATCACATTTTCAAATATCTATTATTCTCCATTTTACACCATCTCCTAAACGGTTAAAGATAGGACATCGCGGTTTCCAATAGTGGATTTAGCACTTCATTTTACATAAAATAAGTCCTAGAAGTCAACTCTCAAGAGGTGATAAAGGTACAAACGAATAAAATGTTTATATATTACATTTTCAAATATCTAATATTCTCCATTTTACTCAATCCCCTAAACGGTTATTGATAGGACATCGCGGTTTTCACTAGTGGATTTAGCACCTCATTTTACATAAAATAAGTCCTATAAGTTTACTCTCAAGAGTTGATAAAGGTAAAAACGAATAAAATGTTTATATATCACATTTTCAAATATCTATTATTCTCCATTTTTCTCGATCTCCTAAACGGTTAAAGATATTACATCGCGGTTTTCACCAGTGCACCTCATTTTACATAAAATAAGTCCTATAAGTCTACTCTCAAGAGTTGATAAAGGTAAAAACGAATAAAATGTTTATATATCACATCTTCAAATATCTATTATTGTCCATTTTACTCGATCTCCTAAACGGTTAAAGATAGGACATCGCGGTTTTCACCAGTGGATTTAGCACCTCATTCTACATAAAATAAGTCCTATAAGTCTACTCTCAAGAGTTGATAAAGGTACAAACGAATAAAATGTTTAGGTATCACATTTTCAAATATCTATTATTCTCCATTTTTCTCGATCTCCTAAACGGTTAAAGATAGGACATCGCGGTTTTCTATAGTGGATTTAGCACCTTATTTTACATAAAATAAATCCTATAATTCTACTCTCAAGAGTTGATAAAATTAAAAACGAATAAATTGTTTATATGTCACATTTTCAAATATCTATTATTCTCCATTTTACTCGATCTCCTAAACGGTTAATGATAGGCCATCGCGGTTTTTACAAGTGGATTTAGCACCTCATTTTACATAAAATAAGTCCTATAACGGTTAAAGATAGGACATTGCGGTTTTCACCAGTGGATTTACCACCTCATTTTACATAAAATAAGTCCTATAAGTCTACTCTCAAGGGTTGATAAAGGTACAAACGAATAAATTGTTTAAATATCACATTTTCAAATATCTATTGTCTTCCATTTTACTCGATCTCCTAAACGGTTAAAGATAGGACATTGCGGTTTTCACCAGTGGATTTACCACCTAATTTTACATAAAATAAGTCCTGTAAGTCTACTCTCAAGGGTTGATAAAGGTACAAACGAATAAATTGTTTAAATATCACATTTTCAAATATCTATTGTCCTCCATTTTACTCGATCTCCTAAACGGTTAAAGATAAGACATCGCGGTTTTCTCCAGTGGATTTAGCACCTCATTTTACATAAAATAAGTCCTGTAAGTCTACTCTCAAGGGTTGATAAAGGTACAAACGAATAAATTGTTTAAATATCACATTTTCAAATATCTATTGTCCTCCATTTTACTCGATCTCCTAAACGGTTAAAGATAGGACATTGCGGTTTTCACCAGTGCATTTACCACCTAATTTTACATAAAATAAGTCCTATAAGTCTACTCTCAAGGGTTGATAAAGGTACAAACGAATAAATTGTTTAAATATCACATTTTCAAATATCTATTATTCTCCATTTTACTCGATCTCCTAAACGGTTAAAGATAGGACATCGCGGTTTTCACCAGTGGATTTAGCACCTCATTTTACATAAAATAAGTCCTATAAGTCTACTCTCAAGAGTTGATAAAGGTACAAACGAATAAAATGTTTATATATCACATCTTCAAATATCTATTATTGTCCATTTTACTCGATCTCCTAAACGGTTAAAGATAGGACATCGCGGTTTTCACCAGTGGATTTAGCACCTCATTTTACATAAAATAAGTCTTATAAGTCTACTCTCAAGAGTTGATAAAGGTAAAAACGAATAAAATGTTTATATATCACATCTTCAAATATCTATTATTGTCCATTTTACTCGATCTCCTAAACGGTTAAAGATAGGACATCGCGGTTTTCACCAGTGGATTTAGCACCTCATTTTACATAAAATAAGTCCTATAAGTCTACTCTCAAGAGTTGATAAAGGTACAAACGAATAAAATGTTTATGAATCACATTTTCAAATATCTATTATTCTCCACTTTACTCGATCTCCTAAACGGTTAAAGATAGGACATCGCGGTTTTTTATAGTGGATTTAGCACCTTATTTTACATAAAATAAGTCCTATAAGTCTACTCTCAAGAGTTCATAAAGGTACAAACGAATAAAATGTTTAGGTATCACTATTTCAAATATCTATTATTCTCCATTTTTCTCGATCTCCTAAATGGTTAAAGATAGGACATCGCGGTTTTCTATAGTGGATTTAGCACCTTATTTTACATAAAATAAGTCCTATAAGTCTACTCTCAAGAGTTCATAAAGGTACAAACGAATAAAATGTTTAGGTATCACATTTTCAAATATCTATTATTCTCCATTTTTCTCGATCTCCTAAACGGTTAAAGATAGGACATCGCGGTTTTCTATAGTGGATTTAGCACCATATTTTACATAAAATAAGTCCTATAAGTCTACTCTCAAGAGTTGATAAAATTAAAAACGAATAAATTGTTTATATGTCACATTTTCAAATATCTATTATTCTCCATTTTACTCGATCTCCTAAACGGTTAATGATAGGCCATCGCGGTTTTTACAAGTGGATTTAGCACCTCATTTTACATAAAATAAGTCCTATAACGGTTAAAGATAGGACATTGCGGTTTTCACCAGTGGATTTACCACCTCATATTACATAAAATAAGTCCTATAAGTCTACTCTCAAGGGTTGATAAAGGTACAAACGAATAAATTGTTTAAATATCACATTTTCAAATATCTATTGTCTTCCATTTTACTCGATCTCCTAAACGGTTAAAGATAGGACATTGCGGTTTTCACCAGTGGATTTACCACCTAATTTTACATAAAATAAGTCCTGTAAGTCTACTCTCAAGGGTTGATAAAGGTACAAACGAATAAATTGTTTAAATATCACATTTTCAAATATCTATTGTCCTCCATTTTACTCGATCTCCTAAACGGTTAAAGATAAGACATCGCGGTTTTCTCCAGTGGATTAAGCACCTTATTTTACATAAAATAAGTCCTGTAAGTCTACTCTCAAGGGTTGATAAAGGTACAAACGAATAAGTTGTTTAAATATCACATTTTCAAATATCTATTGTCCTCCATTTTACTCGATCTCCTAAACGGTTAAAGATAGGACATTGCGATTTTCACCAGTGGATTTACCACCTAATTTTACATAAAATAAGTCCTATAAGTCTACTCTCAAGGGTTGATAAAAGTACAAACGAATAAATTGTTTAAATATCACATTTTCAAATATCTATTATTCTCCATTTTACTCGATCTCCTATACGGTTAAGGATAGGACATTGCGATTTTCACCAGTGGATCTAACAACTCATTTTACATAAAATAAGTCCTATAAGTCTACTCTCAAGAGTTGATAAAGGTACAAACAAATAAAATGTTTATATATCTCATTTTCAAATATCTATTATTCTCCATTTTACTCGATCTCCTAAACGGTTAAAGATAGGACATCGCGGTTTTTACTAGTGGATTAAGCACCTCATTTTACATAAAATAAGTCCTATAAGTCTACTCTCAAGAGTTGATAATAGTACAAACGAATAAAATGTTTATATATCACATTTTCAAATATCTATTAATCTCCATTTTACTCGATCTCCTAAACGGTTAAAGATAGGACCTCGCGGTTTTCACCAGTGGATTTAGCACCTCATTTTACATAAAATAAATTCTATAAGTCTACTCTCAAGAGTTGATAAAGGTACAAACGAATAAAATGTTAATATATCACATTTTCAAATATCTATTATTCTCCATTTTACTCGATCTCCTAAACGATTAAAGATAGGACATCGCGGTTTTCACCAGTGGATTTAGCACCAAATTTTACATTATATAAGTCCTATAAGTCTACTCTTAAGAGTTGATAAAGGTACAAACGAAAAAGTGTTTATATATCACATTTTCAAATATCTATAATTCTCCATTTTACTCGATCTCCTAAACAGTTAAAGATAGGACATCGCGGTTTTCACCAGTGGATTTAGCACCTCATTTTACATAAAATAAATTCTATAAGTCTACTCTCAAGAGTTGATAAATGTACAAACGAATAAAATGTTGATATATCACATTTTCAAATATCTATTATTCTCCATTTTACTCGATCTCCTAAACGGTAAAAGATAGGACATTGCGGTTTTCACCAGTGGATTTAGCACCTCATTTTACATAAAATAAGTCCTATAAGTCTACTCTTAAGGGTTGATAAAGGTACAAACGAATAAATTGTTTACATATCACATTTTCAAATATCTATTATTCTCTATTTTACTCAATCTCCTAAACGGTTAAAGAAAGGACATCGCGGTTTTCACCAGTAAATTTAGCACAAATTTTACATACAATAAGTCCTATAAGTCTACTATCAAGAGTTGATAAGTTTACAAATGAATAAAATAATTATATATCACATTTTTAAATATCTATTATTCTCCATTTTACTCGATCTCCTAAACGGTTAAGGATAAGGCATTGCGGTTTTCACCAGTGGATTTAACACCTCATTTTACATAAAATAAGTCCTATATGTCTACTCTCAAGAGTTGATAAAGGTACAAACAAATAAAATGTTTATACATCACATTTTCAAATATCTATTAATCTCCATTTTACTGGATCTCCTAAACGGTTAAAGATAGGACATCGCGGTTTTCACCAGTAAATTTAGCACCTCATTTTACATAAAATAAGTCCTATAAGTCTACTCTCAAGAGTTGATAAAGGTACAAACGAATAAAATGTTTATATATCACATTTTCAAATATCTATTATTCTAAATTTTACTCGATCTCCTAAACGGTTAAAGATAGAACATCTCGGTTTTTACCGGTGGATCTAGCACCTCATTTTACATTAAAAAAGTCCTATAAGTCAACTCTCCAAGAGTTGATAAAGGTACAAACGAATAAAATGTTTATATATCACATTTTCAAATATCTTTTATTCTCCATTTTACTCAATCTCATAAACGGTTACAGATAAAACATCGCGGTTTTCACCAGTGGATTTAGCACCTCATTTTACATAAAATAAGTACTGTAAGTCTACTCTCAGGAGTTGATAAAGGTACAAACGAATAAATTGTTTATATAACACATTTTCAAATATCTATTATTCTCCATTTTACAAAATCTCCTAAACGGTCACAGATAGAACATCGCGGTTTTCACCAGTAGATTTAGCACCTCATTTTACATAAAATAAGTACTGTAAGTCTACTCTCAGGAGTTGATAAAGGTACAAACGAATAAAATGTTTTAATATCACATATTCAAATATCTTATATTCTCCATTTTACTCAATCTCATAAACGGTTACAGATAGGACATCGCGGTTTTCACCAGTGGATTTAGCACCATATTTTACATAAAATAAGTACTATAAGTCTACTCTCAGGAGTTGATAAAGGTGCAAACGAATAATATGTTTATATATCACATTTTCAAATATCTATTATTTTAAATTTTACAAAATCTCCTAAACGGTTACAGATAGAACATCGCGGTTTTCACCAGTGGATTAAGCACCTCATTTTACATAAAATGAGACCTACAAGTCTACTCTCAAGAGTTGATAAAGGGACAAACGAATAAAATGTTTATATATCACATTTACAAATATCTATTATTCTCCATTTCACTCGAACTCCTAATAAGTTACAGATAGGACATCGCGGTTTTCACCAGTGGATTTAGCACCTCATTTTACATAAAAAAAGTCCTATAAGTTAACTCTCAAGTGTTGATAAATATACAAACGAATAAAATGTTTATATATCACATTTTCAAATATCTATTATTTTCGATTTTACTCGATCTCCTAGACAATTAAAGACAGGACATCGCGGTTTTCACTAGTGGATTTAGCACCTCATTTCACATAAAATAAATTCTATAAGTCTACTCTCAGGATTTGATAAAGGAACAAACGAATAAAATGTTTTTATATCACATTTTCAAATATCTATTATTCTCCATTTTACTCGATCTCCTAAACGGTTAAAGATAGGACATCGCGGTTTTTACCAGTGGATTTAGCACCTCATTTTACATAAAATAAATTTTATAAGTCTACTCTCAAGAGTTGATAAAGGTACAAACGAATAAAATGTTTATATATCACATTTTCAAATATCTATTAATCTCCATTTTACTCGATCTCCTAAACGGTTAAAGATAGGACCTCGCGGTTTTCACCAGTGGATTTAGCACCTCATTTTACATAAAATAAATTCTATAAGTCTACTCTCAAGAGTTGATAAAGGTACAAACGAATAAAATGTTAATATATCACATTTTCAAATATCTATTATTCTCCATTTTACTCGATCTCCTAAACGATTAAAGATAGGACATCGCGGTTTTCACCAGTGGATTTAGCACCAAATTTTACATTATATAAGTCCTATAAGTCTACTCTTAAGAGTTGATAAAGGTACAAACGAAAAAATGTTTATATATCACATTTTCAAATATCTATAATTCTCCATTTTACTCGATCTCCTAAACAGTTAAAGATAGGACATCGCGGTTTTCACCAGTTTATTTGGCACCTCATTTTACATAAAATATGTCCTATAAGTCAACTCTCAAGAGTTGATGAAAGTACAAACGAATAAAATGTTTATATATCACATTTTCAAATATCTATTATTCTCCATTTTACTCGATCTCTTAATCGGTTAAAGATAGGACCTCGCGGTTTTCACCAGTGGATTTAGCACCTCCTTTTACATAAAATAAATTTTATAAGTCTACTCTCAAGAGTTGATAAAGGTACAAACGAATAAAATGTTAATATATCACATTTTCAAATATCTATTATTCTCCATTTTACTCGATTTCTTAATCGGTTAAAGATAGGACCTCGCGGTTTTCACCAGTGGATTTAGCACCTCATTTTACATAAAATAAGTCCTATAAGTCTACTCTCAAGAGTTGATAAAGGTACAAACGAATAAAATGTTTATATATCACATTTTCAAATATCTATAATTCTCCGTTTTACTCGATCTCCTAAACAGTTAAAGATAGGACATCGCGGTTTTCACCAGTTTATTTGGCACCTCATTTTACATAAAATATGTCCTATAAGTCTACTCTCAAGAGTTGATAAAGGTACAAACGAATAAAATGTTTATATATCACATTTTCAAATATCTATTATTCTCCATTTTACTCGATCACCTAAACGGTTAAAGATATTACATCGCGGTTTTCACCAGTTTATTTGGCACCTCATTTTACATAAAGTAAGTCCTATAAGTCTACTCTAAAGAGTTGATAAAGGTACAAACAAATAAAATGTTTATACATCACATTTTCAAATATCTATTATTCTCCATTTTACTCGATCTCCTAAACGGTTAAAGATAGGACATCGCGGTTTTTACCAGTGCATTTAGCACCTTATTTTACATAAAATAAGTCCTGTAAGTCTACTCTCAAGAGTTGATAAATGTACAAACGAATAAAATGTTGATATATCACATTTTCAAATATCTATTATTCTCCATTTTACTCGATCTCCTAAACGGTAAAAGATAGGACATTGCGGTTTTCACCAGTGGATTTAGCACCTCATTTTACATAAAATAAGTCCTATAAGTCTACTCTTAAGGGTTGATAAAGGTACAAACGAATAAATTGTTTACATATCACATTTTCAAATATCTATTATTCTCTATTTTACTCAATCTCCTAAACGGTTAAAGAAAGGACATCGCGGTTTTCACCAGTAAATTTAGCACAAATTTTACATACAATAAGTCCTATAAGTCTACTATCAAGAGTTGATAAGTTTACAAATGAATAAAATAATTATATATCACATTTTTAAATATCTATTATTCTCCATTTTACTCGATCTCCTAAACGGTTAAGGATAAGGCATTGCGGTTTTCACCAGTGGATTTAACACCTCATTTTACATAAAATAAGTCCTATATGTCTACTCTCAAGAGTTGATAAAGGTACAAACAAATAAAATGTTTATACATCACATTTTCAAATATCTATTAATCTCCATTTTACTGGATCTCCTAAACGGTTAAAGATAGGACATCGCGGTTTTCACCAGTAAATTTAGCACCTCATTTTACATAAAATAAGTCCTATAAGTCTACTCTCAAGAGTTGATAAAGGTACAAACGAATAAAATGTTTATATATCACATTTTCAAATATCTATTATTCTAAATTTTACTCGATCTCCTAAACGGTTAAAGATAGAACATCTCGGTTTTTACCGGTGGATCTAGCACCTCATTTTACATGAAAAAAGTCCTATAAGTCAACTCTCCAAGAGTTGATAAAGGTACAAACGAATAAAATGTTTATATATCACATTTTCAAATATCTTTTATTCTCCATTTTACTCAATCTCATAAACGGTTACAGATAAAACATCGCGGTTTTCACCAGTGGATTTAGCACCTCATTTTACATAAAATAAGTACTGTAAGTCTACTCTCAGGAGTTGATAAAGGTACAAACGAATAAATTGTTTATATAACACATTTTCAAATATCTATTATTCTCCATTTTACAAAATCTCCTAAACGGTCACAGATAGAACATCGCGGTTTTCACCAGTAGATTTAGCACCTCATTTTACATAAAATAAGTACTGTAAGTCTACTCTCAGGAGTTGATAAAGGTACAAACGAATAAAATGTTTTAATATCACATATTCAAATATCTTATATTCTCCATTTTACTCAATCTCATAAACGGTTACAGATAGGACATCGCGGTTTTCACCAGTGGATTTAGCACCATATTTTACATAAAATAAGTACTATAAGTCTACTCTCAGGAGTTGATAAAGGTGCAAACGAATAATATGTTTATATATCACATTTTCAAATATCTATTATTTTAAATTTTACAAAATCTCCTAAACGGTTACAGATAGAACATCGCGGTTTTCACCAGTGGATTAAGCACCTCATTTTACATAAAATGAGACCTACAAGTCTACTCTCAAGAGTTGATAAAGGGACAAACGAATAAAATGTTTATATATCACATTTACAAATATCTATTATTCTCCATTTCACTCGAACTCCTAATAAGTTACAGATAGGACATCGCGGTTTTCACCAGTGGATTTAGCACCTCATTTTACATAAAAAAAGTCCTATAAGTTAACTCTCAAGTGTTGATAAAGATACAAACGAATAAAATGTTTATATATCACATTTTCAAATATCTATTATTTTCCATTTTACTCGATCTCCTAGACAATTAAAGACAGGACATCGCGGTTTTCACTAGTGGATTTAGCACCTCATTTCACATAAAATAAATTCTATAAGTCTACTCTCAGGATTTGATAAAGGAACAAACGAATAAAATGTTTTTATATCACATTTTCAAATATCTATTATTCTCCATTTTACTCGATGTCCTAAACGGTTAAAGATAGGACATCGCGGTTTTTACCAGTGGATTTAGCACCTCATTTTACATAAAATAAGTCCTATAAGTCAACTTTCAGGAGTTGATAAAGGTACAAACGAATAAAATGTTTATATATCACATTTACAAATATCTATTATTCTCCATTTCACTCGATCTCCTAATAAGTTACAGATAGGACATCGCGGTTTTCACCAGTGGATTTAGCACCTCATTTTACATAAAAAAAGTCCTATAAGTCAACTCTCAAATGTTGATAAAGATACAAACGAATAAAATGTTTATATATCACATTTTCAAATATCTTTTATTCTCCATTTTACTCAATCTCTTAAACGGTTAAAGATTGGACATCGCGGCTTTCACCAGTGGATTTAGCACCTCATTTTACATAAAATAAGTCCTATAAGTCAACTTTCAGGAGTTGATAAAGGTACAAACGAATAAAATGTTTATATTTCACATTTTCAAATATCTATTATTTTCCATTTTACTCGATCTCCTAAACGGTTAAAGATAGAACATCTCGGTTTTTACCAGTGGATCTAGCACCTCATTTTACATAAAAAAAGTCCTATAAGTCAACTCTCAAGAGTTGATAAAGATACAAACGAAAAAAATGTTTATATATCACATTTTCAAATATCTATTATTATAAATTTTACAAAATCTCCTAAACGGTTACAGATAGAACATCGCGATTTTCACCAGTGGATTAAGCACCTCATTTTACATAAAAAAGTCCTATAAGTCAACTCTCAAATGTTGATAAAGATACAAACGAATAAAATGTTTATATATCACATTTTCAAATATCTTTTATTCTCCATTTTACTCGATCTCCTATACGGTTAAAGATAGGGCATCGCGGTTTTCACCAGTGGATTAAGCACCTTATTTTACATAAAATAAGACCTACAAGTCTACTCTCAAGAGTTGATAAAGGGACAAACGAATAAAATGTTTATATATCACATTTTCAAATATCTATTATTATCAATTTTACAAAATCTCCTAAACGGTCACAGATAGAACATCGCGGTTTTCACCAGTAGATTTAGCACCTCATTTTACATAAAATAAGTCCTATAAGTCTACTCTCAAGAGTTGATAAAGGTACAAACGAATAAAATGTTTATATATCAAATTTTCAAATATCTATTATTCTCCATTTCACTCGATCTCCTATACGGTTAAAGATAGGTCATCGCGGTTTTCACCAGTGGATTAAGCACCTTATTTTACATAAAATAAGACCTACAAGTCTACTCTCAAGAGTTGATAAAGGGACAAACGAATAAAATGTTTATATATCACATTTTCAAATATCTATTATTATCAATTTTATAAAATCTCCTAAACGGTTACAGTTAGAACATCGCGGATTTCTCCAGTGGATTTAGCACCTCATTTTACATAAAATATGTCCTATAAGTCTACTCTCAAGAGTTGATAAAGGTACAAACGGATAAAATGTTTATATATCACATTTTCAAATATCTATTATTTTCCATTTTACGCGATCTCCTTGACAATTAATGATAGGACATCGCGGTTTTCACCAGTGGATCTAGCACCTCATTTTACATAAAATAAGTCCTATAAGTCCACTATCAAGAGTTGACAAAGGTACAAACGAATAAAAGGTTTATATATCACATTTTCAAATATCTATTATTCTCCATTTTACTCGATCTCCTAAACGGTTAAAGATGAAACATCGCGGTTATCACCAGTGGATTTAGCACCTCATTTTATATAAAAAAGTCCTATAAGTTAACTCTCAAGTGTTGATAAGGATACAAACGAATAAATTGTTTATATATCACATTTTCAAATATCTATTATTTTCCATTTTACTCAATCTCCTAGACAATTAAAGACAGGACATCGCGGTTTTCACTAGTGGATTTAGCACCTCATTTCACATAAAATAAGTACTCTAAGTCTACTCTCAGGAGTTGATAAAGGTACAAACGAATAAATTGTTTATATATCACATTTTCAAATATCTTTTATACTCCATTTTACTCAATCTCATAAACGGTTACAGATAAAACATCGCGGTTTTCACCAGTGGATTTAGCACCTCATTTTACATAAAAAAGTCCTATAAGTCTACATTCAGGAGTTGATAGAGGTACAAACGAATAAAATGTTTATAAATCACATTTTCAAATATCTATTATTCTCCATTTTACAAAATCTCCTAAACGGTTACAGATAGAACACCGCGATTTTCTCCAGTGGATTTAGCACCTCATTTTACATAAAATAAGTCCTATAAATCTACTCTCAGGAGTTGATAAAGGTACAAACGAATAAAATGATTATATATCACATTTTTAAATATCTATTATTTTCCATTATACTCGATCTCCTAGACAATTAAAGATAGGACATCGCGGTTTTCACCAGTGGATTTAGCACCTCATTTCACATAAAATAAATTCTATAAGTCTACTCTCAGGAGTTGATAAAGGTACACACGAATAAAATGTTTATATATCACATTTTCAAATATCTATTACTATCCATTTTACAAAATCTCCTAAACGGTTACAGATAGAACACCGCGATTATCTCCAGTGGATTTAGCACCTCATTTTACATAAAATAAGTCCTATAAATCTACTCTCAGGAGTTGATAAAGGTACAAACGAATAAAATGATTATATATCACATTTTTAAATATCTATTATTTTCCATTTTACTCGATCTCCTAGACAATTAAAGATAGGACATCGCGGTTTTCACCAGTGAATTTAGCACCTCATTTCACATAAAATAAGTACTATAAGTCTACTCTCAGGAGTTGATAAAGGTACACACGAATAAAATGTTTATATATCACATTTTCAAATATCTATTATTCTCCATTTTACTCAATCTCATAAACGGTTACAGATAAAACATCGCGGTTTTCACCAGTTGATTTAGCACCTCATTTTACATAAAATAAGTACTATAAGTCTACTCTCAGGAGTTAATAAAGGTACAAACGAATAAAATGTTTATATATCACATTTTCAAATATCTTTTATTCTCCATTTTACTCAATCTCATAAACGGTTACAGATAAAACATCGCGGTTTTCACCAGTGGATTTAGCACCTCATTTTACATAAAATAAGTACTATAAGTCTACTCTCAGGAGTTAATAAAGGTACAAACGAATAAAATGTTTAATTATCACATTTTCAAATATCTATTATTCTCCATTTTACAAAATCTCCTAAATGGTTACAGATAGAACATCGCGGTTTTCACCAGTAGATTTAGCACCTCATTTTACATAAAATAAGTACTATAAGTCTACTCTCAGGAGTTGATAAAGGTACAAACGAATAAAATGTTTTTATATCACATATTCAAATATCTTTTATTCTCCATTTTACTCAATCTCATAAACGGTTACAGATAGGACATCGCGGTTTTCACCAGTGGATTTAGCACCATATTTTACATAAAATATGTCCTATAAGTCTACTCTCAAGAGTTGATAGAGGGACAAACGAATAAAATGTTTATATATCACACTTTCAAATATCTATTATTTTCCATTTTACTCGATCTCCTAAATAGTTAAAGATAGGACATCGCGGTTTTCACCAGTGGATTTAGCACCTCATTTTACATAAAATAAGTCCTATAAGTCTACTCTCAGGAGCTGATAAAGGTACAGACGAATAAAATGTTTATATATCACATTTTCAAATATCTATTATTCTCCATTTTACTCAATCTCATAAACGGTTACAGATAAAACATCGCGGTTTTCACCAGTTGATTTAGCACCTCATTTTACATAAAATAAGTACTATAAGTCTACTCTCAGGAGTTAATAAAGGTACAAACGAATAAAATGTTTATATATCACATTTTCAAATATCTTTTATTCTCCATTTTACTCAATCTCATAAACGGTTACAGATAAAACATCGCGGTTTTCACCAGTGGATTTAGCACCTCATTTTACATAAAATAAGTACTATAAGTCTACTCTCAGGAGTTAATAAAGGTACAAACGAATAAAATGTTTAATTATCACATTTTCAAATATCTATTATTCTCCATTTTACAAAATCTCCTAAATGGTTACAGATAGAACATCGCGGTTTTCACCAGTAGATTTAGCACCTCATTTTACATAAAATAAGTACTATAAGTCTACTCTCAGGAGTTGATAAAGGTACAAACGAATAAAATGTTTTTATATCACATATTCAAATATCTTTTATTTTCCATTTTACTCAATCTCATAAACGGTTACAGATAGGACATCGCGGTTTTCACCAGTGGATTTAGCACCATATTTTACATAAAATATGTCCTATAAGTCTACTCTCAAGAGTTGATAGAGGGACAAACGAATAAAATGTTTATATATCACATTTTCAAATATCTATTATTTTCCATTTTACTCGATCTCCTAAATAGTTAAAGATAGGACATCGCGGTTTTCACCAGTGGATTTAGCACCTCATTTTACATAAAATAAGTCCTATAAGTCTACTCTCAGGAGCTGATAAAGGTACAGACGAATAAAATGTTTATATATCACATTTTCAAATATCTATTATTCTCCATCTAACTCGATCTCCTAAACGGTTACAGATAGGACATCGCGGTTTTTACCAGTGGATTTAGCACCTCATTTTACTTAAAATAAGACCTATTAGTCTACTCTCAAGAGTTGATAAAGGTACAAACGAATAAATTGTTTACATATCACATTTTCAAATATCTATTATTCTCTATTTTACTCAATCTCCTAAACGGTTAAAGAAAGGACATCGCGGTTTTCACCAGTAAATTTAGCACAAATTTTACATACAATAAGTCCTATAAGTCTACTATCAAGAGTTGATAAGTTTACAAATGAATAAAATAATTATATATCACATTTTTAAATATCTATTATTCTCCATTTTACTCGATCTCCTAAACGGTTAAGGATAAGGCATTGCGGTTTTCACCAGTGGATTTAACACCTCATTTTACATAAAATAAGTCCTATATGTCTACTCTCAAGAGTTGATAAAGGTACAAACAAATAAAATGTTTATACATCACATTTTCAAATATCTATTAATCTCCATTTTACTGGATCTCCTAAACGGTTAAAGATAGGACATCGCGGTTTTCACCAGTAAATTTAGCACCTCATTTTACATAAAATAAGTCCTATAAGTCTACTCTCAAGAGTTGATAAAGGTACAAACGAATAAAATGTTTATATATCACATTTTCAAATATCTATTATTCTAAATTTTACTCGATCTCCTAAACGGTTAAAGATAGAACATCTCGGTTTTTACCGGTGGATCTAGCACCTCATTTTACATGAAAAAAGTCCTATAAGTCAACTCTCCAAGAGTTGATAAAGGTACAAACGAATAAAATGTTTATATATCACATTTTCAAATATCTTTTATTCTCCATTTTACTCAATCTCATAAACGGTTACAGATAAAACATCGCGGTTTTCACCAGTGGATTTAGCACCTCATTTTACATAAAATAAGTACTGTAAGTCTACTCTCAGGAGTTGATAAAGGTACAAACGAATAAATTGTTTATATAACACATTTTCAAATATCTATTATTCTCCATTTTACAAAATCTCCTAAACGGTCACAGATAGAACATCGCGGTTTTCACCAGTAGATTTAGCACCTCATTTTACATAAAATAAGTACTGTAAGTCTACTCTCAGGAGTTGATAAAGGTACAAACGAATAAAATGTTTTAATATCACATATTCAAATATCTTATATTCTCCATTTTACTCAATCTCATAAACGGTTACAGATAGGACATCGCGGTTTTCACCAGTGGATTTAGCACCATATTTTACATAAAATAAGTACTATAAGTCTACTCTCAGGAGTTGATAAAGGTGCAAACGAATAATATGTTTATATATCACATTTTCAAATATCTATTATTTTAAATTTTACAAAATCTCCTAAACGGTTACAGATAGAACATCGCGGTTTTCACCAGTGGATTAAGCACCTCATTTTACATAAAATGAGACCTACAAGTCTACTCTCAAGAGTTGATAAAGGGACAAACGAATAAAATGTTTATATATCACATTTACAAATATCTATTATTCTCCATTTCACTCGAACTCCTAATAAGTTACAGATAGGACATCGCGGTTTTCACCAGTGGATTTAGCACCTCATTTTACATAAAAAAAGTCCTATAAGTTAACTCTCAAGTGTTGATAAAGATACAAACGAATAAAATGTTTATATATCACATTTTCAAATATCTATTATTTTCCATTTTACTCGATCTCCTAGACAATTAAAGACAGGACATCGCGGTTTTCACTAGTGGATTTAGCACCTCATTTCACATAAAATAAATTCTATAAGTCTACTCTCAGGATTTGATAAAGGAACAAACGAATAAAATGTTTTTATATCACATTTTCAAATATCTATTATTCTCCATTTTACTCGATGTCCTAAACGGTTAAAGATAGGACATCGCGGTTTTTACCAGTGGATTTAGCACCTCATTTTACATAAAATAAGTCCTATAAGTCAACTTTCAGGAGTTGATAAAGGTACAAACGAATAAAATGTTTATATATCACATTTACAAATATCTATTATTCTCCATTTCACTCGATCTCCTAATAAGTTACAGATAGGACATCGCGGTTTTCACCAGTGGATTTAGCACCTCATTTTACATAAAAAAAGTCCTATAAGTCAACTCTCAAATGTTGATAAAGATACAAACGAATAAAATGTTTATATATCACATTTTCAAATATCTTTTATTCTCCATTTTACTCAATCTCTTAAACGGTTAAAGATTGGACATCGCGGCTTTCACCAGTGGATTTAGCACCTCATTTTACATAAAATAAGTCCTATAAGTCAACTTTCAGGAGTTGATAAAGGTACAAACGAATAAAATGTTTATATTTCACATTTTCAAATATCTATTATTTTCCATTTTACTCGATCTCCTAAACGGTTAAAGATAGAACATCTCGGTTTTTACCAGTGGATCTAGCACCTCATTTTACATAAAAAAAGTCCTATAAGTCAACTCTCAAGAGTTGATAAAGATACAAACGAAAAAAATGTTTATATATCACATTTTCAAATATCTATTATTATAAATTTTACAAAATCTCCTAAACGGTTACAGATAGAACATCGCGATTTTCACCAGTGGATTAAGCACCTCATTTTACATAAAAAAGTCCTATAAGTCAACTCTCAAATGTTGATAAAGATACAAACGAATAAAATGTTTATATATCACATTTTCAAATATCTTTTATTCTCCATTTTACTCGATCTCCTATACGGTTAAAGATAGGGCATCGCGGTTTTCACCAGTGGATTAAGCACCTTATTTTACATAAAATAAGACCTACAAGTCTACTCTCAAGAGTTGATAAAGGGACAAACGAATAAAATGTTTATATATCACATTTTCAAATATCTATTATTATCAATTTTACAAAATCTCCTAAACGGTCACAGATAGAACATCGCGGTTTTCACCAGTAGATTTAGCACCTCATTTTACATAAAATAAGTCCTATAAGTCTACTCTCAAGAGTTGATAAAGGTACAAACGAATAAAATGTTTATATATCAAATTTTCAAATATCTATTATTCTCCATTTCACTCGATCTCCTATACGGTTAAAGATAGGTCATCGCGGTTTTCACCAGTGGATTAAGCACCTTATTTTACATAAAATAAGACCTACAAGTCTACTCTCAAGAGTTGATAAAGGGACAAACGAATAAAATGTTTATATATCACATTTTCAAATATCTATTATTATCAATTTTATAAAATCTCCTAAACGGTTACAGTTAGAACATCGCGGATTTCTCCAGTGGATTTAGCACCTCATTTTACATAAAATATGTCCTATAAGTCTACTCTCAAGAGTTGATAAAGGTACAAACGGATAAAATGTTTATATATCACATTTTCAAATATCTATTATTTTCCATTTTACGCGATCTCCTTGACAATTAATGATAGGACATCGCGGTTTTCACCAGTGGATCTAGCACCTCATTTTACATAAAATAAGTCCTATAAGTCCACTATCAAGAGTTGACAAAGGTACAAACGAATAAAAGGTTTATATATCACATTTTCAAATATCTATTATTCTCCATTTTACTCGATCTCCTAAACGGTTAAAGATGAAACATCGCGGTTATCACCAGTGGATTTAGCACCTCATTTTATATAAAAAAGTCCTATAAGTTAACTCTCAAGTGTTGATAAGGATACAAACGAATAAATTGTTTATATATCACATTTTCAAATATCTATTATTTTCCATTTTACTCAATCTCCTAGACAATTAAAGACAGGACATCGCGGTTTTCACTAGTGGATTTAGCACCTCATTTCACATAAAATAAGTACTCTAAGTCTACTCTCAGGAGTTGATAAAGGTACAAACGAATAAATTGTTTATATATCACATTTTCAAATATCTTTTATACTCCATTTTACTCAATCTCATAAACGGTTACAGATAAAACATCGCGGTTTTCACCAGTGGATTTAGCACCTCATTTTACATAAAAAAGTCCTATAAGTCTACATTCAGGAGTTGATAGAGGTACAAACGAATAAAATGTTTATAAATCACATTTTCAAATATCTATTATTCTCCATTTTACAAAATCTCCTAAACGGTTACAGATAGAACACCGCGATTTTCTCCAGTGGATTTAGCACCTCATTTTACATAAAATAAGTCCTATAAATCTACTCTCAGGAGTTGATAAAGGTACAAACGAATAAAATGATTATATATCACATTTTTAAATATCTATTATTTTCCATTATACTCGATCTCCTAGACAATTAAAGATAGGACATCGCGGTTTTCACCAGTGGATTTAGCACCTCATTTCACATAAAATAAATTCTATAAGTCTACTCTCAGGAGTTGATAAAGGTACACACGAATAAAATGTTTATATATCACATTTTCAAATATCTATTACTATCCATTTTACAAAATCTCCTAAACGGTTACAGATAGAACACCGCGATTATCTCCAGTGGATTTAGCACCTCATTTTACATAAAATAAGTCCTATAAATCTACTCTCAGGAGTTGATAAAGGTACAAACGAATAAAATGATTATATATCACATTTTTAAATATCTATTATTTTCCATTTTACTCGATCTCCTAGACAATTAAAGATAGGACATCGCGGTTTTCACCAGTGGATTTAGCACCTCATTTCACATAAAATAAGTACTATAAGTCTACTCTCAGGAGTTGATAAAGGTACACACGAATAAAATGTTTATATATCACATTTTCAAATATCTATTATTCTCCATTTTACTCAATCTCATAAACGGTTACAGATAAAACATCGCGGTTTTCACCAGTTGATTTAGCACCTCATTTTACATAAAATAAGTACTATAAGTCTACTCTCAGGAGTTAATAAAGGTACAAACGAATAAAATGTTTATATATCACATTTTCAAATATCTTTTATTCTCCATTTTACTCAATCTCATAAACGGTTACAGATAAAACATCGCGGTTTTCACCAGTGGATTTAGCACCTCATTTTACATAAAATAAGTACTATAAGTCTACTCTCAGGAGTTAATAAAGGTACAAACGAATAAAATGTTTAATTATCACATTTTCAAATATCTATTATTCTCCATTTTACAAAATCTCCTAAATGGTTACAGATAGAACATCGCGGTTTTCACCAGTAGATTTAGCACCTCATTTTACATAAAATAAGTACTATAAGTCTACTCTCAGGAGTTGATAAAGGTACAAACGAATAAAATGTTTTTATATCACATATTCAAATATCTTTTATTCTCCATTTTACTCAATCTCATAAACGGTTACAGATAGGACATCGCGGTTTTCACCAGTGGATTTAGCACCATATTTTACATAAAATATGTCCTATAAGTCTACTCTCAAGAGTTGATAGAGGGACAAACGAATAAAATGTTTATATATCACACTTTCAAATATCTATTATTTTCCATTTTACTCGATCTCCTAAATAGTTAAAGATAGGACATCGCGGTTTTCACCAGTGGATTTAGCACCTCATTTTACATAAAATAAGTCCTATAAGTCTACTCTCAGGAGCTGATAAAGGTACAGACGAATAAAATGTTTATATATCACATTTTCAAATATCTATTATTCTCCATTTTACTCAATCTCATAAACGGTTACAGATAAAACATCGCGGTTTTCACCAGTTGATTTAGCACCTCATTTTACATAAAATAAGTACTATAAGTCTACTCTCAGGAGTTAATAAAGGTACAAACGAATAAAATGTTTATATATCACATTTTCAAATATCTTTTATTCTCCATTTTACTCAATCTCATAAACGGTTACAGATAAAACATCGCGGTTTTCACCAGTGGATTTAGCACCTCATTTTACATAAAATAAGTACTATAAGTCTACTCTCAGGAGTTAATAAAGGTACAAACGAATAAAATGTTTAATTATCACATTTTCAAATATCTATTATTCTCCATTTTACAAAATCTCCTAAATGGTTACAGATAGAACATCGCGGTTTTCACCAGTAGATTTAGCACCTCATTTTACATAAAATAAGTACTATAAGTCTACTCTCAGGAGTTGATAAAGGTACAAACGAATAAAATGTTTTTATATCACATATTCAAATATCTTTTATTTTCCATTTTACTCAATCTCATAAACGGTTACAGATAGGACATCGCGGTTTTCACCAGTGGATTTAGCACCATATTTTACATAAAATATGTCCTATAAGTCTACTCTCAAGAGTTGATAGAGGGACAAACGAATAAAATGTTTATATATCACATTTTCAAATATCTATTATTTTCCATTTTACTCGATCTCCTAAATAGTTAAAGATAGGACATCGCGGTTTTCACCAGTGGATTTAGCACCTCATTTTACATAAAATAAGTCCTATAAGTCTACTCTCAGGAGCTGATAAAGGTACAGACGAATAAAATGTTTATATATCACATTTTCAAATATCTATTATTCTCCATCTAACTCGATCTCCTAAACGGTTACAGATAGGACATCGCGGTTTTTACCAGTGGATTTAGCACCTCATTTTACTTAAAATAAGACCTATTAGTCTACTCTCAAGAGTTGATAAAGGTACAAACGAATAAAATGTTTATATATCATTTTTTCAAATATCTATTATTGTCCATTTTACTCGATCTCATAAACGGTTACAGATAAAACATCGCGGTTTTCACCAGTGGATTTAGCACCTCATTTTACATAAAATAAGTACTATAAGTCTACTCTCAGGAGTTAATAAAGGTACAAACGAATAAAATGTTTAATTATCACATTTTCAAATATCTATTATTCTCCATTTTACAAAATCTCCTAAATGGTTACAGATAGAACATCGCGGTTTTCACCAGTAGATTTAGCACCTCATTTTACATAAAATAAGTACTATAAGTCTACTCTCAGGAGTTGATAAAGGTACAAACGAATAAAATGTTTTTATATCACATATTCAAATATCTTTTATTCTCCATTTTACTCAATCTCATAAACGGTTACAGATAGGACATCGCGGTTTTCACCAGTGGATTTAGCACCATATTTTACATAAAATATGTCCTATAAGTCTACTCTCAAGAGTTGATAGAGGGACAAACGAATAAAATGTTTATATATCACACTTTCAAATATCTATTATTTTCCATTTTACTCGATCTCCTAAATAGTTAAAGATAGGACATCGCGGTTTTCACCAGTGGATTTAGCACCTCATTTTACATAAAATAAGTCCTATAAGTCTACTCTCAGGAGCTGATAAAGGTACAGACGAATAAAATGTTTATATATCACATTTTCAAATATCTATTATTCTCCATCTAACTCGATCTCCTAAACGGTTACAGATAGGACATCGCGGTTTTTACCAGTGGATTTAGCACCTCATTTTACTTAAAATAAGACCTATTAGTCTACTCTCAAGAGTTGATAAAGGTACAAACGAATAAAATGTTTATATATCATTTTTTCAAATATCTATTATTGTCCATTTTACTCGATCTCCTAAACGGGTAAAGATAGGACATCGCGGTTTTCACCAGTAGATTTAGCCCCTCTTTTTACATAAAATAAGTCCCATAAGTCTACTCTCAAGAGTTGATAAAGGTACAAACGAATAAAATGTTTATATATCACTTTTTCAAATATCTATTATTATCCATTTTACAAAATCTCCTAAACGGTTACAGATAGAACACCGCGATTTTCTCCAGTGGATTTAGCACCTCATTTTACATAAAATAAGTCCTATAAATCTACTCTCAGGAGTTGATAAAGGTACAAACGAATAAAATGATTATATATCACATTTTTAAATATCTATTATTTTCCATTATACTCGATCTCCTAGACAATTAAAGATAGGACATCGCGGTTTTCACCAGTGGATTTAGCACCTCATTTCACATAAAATAAATTCTATAAGTCTACTCTCAGGAGTTGATAAAGGTACACACGAATAAAATGTTTATATATCACATTTTCAAATATCTATTACTATCCATTTTACAAAATCTCCTAAACGGTTACAGATAGAACACCGCGATTATCTCCAGTGGATTTAGCACCTCATTTTACATAAAATAAGTCCTATAAATCTACTCTCAGGAGTTGATAAAGGTACAAACGAATAAAATGATTATATATCACATTTTTAAATATCTATTATTTTCCATTTTACTCGATCTCCTAGACAATTAAAGATAGGACATCGCGGTTTTCACCAGTGGATTTAGCACCTCATTTCACATAAAATAAGTACTATAAGTCTACTCTCAGGAGTTGATAAAGGTACACACGAATAAAATGTTTATATATCACATTTTCAAATATCTATTATTCTCCATTTTACTCAATCTCATAAACGGTTACAGATAAAACATCGCGGTTTTCACCAGTTGATTTAGCACCTCATTTTACATAAAATAAGTACTATAAGTCTACTCTCAGGAGTTAATAAAGGTACAAACGAATAAAATGTTTATATATCACATTTTCAAATATCTTTTATTCTCCATTTTACTCAATCTCATAAACGGTTACAGATAAAACATCGCGGTTTTCACCAGTGGATTTAGCACCTCATTTTACATAAAATAAGTACTATAAGTCTACTCTCAGGAGTTAATAAAGGTACAAACGAATAAAATGTTTAATTATCACATTTTCAAATATCTATTATTCTCCATTTTACAAAATCTCCTAAATGGTTACAGATAGAACATCGCGGTTTTCACCAGTAGATTTAGCACCTCATTTTACATAAAATAAGTACTATAAGTCTACTCTCAGGAGTTGATAAAGGTACAAACGAATAAAATGTTTTTATATCACATATTCAAATATCTTTTATTCTCCATTTTACTCAATCTCATAAACGGTTACAGATAGGACATCGCGGTTTTCACCAGTGGATTTAGCACCATATTTTACATAAAATATGTCCTATAAGTCTACTCTCAAGAGTTGATAGAGGGACAAACGAATAAAATGTTTATATATCACATTTTCAAATATCTATTATTTTCCATTTTACTCGATCTCCTAAATAGTTAAAGATAGGACATCGCGGTTTTCACCAGTGGATTTAGCACCTCATTTTACATAAAATAAGTCCTATAAGTCTACTCTCAGGAGCTGATAAAGGTACAGACGAATAAAATGTTTATATATCACATTTTCAAATATCTATTATTCTCCATCTAACTCGATCTCCTAAACGGTTACAGATAGGACATCGCGGTTTTTACCAGTGGATTTAGCACCTCATTTTACTTAAAATAAGACCTATTAGTCTACTCTCAAGAGTTGATAAAGGTACAAACGAATAAAATGTTTATATATCATTTTTTCAAATATCTATTATTGTCCATTTTACTCGATCTCCTAAACGGGTAAAGATAGGACATCGCGGTTTTCACCAGTGGAATTAGCACCTCATTTTACATAAAATAAGTCCTATAAATCTACTCTCAGGAGTTGATAAAGGTACAAACGAATAAAACGTTTATATATCACATTTTCAAATATCTATTATTTTCCATTTTACTCGATCTCCTAGACAATTAAAGATAGGACATCGCGGTTTTCACCAGTGGATTTAGCACCTCATTTTATATAAAATAAATTCTATAAGTCTACTCTCAGAAGTTGATAAAGGTACAGACGAATAAAATGTTTATATATCACATTTTCAAATATCTATTATTTTCCATTTAACTCGATCTCCTAAACGGTTACAGATAGGACATCGCGGTTTTTACCAGTGGATTTAGCACCTCATTTTACATAAAATTAGTTCTATAAGTCTACTCTCAGGAGTTGATAAAGGTACAAACGAATAAAATTTTTGTGTATCACATTTTCAAGTATCTATTATTCTCCATTTGACTCGATCTCCTAAACGTTTAAAGATAGAACATCTCGGTTTTTACCAGTGGATCTAGCACCTTATTTTACATAAAAAAGTCCTATAAGTCAACTGTCAAGAGTTGATAAAGATACAAACGAAAAAAATGTTTATATATCACTATTTCAAATATCTATTATTATAAATTTTACAAAATCTCATAAACGGTTACAGATAGAACATCGCGGTTTTCACCAGTGGATTAAGCACCTCATTTTACATAAAATAAGACCTACAAGTCTACTCTCAAGAGTTGATAAAGGGACAAACGAATAAAATGTTTATATATCACATTTTCAAATATCTAATATTTTCCATTTTACGCGATCTCCTTGACAATTAATGATAGGACATCGCGGTTTTCACCAGTGGATCTAGCACCTCATTTTACATAAAATAAGTCCTATAAGTCTACTATCAAGAGTTGATAAAGGTACAAACGAATAAAAGGTTTATATATCACATTTTCAAATATCTGTTATTCTCCATTTTACTCGATCCCCTAAACGGTTAAAGATGAAACATCGCGGTTATCACCAGTGGATTTAGCACCTCATTTTACATAAAAAAAGTCCTATAAGTTAACTCTCAAGTGTTTATAAAGATACAAAAGAATAAAATGTTTATATATCACATTTTCAAATATCTATTATTTTCCATTTTACTCGATCTCCTAGACAATTAAAGACAGGACATCGCGGTTTTCACTAGTGGATTTAGCACCTCATTTCACATAAAATAAATTCTATAAGTCTACTCTCAGGAGTTGATAAAGGAACAAACGAATAAAATGTTTTTATACCACATTTTCAAATATCTATTATTCTCCATTTTACTCGATCTCCTAAACGGTGAAAGATAGGACATCGCGGTTTTTACTAGTGGATTTAGCACCTCATTTTACATAAAAAAAGTCCTATAAGTCAACTCTTAAGTGTTGATAAAGATACAAACGAATAAAATGTTTATATATCACATATACAAATATCTATTATCCTCCATTTCACTCGATCTCCTAATAAGTTACAGATAGGACATCGCGGTTTTCACCAGTGGATTTAGCACCTCATTTTACATAAAAAAGTCCTATAAGTCAACTCTCAAGTGTTCATAAAGATACAAACGAATAAAATGTTTATATATCACATTTTCAAATATCTTTTATTCTCCATTTTACTCAATCTCTTAAACGGTTTAAGATTGGACATCGCGGCTTTCACCAGTGGATTTAGCACCTCATTTTACATAAAATAAGTCCTATAAGTCAACTTTCAGGAGTTGATAAAGGTACAAACGAATAAAATGTTTATATATCACATTTACAAATATCTATTATTCTTTATTTTACTCGATCTCCTAAACGGTTAAAGATAGGACATCGCGGTTTTCACCAGTGGATTTAGCACCTCATTTCACATAAAATAAATTCTATAAGTCTACTCTCAGGAGTTGATAAAGGAACAAACGAATAAAATGTTTTTATATCACATTTTCAAAAATCTATTTTCCTCCATTTTACTCGATCACCTAAACGGTTAAAGATAGGACATCGCGGTTTTTACCAGTGGATTTAGCACTTCATTTTACATAAAATAAGTACTATAAGTCTACTCTCAGGAGTTGATAAAGGTACACACGAATAAAATGTTTATATATCACATTTTCAAATATCTATTATTCTCCATTTTACTCGATCTCCTAAACGGTTAAAGATAGAACATCTCGGTTTTTACCGATGGATCTAGCACCTCATTTTACATAAAAAAAGTCCTATAAGTCAATTCACTTAAATATATCACATTTTCAAATACCTTTTATTCTCCATTTTACTCAATCTCATAAACGGTTACAGATAAAACGTCGCGGTTTTCACCAGTGGATTTAGCACCTCATTTTACATAAAATAAGTACTCTAAGTCTACTCTCAGGAGTTGATAAAGGTACAAACGAATAAATTGTTTATATATCACATTTTCAAATATCTATTATTCTCCATTTTACAAAATCTCCTAAACGGTTATAGATAGAACATCGCGGTTTTCACCAGTGGATTTAGCACCTCATTTTACATAAAATAAGTACTCTAAGTCTACTCTCAAGAGTTGATAAAGGGACAAACGAATAAAATGTTTATATATCACATTTTCAAATATCTATTATTGTCCATTTTACTCGATCTCCTAAATAGTTAAAGATAGGACATCGCGGTTTTCACCAGTGGATTTAGCACCTCATTTCACATAAAATAAATTCTATAAGTCTACTCTCAGGAGTTGATAAAGGTACAAACGAATAAAATGTTTATATTTCACATTTTCAAATATCTATTATTTTCCATTTTACTCGATCTCCTAGACAATTAAAGATAGGACATCGCGGTTTTCACCAGTGGATTTAGCACCTCATTTCACATAAAATAAATTCTATAAGTCTACTCTCAGGAGTTGATAAAGGTACAAACGAATAAAATGTTTATATATCACATTTACAAATATCTATTATTCTCCATTTTACTCGATCTCCTAAACGGTTAAAGATAGGACATCGCGGCTTTCACCAGTGGATTTAGCACCTCATTTTACATAAAATAAGTCCTATAAGTCTACTTTCAGGAGTTGATAAAGGTACAAACGAATAAAATGTTTATATTTCACATTTTCAAATATCTATTATTCTCCATTTTACTCGATCTTCTAAACGGTTACAGATAGGACATCGCATTTTTCACCAGTAGATTTAGCCCCTCTTTTTACATAAAATAAGTCCTATAAGTCTACTCTCAAGAGTTGATAAAGGTACAAACGAATAAAATGTTTATATATCACATTTTCAAATATCTATTATTTTCCATTTTACTCGATCTCCTAAATAGTTAAAGATAGGACATCGCGGTTTTCACCAGTGGATTTAGCACCTCATTTTACATAAAATAAGTCCTATAAGTCTACTCTCAGGAGTTGATAAAGGTACAGACGAATAAAATGTTTATATATCACATTTTCAAATATCTATTATTCTCCATTTAACTCGATCTCCTAAACGGTTACAGATAGGACATCGCGGTTTTTACCAGTGGATTTAGCACCTCATTTTACATAAAATAAGACCTATTAGTCTACTCTCAAGAGTTGATAAAGGTACAAACGAATAAAATGTTTATATATCATTTTTTCAAATGTCTATTATTGTCCATTTTACTCGATCTCCTAAACGGGTAAAGATAGGACATCGCGGTTTTCACCAGTGGAATTTGCACCTCATTTTACAAACAATAAGTCCTATAAGTCTACTCTCAAGAGTGATAAAGGTACAAACGAATAATGTTTATAAATCACATTTTCAAATATCTAATATTCTCCATTTTACTCGATCTCCTAAACGGTTAAAGATAGGACATCGCGGTTTTCACCAGAGAATTTAGCACCTCATTTTACATAAAATAAGTCCTATAAGTCTACTCTCAAGAGTTGATAAAGGTACAAACGAATAAAATGTTTATACAACACATTTTCAAATATCTATTATTCTCCATTTTACTCGATCTCCTAAACGGTTAAAGATAGGACATCGCGGTTTTCACCAGTGATTTAGCACTTCATTTTACATAAAATAAGTCCTATAAGTCTACTCTCAAGAGTTGATAAAGGTACAAACGAATAAAATGTTTAATTATCACATTTTCAAATATCTATTATTTTTCATTTTACTCGACCTCCTAAACAATTAAAGATAGGACATCGCGATTTTTACCGGTCGACTTAGCACCCAATTTTACATAAAATAAGTCCTATAAATCTACTCTCAAGAGTTGATAAAGGTACAAACGAATAAAATGTTTATATATTACATTTTCAAATATCTATTATTTTTCATTTTACTCGACCTCCTAAACAGTTTAAGATAGGACATCGCGGTTTTTACCAGTGGATTTAGCACCTAATTTTACATAAAATAAGTCCTATAAATCAACTCTCAAGAGTTGATAAAGGTACAAACGAATAAAATGTTTATATATCACATTTTCAAATATCTATTATTTTTCATTTTACTCGACCTCCTAAATGGTTAAAGATAGGACATCGCGGTTTTTACCAGTGAATTTAGCACCTCATTTTACATAAAATAAGTAATATAAGTCAACTCTCAAAAGTTGATAAAGGTACAAACGAATAAAATGATTATATATCACATTTTCAAACAACTATTATTCTCCATTTTACTCGATCTCCTAAACGGTTAAAGATAGGATATCGCGGTTTTCACCAGTGGATTTAGCACCTCATTTTACAATCAATAAGTCCTATAAGTCTACTCTCAAGAGTGATAAAGGTACAAACGAATAATGTTAATATATCTCATTTTCAAATATCTGTTATTCTCCATTTTACCCGATCTCCTAAACGGTTAAAGATAGGACATTGCGGTTTTCACCAGAGAATTTAGCACCTCATTTTACATAAAATAAGTAATATAAGTCAACTCTCAAGAGTTGATAAAGGTACAAACGAATAAAATGTTTATATATCACATTTTCAAACAACTATTATTCTCCATTTTACTCGATCTCGTAAACGGTTAAAGATAGGACATCGCGGTTTTCACCAGTGGATTTAGCACCTCATTTTACATAAAATAAGTCCTATAAGTCTACTCTCAGGAGCTGATAAAGGTACAGACGAATAAAATGTTTATATATCACATTTTCAAATATCTATTATTCTCCATCTAACTCGATCTCCTAAACGGTTACAGATAGGACATCGCGGTTTTTACCAGTGGATTTAGCACCTCATTTTACTTAAAATAAGACCTATTAGTCTACTCTCAAGAGTTGATAAAGGTACAAACGAATAAAATGTTTATATATCATTTTTTCAAATATCTATTATTGTCCATTTTACTCGATCTCCTAAACGGGTAAAGATAGGACATCGCGGTTTTCACCAGTAGATTTAGCCCCTCTTTTTACATAAAATAAGTCCCATAAGTCTACTCTCAAGAGTTGATAAAGGTACAAACGAATAAAATGTTTATATATCACTTTTTCAAATATCTATTATTATCCATTTTACAAAATCTCCTAAACGGTTACAGATAGAACACCGCGATTTTCTCCAGTGGATTTAGCACCTCATTTTACATAAAATAAGTCCTATAAATCTACTCTCAGGAGTTGATAAAGGTACAAACGAATAAAATGATTATATATCACATTTTTAAATATCTATTATTTTCCATTATACTCGATCTCCTAGACAATTAAAGATAGGACATCGCGGTTTTCACCAGTGGATTTAGCACCTCATTTCACATAAAATAAATTCTATAAGTCTACTCTCAGGAGTTGATAAAGGTACACACGAATAAAATGTTTATATATCACATTTTCAAATATCTATTACTATCCATTTTACAAAATCTCCTAAACGGTTACAGATAGAACACCGCGATTATCTCCAGTGGATTTAGCACCTCATTTTACATAAAATAAGTCCTATAAATCTACTCTCAGGAGTTGATAAAGGTACAAACGAATAAAATGATTATATATCACATTTTTAAATATCTATTATTTTCCATTTTACTCGATCTCCTAGACAATTAAAGATAGGACATCGCGGTTTTCACCAGTGGATTTAGCACCTCATTTCACATAAAATAAGTACTATAAGTCTACTCTCAGGAGTTGATAAAGGTACACACGAATAAAATGTTTATATATCACATTTTCAAATATCTATTATTCTCCATTTTACTCAATCTCATAAACGGTTACAGATAAAACATCGCGGTTTTCACCAGTTGATTTAGCACCTCATTTTACATAAAATAAGTACTATAAGTCTACTCTCAGGAGTTAATAAAGGTACAAACGAATAAAATGTTTATATATCACATTTTCAAATATCTTTTATTCTCCATTTTACTCAATCTCATAAACGGTTACAGATAAAACATCGCGGTTTTCACCAGTGGATTTAGCACCTCATTTTACATAAAATAAGTACTATAAGTCTACTCTCAGGAGTTAATAAAGGTACAAACGAATAAAATGTTTAATTATCACATTTTCAAATATCTATTATTCTCCATTTTACAAAATCTCCTAAATGGTTACAGATAGAACATCGCGGTTTTCACCAGTAGATTTAGCACCTCATTTTACATAAAATAAGTACTATAAGTCTACTCTCAGGAGTTGATAAAGGTACAAACGAATAAAATGTTTTTATATCACATATTCAAATATCTTTTATTCTCCATTTTACTCAATCTCATAAACGGTTACAGATAGGACATCGCGGTTTTCACCAGTGGATTTAGCACCATATTTTACATAAAATATGTCCTATAAGTCTACTCTCAAGAGTTGATAGAGGGACAAACGAATAAAATGTTTATATATCACATTTTCAAATATCTATTATTTTCCATTTTACTCGATCTCCTAAATAGTTAAAGATAGGACATCGCGGTTTTCACCAGTGGATTTAGCACCTCATTTTACATAAAATAAGTCCTATAAGTCTACTCTCAGGAGCTGATAAAGGTACAGACGAATAAAATGTTTATATATCACATTTTCAAATATCTATTATTCTCCATCTAACTCGATCTCCTAAACGGTTACAGATAGGACATCGCGGTTTTTACCAGTGGATTTAGCACCTCATTTTACTTAAAATAAGACCTATTAGTCTACTCTCAAGAGTTGATAAAGGTACAAACGAATAAAATGTTTATATATCATTTTTTCAAATATCTATTATTGTCCATTTTACTCGATCTCCTAAACGGGTAAAGATAGGACATCGCGGTTTTCACCAGTGGAATTAGCACCTCATTTTACATTAAATAAGTCCTATAAATCTACTCTCAGGAGTTGATAAAGGTACAAACGAATAAAACGTTTATATATCACATTTTCAAATATCTATTATTTTCCATTTTACTCGATCTCCTAGACAATTAAAGATAGGACATCGCGGTTTTCACCAGTGGATTTAGCACCTCATTTTATATAAAATAAATTCTATAAGTCTACTCTCAGAAGTTGATAAAGGTACAGACGAATAAAATGTTTATATATCACATTTTCAAATATCTATTATTCTCCATTTAACTCGATCTCCTAAACGGTTACAGATAGGACATCGCGGTTTTTACCAGTGGATTTAGCACCTCATTTTACATAAAATTAGTTCTATAAGTCTACTCTCAGGAGTTGATAAAGGTACAAACGAATAAAATTTTTGTGTATCACATTTTCAAGTATCTATTATTCTCCATTTGACTCGATCTCCTAAACGTTTAAAGATAGAACATCTCGGTTTTTACCAGTGGATCTAGCACCTTATTTTACATAAAAAAGTCCTATAAGTCAACTGTCAAGAGTTGATAAAGATACAAACGAAAAAAATGTTTATATATCACATTTTCAAATATCTATTATTATAAATTTTACAAAATCTCCTAAACGGTTACAGATAGAACATCGCGGTTTTCACCAGTGGATTAAGCACCTCATTTTACATAAAATAAGACCTACAAGTCTACTCTCAAGAGTTGATAAAGGGACAAACGAATAAAATGTTTATATATCACATTTTCAAATATCTAATATTTTCCATTTTACGCGATCTCCTTGACAATTAATGATAGGACATCGCGGTTTTCACCAGTGGATCTAGCACCTCATTTTACATAAAATAAGTCCTATAAGTCTACTATCAAGAGTTGATAAAGGTACAAACGAATAAAAGGTTTATATATCACATTTTCAAATATCTGTTATTCTCCATTTTACTCGATCCCCTAAACGGTTAAAGATGAAACATCGCGGTTATCACCAGTGGATTTAGCACCTCATTTTACATAAAAAAAGTCCTATAAGTTAACTCTCAAGTGTTTATAAAGATACAAAAGAATAAAATGTTTATATATCACATTTTCAAATATCTATTATTTTCCATTTTACTCGATCTCCTAGACAATTAAAGACAGGACATCGCGGTTTTCACTAGTGGATTTAGCACCTCATTTCACATAAAATAAATTCTATAAGTCTACTCTCAGGAGTTGATAAAGGAACAAACGAATAAAATGTTTTTATACCACATTTTCAAATATCTATTATTCTCCATTTTACTCGATCTCCTAAACGGTTAAAGATAGGACATCGCGGTTTTTACTAGTGGATTTAGCACCTCATTTTACATAAAAAAAGTCCTATAAGTCAACTCTTAAGTGTTGATAAAGATACAAACGAATAAAATGTTTATATATCACATATACAAATATCTATTATCCTCCATTTCACTCGATCTCCTAATAAGTTACAGATAGGACATCGCGGTTTTCACCAGTGGATTTAGCACCTCATTTTACATAAAAAAGTCCTATAAGTCAACTCTCAAGTGTTCATAAAGATACAAACGAATAAAATGTTTATATATCACATTTTCAAATATCTTTTATTCTCCATTTTACTCAATCTCTTAAACGGTTAAAGATTGGACATCGCGGCTTTCACCAGTGGATTTAGCACCTCATTTTACATAAAATAAGTCCTATAAGTCAACTTTCAGGAGTTGATAAAGGTACAAACGAATAAAATGTTTATATATCACATTTACAAATATCTATTATTCTTTATTTTACTCGATCTCCTAAACGGTTAAAGATAGGACATCGCGGTTTTCACCAGTGGATTTAGCACCTCATTTCACATAAAATAAATTCTATAAGTCTACTCTCAGGAGTTGATAAAGGAACAAACGAATAAAATGTTTTTATATCACATTTTCAAAAATCTATTTTCCTCCATTTTACTCGATCACCTAAACGGTTAAAGATAGGACATCGCGGTTTTTACCAGTGGATTTAGCACTTCATTTTACATAAAATAAGTACTATAAGTCTACTCTCAGGAGTTGATAAAGGTACACACGAATAAAATGTTTATATATCACATTTTCAAATATCTATTATTCTCCATTTTACTCGATCTCCTAAACGGTTAAAGATAGAACATCTCGGTTTTTACCGATGGATCTAGCACCTCATTTTACATAAAAAAAGTCCTATAAGTCAATTCACTTAAATATATCACATTTTCAAATACCTTTTATTCTCCATTTTACTCAATCTCATAAACGGTTACAGATAAAACGTCGCGGTTTTCACCAGTGGATTTAGCACCTCATTTTACATAAAATAAGTACTCTAAGTCTACTCTCAGGAGTTGATAAAGGTACACACGAATAAATTGTTTATATATCACATTTTCAAATATCTATTATTCTCCATTTTACAAAATCTCCTAAACGGTTATAGATAGAACATCGCGGTTTTCACCAGTGGATTTAGCACCTCATTTTACATAAAATAAGTACTCTAAGTCTACTCTCAAGAGTTGATAAAGGGACAAACGAATAAAATGTTTATATATCACATTTTCAAATATCTATTCTTGTCCATTTTACTCGATCTCCTAAATAGTTAAAGATAGGACATCGCGGTTTTCACCAGTGGATTTAGCACCTCATTTCACATAAAATAAATTCTATAAGTCTACTCTCAGGAGTTGATAAAGGTACAAACGAATAAAATGTTTATATTTCACATTTTCAAATATCTATTATTTTCCATTTTACTCGATCTCCTAGACAATTAAAGATAGGACATCGCGGTTTTCACCAGTGGATTTAGCACCTCATTTCACATAAAATAAATTCTATAAGTCTACTCTCAGGAGTTGATAAAGGTACAAACGAATAAAATGTTTATATTTCACATTTTCAAATATCTATTATTCTCCATTTAACTCGATCTCCTAAACAGTTACAGATAGGACATCGCGGTTTTTACCAGTGGATTTAGCACCTCATTTTACATAAAATTAGTACTATAAGTCTACTCTCAGGAGTTGATAAAGGTACAAACGAATAAAATGTTTATATTTCACATTTTCAAATATCTATTATTCTCCATTTAATTCGATCTCCTAAACGGTTACAGATAGGACATCGCGGTTTTTACCAGTGGATTTAGCACCTCATTTTACATAAAATTAGTACTATAAGTCTACTCTCAGGAGTTGATAAAGGTACAAACGAATAAAATGTTTATATATCACATTTACAAATATCTATTATTCTCCATTTTACTCGATCTCCTAAACGGTTAAAGATAGGACATCGCGGCTTTCACCAGTGGATTTAGCACCTCATTTTACATAAAATAAGTCCTATAAGTCTACTTTCAGGAGTTGATAAAGGTACAAACGAATAAAATGTTTATATTTCACATTTTCAAATATCTATTATTCTCCAATTTACTCGATCTCCTAAACGGTTATAGATTGGACATCGCGGTTTTTACCAGTGGATTTAGCACGTCATTTTACATAAAAAAGTCCTATAAGTCGACATTCAGGAATTGATAGAGGTACAAACGAATAAAATGTTTATAAATCACATTTTCAAATATCTATTATTCTCCATTTTACTCGATCTTCTAAACGGTTACAGATAGGACATCGCATTTTTCACCAGTAGATTTAGCCCCTCTTTTTACATAAAATAAGTCCTATAAGTCTACTCTCAAGAGTTGATAAAGGTACAAACGAATAAAATGTTTATATATCACATTTTCAAATATCTATTATTTTCCATTTTACTCGATCTCCTAAATAGTTAAAGATAGGACATCGCGATTTTCACCAGTGGATTTAGCACCTCATTTTACATAAAATAAGTCCTATAAGTCTACTCTCAGGAGTTGATAAAGGTACAGACGAATAAAATGTTTATATATCACATTTTCAAATATCTATTATTCTCCATTTAACTCGATCTCCTAAACGGTTACAGATAGGACATCGCGGTTTTTACCAGTGGATTTAGCACCTCATTTTACATAAAATAAGACCTATTAGTCTACTCTCAAGAGTTGATAAAGGTACAAACGAATAAAATGTTTATATATCATTTTTTCAAATGTCTATTATTGTCCATTTTACTCGATCTCCTAAACGGGTAAAGATAGGACATCGCGGTTTTCACCAGTGGAATTTGCACCTCATTTTACAAACAATAAGTCCTATAAGTCTACTCTCAAGAGTGATAAAGGTACAAACGAATAATGTTTATAAATCACATTTTCAAATATCTAATATTCTCCATTTTACTCGATCTCCTAAACGGTTAAAGATAGGACATCGCGGTTTTCACCAGAGAATTTAGCACCTCATTTTACATAAAATAAGTCCTATAAGTCTACTCTCAAGAGTTGATAAAGGTACAAACGAATAAAATGTTTATACAACACATTTTCAAATATCTATTATTCTCCATTTTACTCGATCTCCTAAACGGTTAAAGATAGGACATCGCGGTTTTCACCAGTGATTTAGCACTTCATTTTACATAAAATAAGTCCTATAAGTCTACTCTCAAGAGTTGATAAAGGTACAAACGAATAAAATGTTTAATTATCACATTTTCAAATATCTATTATTTTTCATTTTACTCGACCTCCTAAACAATTAAAGATAGGACATCGCGATTTTTACCGGTCGACTTAGCACCCAATTTTACATAAAATAAGTCCTATAAATCTACTCTCAAGAGTTGATAAAGGTACAAACGAATAAAATGTTTATATATTACATTTTCAAATATCTATTATTTTTCATTTTACTCGACCTCCTAAACGGTTTAAGATAGGACATCGCGGTTTTTACCAGTGGATTTAGCACCTAATTTTACATAAAATAAGTCCTATAAATCAACTCTCAAGAGTTGATAAAGGTACAAACGAATAAAATGTTTATATATCACATTTTCAAATATCTATTATTCTCCATTTTACTCGATCTCCTAAATGGTTAAAGATAGGACATCGCGGTTTTTACCAGTGAATTTAGCACCTCATTTTACATAAAATAAGTAATATAAGTCAACTCTCAAAAGTTGATAAAGGTACAAACGAATAAAATGATTATATATCACATTTTCAAACAACTATTATTCTCCATTTTACTCGATCTCCTAAACGGTTAAAGATAGGATATCGCGGTTTTCACCAGTGGATTTAGCACCTCATTTTACAATCAATAAGTCCTATAAGTCTACTCTCAAGAGTGATAAAGGTACAAACGAATAATGTTAATATATCTCATTTTCAAATATCTGTTATTCTCCATTTTACCCGATCTCCTAAACGGTTAAAGATAGGACATTGCGGTTTTCACCAGAGAATTTAGCACCTCATTTTACATAAAATAAGTAATATAAGTCAACTCTCAAGAGTTGATAAAGGTACAAACGAATAAAATGTTTATATATCACATTTTCAAACAACTATTATTCTCCATTTTACTCGATCTCGTAAACGGTTAAAGATAGGACATCGCGGTTTTCATTAGTGGGTTTAGCACCTCATTTTACATAAAATAAGTCCTATTAGTCTACTCTCAAGAGTTGATAAAGGTACAAACGAATAAAATGTTTATATATCACATTTTCAAACAACTATTATTCTCCATTTTACTCGATCTCTTAAACGGTTAAAGATTGGACATCGCGGTTTTCATTAGTGGATTTAGCACCTCATTTTACATAAAATAAGTCCTATAAGTCTACTCTCAAGAGTTGACAAAGGTACAAACGAATAAAATGTTTATATATCACATTTTCAAATATCTATTATTTTTCATTTTACTCGATCTCCTAAACGGTTAAAGATTGGACATCGCGGTTTTCACCAGTGCATTAAGCACCTCATTTTACATAAAATATGTCCTATAAGTCTACTCTCAAGAGTTGATAAAGGTACAAACGAATAAAATGTTTAATTATCACATTTTCAAATATCTATTATTTTTCATTTTACTCGACCTCCTAAACAATTAAAGATAGGACATCGCGATTTTTACCGGTCGACTTAGCACCCAATTTTACATAAAATAAGTCCTATAAATCTACTCTCAAGAGTTGATAAAGGTACAAACGAATAAAATGTTTATATATTACATTTTCAAATATCTATTATTTTTCATTTTACTCGACCTCCTAAACGGTTTAAGATAGGACATCGCGGTTTTTACCAGTGGATTTAGCACCTAATTTTACATAAAATAAGTCCTATAAATCTACTCTCAAGAGTTGATAAAGGTACAAACGAATAAAATGTTTATATATCACATTTTCAAATATCTATTATTTTTCATTTTACTCGACCTCCTAAATGGTTAAAGATAGGACATCGCGGTTTTTACCAGTGAATTTAGCACCTCATTTTACATAAAATAAGTAATATAAGTCAACTCTCAAAAGTTGATAAAGGTACAAACGAATAAAATGATTATATATCACATTTTCAAACAACTATTATTCTCCATTTTACTCGATCTCCTAAACGGTTAAAGATAGGATATCGCGGTTTTCACCAGTGGATTTAGCACCTCATTTTACAATCAATAAGTCCTATAAGTCTACTCTCAAGAGTGATAAAGGTACAAACGAATAATGTTAATATATCTCATTTTCAAATATCTGTTATTCTCCATTTTACCCGATCTCCTAAACGGTTAAAGATAGGTCATCGCGGTTTTCACCAGTGGATTAAGCACCTTATTTTACATAAAATAAGACCTACAAGTCTACTCTCAAGAGTTGATAAAGGGACAAACGAATAAAATGTTTATATATCACATTTTCAAATATCTATTATTATCAATTTTACAAAATCTCCTAAACGGTCACAGATAGAACATCGCGGTTTTCACCAGTAGATTTAGCACCTCATTTTACATAAAATAAGTCCTATAAGTCTACTCTCAAGAGTTGATAAAGGTACAAACGAATAAAATGTTTATATATCAAATTTTCAAATATCTATTATTCTCCATTTCACTCGATCTCCTATACGGTTAAAGATAGGTCATCGCGGTTTTCACCAGTGGATTAAGCACCTTATTTTACATAAAATAAGACCTACAAGTCTACTCTCAAGAGTTGATAAAGGGACAAACGAATAAAATGTTTATATATCACATTTTCAAATATCTATTATTATCAATTTTATAAAATCTCCTAAACGGTTACAGTTAGAACATCGCGGATTTCTCCAGTGGATTTAGCACCTCATTTTACATAAAATATGTCCTATAAGTCTACTCTCAAGAGTTGATAAAGGTACAAACGGATAAAATCTTTATATATCACATTTTCAAATATCTATTATTTTCCATTTTACGCGATCTCCTTGACAATTAATGATAGGACATCGCGGTTTTCACCAGTGGATCTAGCACCTCATTTTACATAAAATAAGTCCTATAAGTCCACTATCAAGAGTTGACAAAGGTACAAACGAATAAAAGGTTTATATATCACATTTTCAAATATCTATTATTCTCCATTTTACTCGATCTCCTAAACGGTTAAAGATGAAACATCGCGGTTATCACCAGTGGATTTAGCACCTCATTTTATATAAAAAAGTCCTATAAGTTAACTCTCAAGTGTTGATAAGGATACAAACGAATAAATTGTTTATATATCACATTTTCAAATATCTATTATTTTCCATTTTACTCGATCTCCTAGACAATTAAAGACAGGACATCGCGGTTTTCACTAGTGGATTTAGCACCTCATTTCACATAAAATAAGTACTCTAAGTCTACTCTCAGGAGTTGATAAAGGTACAAACGAATAAATTGTTTATATATCACATTTTCAAATATCTTTTATACTCCATTTTACTCAATCTCATAAACGGTTACAGATAAAACATCGCGGTTTTCACCAGTGGATTTAGCACCTCATTTTACATAAAAAAGTCCTATAAGTCTACATTCAGGAGTTGATAGAGGTACAAACGAATAAAATGTTTATAAATCACATTTTCAAATATCTATTATTCTCCATTTTACTCGATCTCCTAAACGGTTACAGATAGGACATCGCGGTTTTCACCAGTAGATTTAGCCCCTCTTTTTACATAAAATAAGTCCCATAAGTCTACTCTCAAGAGTTGATAAAGGTACAAACGAATAAAATGTTTATATATCACTTTTTCAAATATCTATTATTATCCATTTTACAAAATCTCCTAAACGGTTACAGATAGAACACCGCGATTTTCTCCAGTGGATTTAGCACCTCATTTTACATAAAATAAGTCCTATAAATCTACTCTCAGGAGTTGATAAAGGTACAAACGAATAAAATGATTATATATCACATTTTTAAATATCTATTATTTTCCATTATACTCGATCTCCTAGACAATTAAAGATAGGACATCGCGGTTTTCACCAGTGGATTTAGCACCTCATTTCACATAAAATAAATTCTATAAGTCTACTCTCAGGAGTTGATAAAGGTACACACGAATAAAATGTTTATATATCACATTTTCAAATATCTATTACTATCCATTTTACAAAATCTCCTAAACGGTTACAGATAGAACACCGCGATTATCTCCAGTGGATTTAGCACCTCATTTTACATAAAATAAGTCCTATAAATCTACTCTCAGGAGTTGATAAAGGTACAAACGAATAAAATGATTATATATCACATTTTTAAATATCTATTATTTTCCATTTTACTCGATCTCTTAGACAATTAAAGATAGGACATCGCGGTTTTCACCAGTGGATTTAGCACCTCATTTCACATAAAATAAGTACTATAAGTCTACTCTCAGGAGTTGATAAAGGTACACACGAATAAAATGTTTATATATCACATTTTCAAATATCTATTATTCTCCATTTTACTCAATCTCATAAACGGTTACAGATAAAACATCGCGGTTTTCACCAGTTGATTTAGCACCTCATTTTACATAAAATAAGTACTATAAGTCTACTCTCAGGAGTTAATAAAGGTACAAACGAATAAAATGTTTATATATCACATTTTCAAATATCTTTTATTCTCCATTTTACTCAATCTCATAAACGGTTACAGATAAAACATCGCGGTTTTCACCAGTGGATTTAGCACCTCATTTTACATAAAATAAGTACTATAAGTCTACTCTCAGGAGTTAATAAAGGTACAAACGAATAAAATGTTTAATTATCACATTTTCAAATATCTATTATTCTCCATTTTACAAAATCTCCTAAATGGTTACAGATAGAACATCGCGGTTTTCACCAGTAGATTTAGCACCTCATTTTACATAAAATAAGTACTATAAGTCTACTCTCAGGAGTTGATAAAGGTACAAACGAATAAAATGTTTTTATATCACATATTCAAATATCTTTTATTCTCCATTTTACTCAATCTCATAAACGGTTACAGATAGGACATCGCGGTTTTCACCAGTGGATTTAGCACCATATTTTACATAAAATATGTCCTATAAGTCTACTCTCAAGAGTTGATAGAGGGACAAACGAATAAAATGTTTATATATCACATTTTCAAATATCTATTATTTTCCATTTTACTCGATCTCCTAAATAGTTAAAGATAGGACATCGCGGTTTTCACCAGTGGATTTAGCACCTCATTTTACATAAAATAAGTCCTATAAGTCTACTCTCAGGAGCTGATAAAGGTACAGACGAATAAAATGTTTATATATCACATTTTCAAATATCTATTATTCTCCATCTAACTCGATCTCCTAAACGGTTACAGATAGGACATCGCGGTTTTTACCAGTGGATTTAGCACCTCATTTTACTTAAAATAAGACCTATTAGTCTACTCTCAAGAGTTGATAAAGGTACAAACGAATAAAATGTTTATATATCATTTTTTCAAATATCTATTATTGTCCATTTTACTCGATCTCCTAAACGGGTAAAGATAGGACATCGCGGTTTTCACCAGTAGATTTAGCCCCTCTTTTTACATAAAATAAGTCCCATAAGTCTACTCTCAAGAGTTGATAAAGGTACAAACGAATAAAATGTTTATATATCACTTTTTCAAATATCTATTATTATCCATTTTACAAAATCTCCTAAACGGTTACAGATAGAACACCGCGATTTTCTCCAGTGGATTTAGCACCTCATTTTACATAAAATAAGTCCTATAAATCTACTCTCAGGAGTTGATAAAGGTACAAACGAATAAAATGATTATATATCACATTTTTAAATATCTATTATTTTCCATTATACTCGATCTCCTAGACAATTAAAGATAGGACATCGCGGTTTTCACCAGTGGATTTAGCACCTCATTTCACATAAAATAAATTCTATAAGTCTACTCTCAGGAGTTGATAAAGGTACACACGAATAAAATGTTTATATATCACATTTTCAAATATCTATTACTATCCATTTTACAAAATCTCCTAAACGGTTACAGATAGAACACCGCGATTATCTCCAGTGGATTTAGCACCTCATTTTACATAAAATAAGTCCTATAAATCTACTCTCAGGAGTTGATAAAGGTACAAACGAATAAAATGATTATATATCACATTTTTAAATATCTATTATTTTCCATTTTACTCGATCTCCTAGACAATTAAAGATAGGACATCGCGGTTTTCACCAGTGGATTTAGCACCTCATTTCACATAAAATAAGTACTATAAGTCTACTCTCAGGAGTTGATAAAGGTACACACGAATAAAATGTTTATATATCACATTTTCAAATATCTATTATTCTCCATTTTACTCAATCTCATAAACGGTTACAGATAAAACATCGCGGTTTTCACCAGTTGATTTAGCACCTCATTTAACATAAAATAAGTACTATAAGTCTACTCTCAGGAGTTAATAAAAGTACAAACGAATAAAATGTTTATATATCACATTTTCAAATATCTTTTATTCTCCATTTTACTCAATCTCATAAACGGTTACAGATAAAACATCGCGGTTTTCACCAGTGGATTTAGCACCTCATTTTACATAAAATAAGTACTATAAGTCTACTCTCAGGAGTTAATAAAGGTACAAACGAATAAAATGTTTAATTATCACATTTTCAAATATCTATTATTCTCCATTTTACAAAATCTCCTAAATGGTTACAGATAGAACATCGCGGTTTTCACCAGTAGATTTAGCACCTCATTTTACATAAAATAAGTACTATAAGTCTACTCTCAGGAGTTGATAAAGGTACAAACGAATAAAATGTTTTTATATCACATATTCAAATATCTTTTATTCTCCATTTTACTCAATCTCATAAACGGTTACAGATAGGACATCGCGGTTTTCACCAGTGGATTTAGCACCATATTTTACATAAAATATGTCCTATAAGTCTACTCTCAAGAGTTGATAGAGGGACAAACGAATAAAATGTTTATATATCACATTTTCAAATATCTATTATTTTCCATTTTACTCGATCTCCTAAATAGTTAAAGATAAAACATCGCGGTTTTCACCAGTGGATTTAGCACCTCATTTTACATAAAATAAGTCCTATAAGTCTACTCTCAGGAGCTGATAAAGGTACAGACGAATAAAATGTTTATATATCACATTTTCAAATATCTATTATTCTCCATCTAACTCGATCTCCTAAACGGTTACAGATAGGACATCGCGGTTTTTACCAGTGGATTTAGCACCTCATTTTACTTAAAATAAGACCTATTAGTCTACTCTCAAGAGTTGATAAAGGTACAAACGAATAAAATGTTTATATATCATTTTTTCAAATATCTATTATTGTCCATTTTACTCGATCTCCTAAACGGGTAAAGATAGGACATCGCGGTTTTCACCAGTGGAATTAGCACCTCATTTTACATAAAATAAGTCCTATAAATCTACTCTCAGGAGTTGATAAAGGTACAAACGAATAAAACGTTTATATATCACATTTTCAAATATCTATTATTTTTCATTTTACTCGATCTCCTAGACAATTAAAGATAGGACATCGCGGTTTTCACCAGTGGATTTAGCACCTCATTTTATATAAAATAAATTCTATAAGTCTACTCTCAGAAGTTGATAAAGGTACAGACGAATAAAATGTTTATATATCACATTTTCAAATATCTATTATTCTCCATTTAACTCGATCTCCTAAACGGTTACAGATAGGACATCGCGGTTTTTACCAGTGGATTTAGCACCTCATTTTACATAAAATTAGTTCTATAAGTCTACTCTCAGGAGTTGATAAAGGTACAAACGAATAAAATTTTTGTGTATCACATTTTCAAGTATCTATTATTCTCCATTTGACTCGATCTCCTAAACGTTTAAAGATAGAACATCTCGGTTTTTACCAGTGGATCTAGCACCTTATTTTACATAAAAAAGTCCTATAAGTCAACTGTCAAGAGTTGATAAAGATACAAACGAAAAAAATGTTTATATATCACATTTTCAAATATCTATTATTATAAATTTTACAAAATCTCCTAAACGGTTACAGATAGAACATCGCGGTTTTCACCAGTGGATTAAGCACCTCATTTTACATAAAATAAGACCTACAAGTCTACTCTCAAGAGTTGATAAAGGGACAAACGAATAAAATGTTTATATATCACATTTTCAAATATCTAATATTTTCCATTTTACGCGATCTCCTTGACAATTAATGATAGGACATCGCGGTTTTCACCAGTGGATCTAGCACCTCATTTTACATAAAATAAGTCCTATAAGTCTACTATCAAGAGTTGATAAAGGTACAAACGAATAAAAGGTTTATATATCACATTTTCAAATATCTGTTATTCTCCATTTTACTCGATCCCCTAAACGGTTAAAGATGAAACATCGCGGTTATCACCAGTGGATTTAGCACCTCATTTTACATAAAAAAAGTCCTATAAGTTAACTCTCAAGTGTTTATAAAGATACAAAAGAATAAAATGTTTATATATCACATTTTCAAATATCTATTATTTTCCATTTTACTCGATCTCCTAGACAATTAAAGACAGGACATCGCGGTTTTCACTAGTGGACTTAGCACCTCATTTCACATAAAATAAATTCTATAAGTCTACTCTCAGGAGTTGATAAAGGAACAAACGAATAAAATGTTTTTATACCACATTTTCAAATATCTATTATCCTCCATTTCACTCGATCTCCTAATAAGTTACAGATAGGACATCGCGGTTTTCACCAGTGGATTTAGCACCTCATTTTACATAAAAAAGTCCTATAAGTCAACTCTCAAGTGTTCATAAAGATACAAACGAATAAAATGTTTATATATCACATTTTCAAATATCTTTTATTCTCCATTTTACTCAATCTCTTAAACGGTTAAAGATTGGACATCGCGGCTTTCACCAGTGGATTTAGCACCTCATTTTACATAAAATAAGTCCTATAAGTCAACTTTCAGGAGTTGATAAAGGTACAAACGAATAAAATGTTTATATATCACATTTACAAATATCTATTATTCTTTATTTTACTCGATCTCCTAAACGGTTAAAGATAGGACATCGCGGTTTTCACCAGTGGATTTAGCACCTCATTTCACATAAAATAAATTCTATAAGTCTACTCTCAGGAGTTGATAAAGGAACAAACGAATAAAATGTTTTTATATCACATTTTCAAAAATCTATTTTCCTCCATTTTACTCGATCACCTAAACGGTTAAAGATAGGACATCGCGGTTTTTACCAGTGGATTTAGCACTTCATTTTACATAAAATAAGTACTATAAGTCTACTCTCAGGAGTTGATAAAGGTACACACGAATAAAATGTTTATATATCACATTTTCAAATATCTATTATTCTCCATTTTACTCGATCTCCTAAACGGTTAAAGATAGAACATCTCGGTTTTTACCGATGGATCTAGCACCTCATTTTACATAAAAAAAAGTCCTATAAGTCAATTCTCTTAAATATATCACATTTTCAAATACCTTTTATTCTCCATTTTACTCAATCTCATAAACGGTTACAGATAAAACGTCGCGGTTTTCACCAGTGGATTTAGCACCTCATTTTACATAAAATAAGTACTCTAAGTCTACTCTCAGGAGTTGATAAAGGTACAAACGAATAAATTGTTTATATATCACATTTTCAAATATCTATTATTCTCCATTTTACAAAATCTCCTAAACGGTTATAGATAGAACATCGCGGTTTTCACCAGTGGATTTAGCACCTCATTTTACATAAAATAAGTACTCTAAGTCTACTCTCAAGAGTTGATAAAGGGACAAACGAATAAAATGTTTATATATCACATTTTCAAATATCTATTATTGTCCATTTTACTCGATCTCCTAAATAGTTAAAGATAGGACATCGCGGTTTTCACCAGTGGATTTAGCACCTCATTTCACATAAAATAAATTCTATAAGTCTACTCTCAGGAGTTGATAAAGGTACAAACGAATATAATGTTTATATTTCACATTTTCAAATATCTATTATTTTCCATTTTACTCGATCTCCTAGACAATTAAAGATAGGACATCGCGGTTTTCACCAGTGGATTTAGCACCTCATTTCACATAAAATAAATTCTATAAGTCTACTCTCAGGAGTTGATAAAGGTACAAACGAATAAAATGTTTATATTTCACATTTTCAAATATCTATTATTCTCCATTTAACTCGATCTCCTAAACGGTTACAGATAGGACATCGCGGTTTTTACCAGTGGATTTAGCACCTCATTTTACATAAAATTAGTACTATAAGTCTACTCTCAGGAGTTGATAAAGGTACAAACGAATAAAATGTTTATATTTCACATTTTCAAATATCTATTATTCTCCATTTAACTCGATCTCCTAAACGGTTACAGATAGGACATCGCGGTTTTTACCAGTGGATTTAGCACCTCATTTTACATAAAATTAGTACTATAAGTCTACTCTCAGGAGTTGATAAAGGTACAAACGAATAAAATGTTTATATATCACATTTACAAATATCTATTATTCTCCATTTTACTCGATCTCCTAAACGGTTAAAGATAGGACATCGCGGCTTTCACCAGTGGATTTAGCACCTCATTTTACATAAAATAAGTCCTATAAGTCTACTTTCAGGAGTTGATAAAGGTACAAACGAATAAAATGTTTATATTTCACATTTTCAAATATCTATTATTCTCCAATTTACTCGATCTCCTAAACGGTTATAGATTGGACATCGCGGTTTTTACCAGTGGATTTAGCACGTCATTTTACATAAAAAAGTCCTATAAGTCGACATTCAGGAATTGATAGAGGTACAAACGAATAAAATGTTTATAAATCACATTTTCAAATATCTATTATTCTCCATTTTACTCGATCTTCTAAACGGTTACAGATAGGACATCGCATTTTTCACCAGTAGATTTAGCCCCTCTTTTTACATAAAATAAGTCCTATAAGTCTACTCTCAAGAGTTGATAAAGGTACAAACGAATTAAATGTTTATATATCACATTTTCAAATATCTATTATTTTCCATTTTACTCGATCTCCTAAATAGTTAAAGATAGGACATCGCGGTTTTCACCAGTGGATTTAGCACCTCATTTTACATAAAATAAGTCCTATAAGTCTACTCTCAGGAGTTGATAAAGGTACAGACGAATAAAATGTTTATATATCACATTTTCAAATATCTATTATTCTCCATTTAACTCGATCTCCTAAACGGTTACAGATAGGACATCGCGGTTTTTACCAGTGGATTTAGCACCTCATTTTACATAAAATAAGACCTATTAGTCTACTCTCAAGAGTTGATAAAGGTACAAACGAATAAAATGTTTATATATCATTTTTTCAAATGTCTATTATTGTCCATTTTACTCGATCTCCTAAACGGGTAAAGATAGGACATCGCGGTTTTCACCAGTGGAATTTGCACCTCATTTTACAAACAATAAGTCCTATAAGTCTACTCTCAAGAGTGATAAAGGTACAAACGAATAATGTTTATAAATCACATTTTCAAATATCTAATATTCTCCATTTTACTCGATCTCCTAAACGGTTAAAGATAGGACATCGCGGTTTTCACCAGAGAATTTAGCACCTCATTTTACATAAAATAAGTCCTATAAGTCTACTCTCAAGAGTTGATAAAGGTACAAACGAATAAAATGTTTATACAACACATTTTCAAATATCTATTATTCTCCATTTTACTCGATCTCCTAAACGGTTAAAGATAGGACATCGCGGTTTTCACCAGTGATTTAGCACTTCATTTTACATAAAATAAGTCCTATAAGTCTACTCTCAAGAGTTGATAAAGGTACAAACGAATAAAATGTTTAATTATCACATTTTCAAATATCTATTATTTTTCATTTTACTCGACCTCCTAAACAATTAAAGATAGGACATCGCGATTTTTACCGGTCGACTTAGCACCCAATTTTACATAAAATAAGTCCTATAAATCTACTCTCAAGAGTTGATAAAGGTACAAACGAATAAAATGTTTATATATTACATTTTCAAATATCTATTATTTTTCATTTTACTCGACCTCCTAAACGGTTTAAGATAGGACATCGCGGTTTTTACCAGTGGATTTAGCACCTAATTTTACATAAAATAAGTCCTATAAATCAACTCTCAAGAGTTGATAAAGGTACAAACGAATAAAATGTTTATATATCACATTTTCAAATATCTATTATTTTTCATTTTACTCGACCTCCTAAATGGTTAAAGATAGGACATCGCGGTTTTTACCAGTGAATTTAGCACCTCATTTTACATAAAATAAGTAATATAAGTCAACTCTCAAAAGTTGATAAAGGTACAAACGAATAAAATGATTATATATCACATTTTCAAACAACTATTATTCTCCATTTTACTCGATCTCCTAAACGGTTAAAGATAGGATATCGCGGTTTTCACCAGTGGATTTAGCACCTCATTTTACAATCAATAAGTCCTATAAGTCTACTCTCAAGAGTGATAAAGGTACAAACGAATAATGTTAATATATCTCATTTTCAAATATCTGTTATTCTCCATTTTACCCGATCTCCTAAACGGTTAAAGATAGGACATTGCGGTTTTCACCAGAGAATTTAGCACCTCATTTTACATAAAATAAGTAATATAAGTCAACTCTCAAGAGTTGATAAAGGTACAAACGAATAAAATGTTTATATATCACATTTTCAAACAACTATTATTCTCCATTTTACTCGATCTCGTAAACGGTTAAAGATAGGACATCGCGGTTTTCATTAGTGGGTTTAGCACCTCATTTTACATAAAATAAGTCCTATTAGTCTACTCTCAAGAGTTGATAAAGGTACAAACGAATAAAATGTTTATATATCACATTTTCAAACAACTATTATTCTCCATTTTACTCGATCTCCTAAACGGTTAAAGATTGGACATCGCGGTTTTCATTAGTGGATTTAGCACCTCATTTTACATAAAATAAGTCCTATAAGTCTACTCTCAAGAGTTGACAAAGGTACAAACGAATAAAATGTTTATATATCACATTTTCAAATATCTATTATTTTTCATTTTACTCGATCTCCTAAACGGTTAAAGATTGGACATCGCGGTTTTCACCAGTGCATTAAGCACCTCATTTTACATAAAATATGTCCTATAAGTCTACTCTCAAGAGTTGATAAAGGTACAAACGAATAAAATGTTTAATTATCACATTTTCAAATATCTATTATTTTTCATTTTACTCGACCTCCTAAACAATTAAAGATAGGACATCGCGATTTTTACCGGTCGACTTAGCACCCAATTTTACATAAAATAAGTCCTATAAATCTACTCTCAAGAGTTGATAAAGGTACAAACGAATAAAATGTTTATATATTACATTTTCAAATATCTATTATTTTTCATTTTACTCGACCTCCTAAACGGTTTAAGATAGGACATCGCGGTTTTTACCAGTGGATTTAGCACCTCATTTTACATAAAATAAGTAATATAAGTCAACTCTCAAAAGTTGATAAAGGTACAAACGAATAAAATGATTATATATCACATTTTCAAACAACTATTATTCTCCATTTTACTCGATCTCCTAAACGGTTAAAGATAGGATATCGCGGTTTTCACCAGTGGATTTAGCACCTCATTTTACAATCAATAAGTCCTATAAGTCTACTCTCAAGAGTGATAAAGGTACAAACGAATAATGTTAATATATCTCATTTTCAAATATCTGTTATTCTCCATTTTACCCGATCTCCTAAACGGTTAAAGATAGGACATCGCGGTTTTCACCAGAGAATTTAGCACCTCATTTTACATAAAATAAGTAATATAAGTCAACTCTCAAGAGTTGATAAAGGTACAAACGAATAAAATGTTTATATATCACATTTTCAAACAACTATTATTCTCCATTTTACTCGATCTCGTAAACGGTTAAAGATAGGACATCGCGGTTTTCATTAGTGGGTTTAGCACCTCATTTTACATAAAATAAGTCCTATTAGTCTACTCTCAAGAGTTGATAAAGGTACAAACGAATAAAATGTTTATATATCACATTTTCAAACAACTATTATTCTCCATTTTACTCGATCTCCTAAACGGTTAAAGATTGGACATCGCGGTTTTCATTAGTGGATTTAGCACCTCATTTTACATAAAATAAGTCCTATAAGTCTACTCTCAAGAGTTGATAAAGGTACAAACGAATAAAATGTTTATATATCACATTTTCAAATATCTATTATTTTTCATTTTACTCGATCTCCTAAACGGTTAAAGATTGGACATCGCGGTTTTCACCAGTGCATTAAGCTCCTCATTTTACATAAAATATGTCCTATAAGTCTACTCTCAAGAGTTGATAAAGGTACAAACGAATAAAATGTTTAATTATCACATTTTCAAATATCTATTATTTTTCATTTTACTCGATCTCCTAAACAATTAAAGATAGGACATCGCGATTTTTACCGGTCGACTTAGCACCCAATTTTACATAAAATAAGTCCTATAAATCTACTCTCAAGAGTTGATAAAGGTACAAACGAATAAAATGTTTATATATTACATTTTCAAATATCTATTATTTTTCATTTTACTCGACCTCCTAAACGGTTTAAGATAGGACATCGCGGTTTTTACCAGTGGATTTAGCACCTAATTTTACATAAAATAAGTCCTATAAATCTACTCTCAAGAGTTGATAAAGGTACAAACGAATAAAATGTTTATATATCACATTTTCAAATATCTATTATTTTTCATTTTACTCGACCTCCTAAATGGTTAAAGATAGGACATCGCGGTTTTTACCAGTGAATTTAGCACCTCATTTTACATAAAATAAGTAATATAAGTCAACTCTCAAAAGTTGATAAAGGTACAAAGGAATAAAATGATTATATATCACATTTTCAAACAACTATTATTCTCCATTTTACTCGATCTCCTAAACGGTTAAAAATAGGATATCGCGGTTTTCACCAGTGGATTTAGCACCTCATTTTACAATCAATAAGTCCTATAAGTCTACTCTCAAGAGTGATAAAGGTACAAACGAATAATGTTAATATATCTCATTTTCAAATATCTGTTATTCTCCATTTTACCCGATCTCCTAAACGGTTAAAGATAGGACATCGCGGTTTTCACCAGAGAATTTAGCACCTCATTTTACATAAAATAAGTAATATAAGTCAACTCTCAAGAGTTGATAAAGGTACAAACGAATAAAATGTTTATATATCACATTTTCAAACAACTATTATTCTCCATTTTACTCGATCTCGTAAACGGTTAAAGATAGGACATCGCGGTTTTCATTAGTGGGTTTAGCACCTCATTTTACATAAAATAAGTCCTATTAGTCTACTCTCAAGAGTTGATAAAGGTACAAACGAATAAAATGTTTATATATCACATTTTCAAACAACTATTATTCTCCATTTTACTCGATCTCCTAAACGGTTAAAGATTGGACATCGCGGTTTTCATTAGCGGATTTAGCACCTCATTTTACATAAAATAAGTCCTATAAGTCTACTCTCAAGAGTTGATAAAGGTACAAACGAATAAAATGTTTATATATCACATTTTCAAATATCTATTATTTTTCATTTTACTCGATCTCCTAAACGGTTAAAGATTGGACATCGCGGTTTTCACCAGTGCATTAAGCACCTCATTTTACAAAAAATATGTCCTATAAGTCTACTCTCAAGAGTTGATAAAGGTACAAATGAATAAAATGTTTATATATCACATTTTCAAATAACTATAATTTTTTATTGTACTCGATCTCCTAAACGGTTGAAGATAGGACATCGCGGTTTTTACCAGTGGACTTAGCACCTCATTTTACAAACAATAAGTCCTATAAGTCTACTCTCAAGAGTGATAAAGGTACAAACGAATAATGTTTATAAATCACATTTTCAAATATCTAATATTCTCCATTTTACTCGATCTCCTAAACGGTTAAAGATAGGACATCGCGGTTTTCACCAGAGAATTTAGCACCTCATTTTACATAAAATAAGTCCTATAAGTCTACTCTCAAGAGTTGATAAAGGTACAAACGAATAAAATGTTTATACAACACATTTTCAAATATCTATTATTCTCCATTTTACTCGATCTCCTAAACGGTTAAAGATAGGACATCGCGGTTTTCACCAGTGATTTAGCACTTCATTTTACATAAAATAAGTCCTATAAGTCTACTCTCAAGAGTTGATAAAGGTACAAACGAATAAAATGTTTAATTATCACATTTTCAAATATCTATTATTTTTCATTTTACTCGACCTCCTAAACAATTAAAGATAGGACATCGCGATTTTTACCGGTCGACTTAGCACCCAATTTTACATAAAATAAGTCCTATAAATCTACTCTCAAGAGTTGATAAAGGTACAAACGAATAAAATGTTTATATATTACATTTTCAAATATCTATTATTTTTCATTTTACTCGACCTCCTAAACGGTTTAAGATAGGACATCGCGGTTTTTACCAGTGGATTTAGCACCTAATTTTACATAAAATAAGTCCTATAAATCTACTCTCAAGAGTTGATAAAGGTACAAACGAATAAAATGTTTATATATCACATTTTCAAATATCTATTATTTTTCATTTTACTCGACCTCCTAAATGGTTAAAGATAGGACATCGCGGTTTTTACCAGTGAATTTAGCACCTCATTTTACATAAAATAAGTAATATAAGTCAACTCTCAAAAGTTGATAAAGGTACAAACGAATAAAATGATTATATATCACATTTTCAAACAACTATTATTCTCCATTTTACTCGATCTCCTAAACGGTTAAAGATAGGATATCGCGGTTTTCACCAGTGGATTTAGCACCTCATTTTACAATCAATAAGTCCTATAAGTCTACTCTCAAGAGTGATAAAGGTACAAACGAATAATGTTAATATATCTCATTTTCAAATATCTGTTATTCTCCATTTTACCCGATCTCCTAAACGGTTAAAGATAGGACATCGCGGTTTTCACCAGAGAATTTAGCACCTCATTTTACATAAAATAAGTACTATAAGTCAACTCTTAAGAGTTGATAAAGGTACAAACGAATAAAATGTTTATATATCACATTTTCAAACAACTATTATTCTCCATTTTACTCGATCTCGTAAACGGTTAAAGATAGGACATCGCGGTTTTCATTAGTGGGTTTAGCACCTCATTTTACATAAAATAAGTCCTATTAGTCTACTCTCAAGAGTTGATAAAGGTACAAACGAATAAAATGTTTATATATCACATTTTCAAACAACTATTATTCTCCATTTTACTCGATCTCCTAAACGGTTAAAGATTGGACATCGCGGTTTTCATTAGTGGATTTAGCACCTCATTTTACATAAAATAAGTCCTATAAGTCTACTCTCAAGAGTTGATAAAGGTACAAACGAATAAAATGTTTATATATCACATTTTCAAATATCTATTATTTTTCATTTTACTCAATCTCCTAAACGGTTAAAGATTGGACATCGCGGTTTTCACCAGTGCATTAAGCACCTCATTTTACATAAAATATGTCCTATAAGTCTACTCTCAAGAGTTGATAAAGGTACAAACGAATAAAATGTTTAATTATCACATTTTCAAATATCTATTATTTTTCATTTTACTCGACCTCCTAAACAATTAAAGATAGGACATCGCGATTTTTACCGGTCGACTTAGCACCCAATTTTACATAAAATAAGTCCTATAAATCTACTCTCAAGAGTTGATAAAGGTACAAACGAATAAAATGTTTATATATTACATTTTCAAATATCTATTATTTTTCATTTTACTCGACCTCCTAAACGGTTTAAGATAGGACATCGCGGTTTTTACCAGTGGATTTAGCACCTAATTTTACATAAAATAAGTCCTATAAATCTACTCTCAAGAGTTGATAAAGGTACAAACGAATAAAATGTTTATATATCACATTTTCAAATATCTATTATTTTTCATTTTACTCGACCTCCTAAATGGTTAAAGATAGGACATCGCGGTTTTTACCAGTAAATTTAGCACCTCATTTTACATAAAATAAGTAATATAAGTCAACTCTCAAAAGTTGATAAAGGTACAAACGAATAAAATGATTATATATCACATTTTCAAACAACTATTATTCTCCATTTTACTCGATCTCCTAAACGGTTAAAGATAGGATATCGCGGTTTTCACCAGTGGATTTAGCACCTCATTTTACAATCAATAAGTCCTATAAGTCTACTATCAAGAGTGATAAAGGTACAAACGAATAATGTTAATATATCTCATTTTCAAATATCTGTTATTCTCCATTTTACCCGATCTCCTAAACGGTTAAAGATAGGACATCGCGGTTTTCACCAGAGAATTTAGCACCTCATTTTACATAAAATAAGTAATATAAGTCAACTCTCAAGAGTTGATAAAGGTACAAACGAATAAAATGTTTATATATCACATTTTCAAACAACTATTATTCTCCATTTTACTCGATCTCGTAAACGGTTAAAGATAGGACATCGCGGTTTTCATTAGTGGGTTTAGCACCTCATTTTACATAAAATAAGTCCTATTAGTCTACTCTCAAGAGTTGATAAAGGTACAAACGAATAAAATGTTTATATATCACATTTTCAAACAACTATTATTCTCCATTTTACTCGATCTCCTAAACGGTTAAAGATTGGACATCGCGGTTTTCACCAGTGCATTAAGCACCTCATTTTACATAAAATATGTCCTATAAGTCTACTCTCAAGAGTTGATAAAGGTACAAATGAATAAAATGTTTACATATCACATTTTCAAATAACTATAATTTTTCATTGTACTCGATCTCCTAAACGGTTGAAGATAGGACATCGCGGTTTTCACCAGTGGATTTAGCACCTCATTTTACATTAAATAAGTCCTATAAGTCTACTCTCAAGAGTTGATAAAGGTACAAACGAATAAAATGTTTATACAACACATTTTCAAATATCTATTATTCTCCATTTTACTCGATCTCCTAAACGGTTAAAGATAGGACATCGCGGTTTTTACCAGTGGATTTAGCACCTCATTTCACATAAAATAAGTCCTATAAGTCTACTCTCAAGAGTTGATAAAGGTACAAACGAATAAAATGTTTATATATCACATTTTTAAATATCTCTTATTTTTCATTTTACTCGATCTCCTAAACGGTTAAAGATAGGACATCGCGGTTTTCACCGGTGGATTTAGCATCTCATTTTACATAAAATAAGTCTTATAAGTCTACTCTTAAGAGTTGCTAAAGGTACAAACGAATAAAATGTTTAATTATCACATTTTCAAATATCTATTATTTTTCATATTACTCGACCTCCTAAACAATTAAAGATAGGACATCGCGATTTTTACCGGTGGACTTAGCACCCAATTTTACATAAAATAAGTCCTATAAATCTACTCTCAAGAGTTGATAAAGGTACAAACGAATAAAATGTTTATATATTACATTTTCAAATATCTATTATTTTTCATTTTACTCGACCTCCTAAACGGTTTAAGATAGGACATCGCGGTTTTCACCGGTGGATTTAGCACCTAATTTTACATAAAATAAGTCCTATAAATCTACTCTCAAGAGTTGATAAAGGTACAAACGAATAAAATGTTTATATATCACATTTTCAAACAACTATTATTCTCCATTTTACTCGATCTCCTAAACGGTTAAAGATAGGACATCGCGGTTTTCATTAGCGGATTTAGCACCTCATTTTACATAAAATAAGTCCTATAAGTCTACTCTCAAGAGTTGATAAAGGTAAAAACGAATAAAATGTTTATATATCACATTTTCAAATATCTATTTTTTTTTTCATTTTACTCGATCTCCTAAACGGTTAAAGATAGGACATCGCGGTTTTCACCAGTGCATTTAGCACCTCATTTTACATAAAATAAGTCCTATAAGTTTAATCTCAAGAGTTGATAAAGGTACAAACGAATAAAATTATTTATATATCACATTTTCAAATGTCTATTATTCTCCATTTCACTCGATTTCCTAAACAGTTAAAGATAGGACATCGCGGTTTTCACCAGTGGAATTTGCACCTCATTTTACATAAAATAAATCCTATAAGTCTACTCTCAAGATTTGATAAGAGTACAAAAGAATAAAATGTTTATGTATCACATTTTCAAATATCTATTAGTCTTCATTTTACTCGATCTCGGTTAAAGATAGGACATCGTGGTTTTTACCAGTGGATTTAGCACCTCATTTTACATAAAATAAGTCCGATAAGTCTACACTCAAGAGTTGATAAATGTACAAACGAATAACATGTTTATATATCACATTTTCAAATACCCATTAGTCTTCATTTAACTCGATCTCCTAAACGGTTAAAGATAGGACATCGCGGTTTTCACCAGTGGATTTAGCACCTCATTTTACGTAAAATAAGTCCTATAAGTCTACTCTCAAGAGTTGATAAAGGTACAAACGAATTAAATGTTTATATATCACATTTTCAAATATCCATTATTCTCCATTTTACCCGATCTCCTAAACGGTTAAAGATAGGACATCGCGGTTTTCACCAGTGGATTTAGCTCCTCATTTTACATAAAATATGTCCTATAAGTCTTCTCTCAAAAGTTGATAAAGGTACAAACGAATTAAATGTTTATATATCACATTTTCAAACAACTATTATTTTTCATTTTACTCGATCTCCTAAACGGTTAAAGACAGGATATCGCGGTTTTTGCCAGTGGATTTAGCACCTCATTTTACATAAAATAAGTCCTAACAGTCTACTCTCAAGAGTTGATAAAGGTACAAACGAATTAAATGTTTATATATCACATTTTCAAATATCTATTATTCTCCATTTTACTCGATCTCCTAAACGGTTAAAGATAAAACATCGCGGTTTTCACCAGAGAATTTAGCACCTCATTTTACATATAATAAGTAATATAAGTCTACTCTCAAGAGTTGATAAAGGTACAAACGAATAAAATGTTTATATATCACATTTTCAAACAACTATTATTCTCCATTTTACTCGATCTCCTAAACGGTTAAAGATAGAACATCGCGGTTTTTACCAGTGGATTTAGCACCTCATTTTACATAAAATAAGTCGTGTAAGTCTACTCTCAAGAGTTGATAAAGGTACAAACGAATAAAATGTTTATATATCAAATTTTCAAATATCTATTATTCTCCATTTCACTCGATCTCCTATACGGTTAAAGATAGGTCATCGCGGTTTTCACCAGTGGATTTTGCACCTCAATTTACATAAAATAAGTCCTATAAGTCTACTCTCAAGATTTGATAAGAGTACAAACGAATAAAATGTTTATATATCACATTTTCAAATATCTATTATTATCCATTTTACTCGATCTCCTAAACGGTTAAAGATAGGTCATCGCGGTTTTCACCAGTGGATTTAGCTCCTCATTTTACATAAAATAAGTCCTATAAGTCTTCTCTCAAAAGTTGATAAAGGTACAAACGAATTAAATGTTTATATATCACATTTTCAAACAACTATTATTCTTCATTTTACTCGATCTCCTAATCGGTTAAAGATAGGTTATCGCGGTTTTTGCCAGTGGAATTAGCATCTCATTTTACATAAAATAAGTCCTAACAGTCTACTCTCAAGAGTTGATAAAGGTACAAACGAATTAAATGTTTATATATCACATTTTCAAATATCTATTATTCTCCATTTTACTCGATCTCCTAAACGGTTAAAGATAGGACATCGCTGTTTTCACCAGTGGATTTAGCACCTCATTTTACATAAAATAAGTCCTATAAGTCTACTCTCAAGATTTGATAAGAGTACAAACGAATAAAATGTTTATATATCACATTTTCAAATATCTATTATTCTCCATTTTACTCGATCTCCTAAACGGTTAAAGATAGGACATCGCTGTTTTCACCAGTGGATTTAGCACCTCATTTTACATACAATAAGTCCTATAAGTCTACTCTCAAGAGTGATAAAGGTACAAACGAATAATGTTTATATATCACATTTTCAAATATCTAATATTCTCCATTTTACTCGATCTCCTAAACGGTTAAAGATAGGACGTCGCGGTTTTCACCAGAGAATTTAGCACCTCATTTTACATAAAATAAGTAATATAAGTCAGCTCTCAAGAGTTGATAAAGGTACAAACGAATAAAATGTTTATATATCACATTTTCAAACAACTATTATTCTCCATTTTACTCGATCTCCTAAACGGTTAAAGATAGGACATCGCGGTTTTTACCAGTGGATTTAGCACTTCATTTTACATAAAATAAGTAATATAAGTCTACTTTCAAGAGTTGATAAAGGAACAAACGAATAAAATGTTTATATATCACATTTTCAAACAACTATTATTCTCCATTTTACTCGATCTCCTAAACGGTTAAAGATAGGAAATCGCGGTTTTTACCAGTGCATTAAGCACCTAATTTTACATATAATAAGTCCTATAAGTCTACTCTCAAGAGTTGATAAAGGTACAAACGAATAAAATTGTTTATATATCACATTTTCAAATATCTATTATTCTCCATTTTACTCGATCTCCTAAACGGTTAAAGATAGGACTACGCGGTTTTTACCAGTGGATTGAGCTCCTCATTTTACATAAAATAAGTCCTATAAGTCTACTCGCAAGAGTTGATAAAGGTACAAACGAATAAAATTGTTTATATATCACATTTTCAAATATCTATTATTCTCCATTTCACTCGATCTCCTAAACGGTTAAAGATAGGACATCGCGGATTTCACCAGTGCATTTAGCACCTCATTTTACATAAAATAAGTCCTATATGACTACTCTCAAGAGTTAATAAAGGTACAAACAAATAAAATGTTTATATATCACATTTTCAAATATCTATTATTCTTCATTTTACTCGATCTCCTAAGCGGTTAAAGATAGGACATCACGGTTTTTACCAGTGGATTTAGCACCTCATTTTACATAAAATAAGCCCTATAAGTCTACTCTCAAGAGTTGATAAAGGTACAAACGAATAAAATGTTTATATATCACATTTTTAAACAACTACTATTCTCCATTTTACTCGATCTCCTAAACGGTTAAAAATAGAACATCGCGGTTTTCACTAGTGAATTTAGCACCTCATTTTACATAAAATAAGTCCTATAAGTCTACTCTCAAGAGTTGATAAAGGTGCAAACGAATAAAATGTTTATATATGACATTTTCAAACAACTATTATTCTCCATTTTACTCGATCTCCTAAACGGTTAAAGATAGGACATCGCGGTTTTCACCAGAGAATTTAGCACCTCATTTTACATATAATAAGTAATATAAGTCTACTCTCAAGAGTTGATAAAGGTACAAACGAATAAAATGTTTATATATCACATTTTCAAACAACTATTATTCTCCATTTTACTCGATCTCCTAAACGGTTAAAGATAGAACATCGCGGTTTTTACCAGTGGATTTAGCACCTCATTTTACATAAAATAAGTCGTGTAAGTCTACTCTCAAGAGTTGATAAAGGTACAAACGAATAAAATGTTTATATATCAAATTTTCAAATATCTATTATTCTCCATTTCACTCGATCTCCTATACGGTTAAAGATAGGTCATCGCGGTTTTCACCAGTGGATTTTGCACCTCAATTTACATAAAATAAGTCCTATAAGTCTACTCTCAAGATTTGATAAGAGTACAAACGAATAAAATGTTTATATATCACATTTTCAAATATCTATTATTATCCATTTTACTCGATCTCCTAAACGGTTAAAGATAGGTCATCGCGGTTTTCACCAGTGGATTTAGCTCCTCATTTTACATAAAATAAGTCCTATAAGTCTTCTCTCAAAAGTTGATAAAGGTACAAACGAATTAAATGTTTATATATCACATTTTCAAACAACTATTATTCTTCATTTTACTCGATCTCCTAATCGGTTAAAGATAGGTTATCGCGGTTTTTGCCAGTGGAATTAGCATCTCATTTTACATAAAATAAGTCCTAACAGTCTACTCTCAAGAGTTGATAAAGGTACAAACGAATTAAATGTTTATATATCACATTTTCAAATATCTATTATTCTCCATTTTACTCGATCTCCTAAACGGTTAAAGATAGGACATCGCTGTTTTCACCAGTGGATTTAGCACCTCATTTTACATAAAATAAGTCCTATAAGTCTACTCTCAAGATTTGATAAGAGTACAAACGAATAAAATGTTTATATATCACATTTTCAAATATCTATTATTCTCCATTTTACTCGATCTCCTAAACGGTTAAAGATAGGACATCGCTGTTTTCACCAGTGGATTTAGCACCTCATTTTACATACAATAAGTCCTATAAGTCTACTCTCAAGAGTGATAAAGGTACAAACGAATAATGTTTATATATCACATTTTCAAATATCTAATATTCTCCATTTTACTCGATCTCCTAAACGGTTAAAGATAGGACGTCGCGGTTTTCACCAGAGAATTTAGCACCTCATTTTACATAAAATAAGTAATATAAGTCAGCTCTCAAGAGTTGATAAAGGTACAAACGAATAAAATGTTTATATATCACATTTTCAAACAACTATTATTCTCCATTTTACTCGATCTCCTAAACGGTTAAAGATAGGACATCGCGGTTTTTACCAGTGGATTTAGCACTTCATTTTACATAAAATAAGTAATATAAGTCTACTTTCAAGAGTTGATAAAGGAACAAACGAATAAAATGTTTATATATCACATTTTCAAACAACTATTATTCTCCATTTTACTCGATCTCCTAAACGGTTAAAGATAGGAAATCGCGGTTTTTACCAGTGCATTAAGCACCTAATTTTACATATAATAAGTCCTATAAGTCTACTCTCAAGAGTTGATAAAGGTACAAACGAATAAAATTGTTTATATATCACATTTTCAAATATCTATTATTCTCCATTTTACTCGATCTCCTAAACGGTTAAAGATAGGACTACGCGGTTTTTACCAGTGGATTGAGCTCCTCATTTTACATAAAATAAGTCCTATAAGTCTACTCGCAAGAGTTGATAAAGGTACAAACGAATAAAATTGTTTATATATCACATTTTCAAATATCTATTATTCTCCATTTCACTCGATCTCCTAAACGGTTAAAGATAGGACATCGCGGATTTCACCAGTGCATTTAGCACCTCATTTTACATAAAATAAGTCCTATATGACTACTCTCAAGAGTTAATAAAGGTACAAACAAATAAAATGTTTATATATCACATTTTCAAATATCTATTATTCTTCATTTTACTCGATCTCCTAAGCGGTTAAAGATAGGACATCACGGTTTTTACCAGTGGATTTAGCACCTCATTTTACATAAAATAAGCCCTATAAGTCTACTCTCAAGAGTTGATAAAGGTACAAACGAATAAAATGTTTATATATCACATTTTTAAACAACTACTATTCTCCATTTTACTCGATCTCCTAAACGGTTAAAAATAGAACATCGCGGTTTTCACTAGTGAATTTAGCACCTCATTTTACATAAAATAAGTCCTATAAGTCTACTCTCAAGAGTTGATAAAGGTGCAAACGAATAAAATGTTTATATATGACATTTTCAAACAACTATTATTCTCCATTTTACTCGATCTCCTAAACGGTTAAAGATAGGACATCGCGGTTTTCACCAGAGAATTTAGCACCTCATTTTACATATAATAAGTAATATAAGTCTACTCTCAAGAGTTGATAAAGGTACAAACGAATAAAATGTTTATATATCACATTTTCAAACAACTATTATTCTCCATTTTACTCGATCTCCTAAACGGTTAAAGATAGAACATCGCGGTTTTTACCAGTGGATTTAGCACCTCATTTTACATAAAATAAGTCGTGTAAGTCTACTCTCAAGAGTTGATAAAGGTACAAACGAATAAAATGTTTATATATCAAATTTTCAAATATCTATTATTCTCCATTTCACTCGATCTCCTATACGGTTAAAGATAGGTCATCGCGGTTTTCACCAGTGGATTTTGCACCTCAATTTACATAAAATAAGTCCTATAAGTCTACTCTCAAGATTTGATAAGAGTACAAACGAATAAAATGTTTATATATCACATTTTCAAATATCTATTATTATCCATTTTACTCGATCTCCTAAACGGTTAAAGATAGGTCATCGCGGTTTTCACCAGTGGATTTAGCTCCTCATTTTACATAAAATAAGTCCTATAAGTCTTCTCTCAAAAGTTGATAAAGGTACAAACGAATTAAATGTTTATATATCACATTTTCAAACAACTATTATTCTTCATTTTACTCGATCTCCTAATCGGTTAAAGATAGGTTATCGCGGTTTTTGCCAGTGGAATTAGCATCTCATTTTACATAAAATAAGTCCTAACAGTCTACTCTCAAGAGTTGATAAAGGTACAAACGAATTAAATGTTTATATATCACATTTTCAAATATCTATTATTCTCCATTTTACTCGATCTCCTAAACGGTTAAAGATAGGACATCGCTGTTTTCACCAGTGGATTTAGCACCTCATTTTACATAAAATAAGTCCTATAAGTCTACTCTCAAGATTTGATAAGAGTACAAACGAATAAAATGTTTATATATCACATTTTCAAATATCTATTATTCTCCATTTTACTCGATCTCCTAAACGGTTAAAGATAGGACATCGCTGTTTTCACCAGTGGATTTAGCACCTCATTTTACATACAATAAGTCCTATAAGTCTACTCTCAAGAGTGATAAAGGTACAAACGAATAATGTTTATATATCACATTTTCAAATATCTAATATTCTCCATTTTACTCGATCTCCTAAACGGTTAAAGATAGGACGTCGCGGTTTTCACCAGAGAATTTAGCACCTCATTTTACATAAAATAAGTAATATAAGTCAGCTCTCAAGAGTTGATAAAGGTACAAACGAATAAAATGTTTATATATCACATTTTCAAACAACTATTATTCTCCATTTTACTCGATCTCCTAAACGGTTAAAGATAGGACATCGCGGTTTTTACCAGTGGATTTAGCACTTCATTTTACATAAAATAAGTAATATAAGTCTACTTTCAAGAGTTGATAAAGGAACAAACGAATAAAATGTTTATATATCACATTTTCAAACAACTATTATTCTCCATTTTACTCGATCTCCTAAACGGTTAAAGATAGGAAATCGCGGTTTTTACCAGTGCATTAAGCACCTAATTTTACATATAATAAGTCCTATAAGTCTACTCTCAAGAGTTGATAAAGGTACAAACGAATAAAATTGTTTATATATCACATTTTCAAATATCTATTATTCTCCATTTTACTCGATCTCCTAAACGGTTAAAGATAGGACTACGCGGTTTTTACCAGTGGATTGAGCTCCTCATTTTACATAAAATAAGTCCTATAAGTCTACTCGCAAGAGTTGATAAAGGTACAAACGAATAAAATTGTTTATATATCACATTTTCAAATATCTATTATTCTCCATTTCACTCGATCTCCTAAACGGTTAAAGATAGGACATCGCGGATTTCACCAGTGCATTTAGCACCTCATTTTACATAAAATAAGTCCTATATGACTACTCTCAAGAGTTAATAAAGGTACAAACAAATAAAATGTTTATATATCACATTTTCAAATATCTATTATTCTTCATTTTACTCGATCTCCTAAGCGGTTAAAGATAGGACATCACGGTTTTTACCAGTGGATTTAGCACCTCATTTTACATAAAATAAGCCCTATAAGTCTACTCTCAAGAGTTGATAAAGGTACAAACGAATAAAATGTTTATATATCACATTTTTAAACAACTACTATTCTCCATTTTACTCGATCTCCTAAACGGTTAAAAATAGAACATCGCGGTTTTCACTAGTGAATTTAGCACCTCATTTTACATAAAATAAGTCCTATAAGTCTACTCTCAAGAGTTGATAAAGGTGCAAACGAATAAAATGTTTATATATGACATTTTCAAACAACTATTATTCTTTATTTTACTCGATCTCCTAAACGGTTTAAGATAGGACATCGCGGTTTTCACTAGTGGATTTAGCACCTCATTTTACATAAAATAAGTCTTATAAGTCTACTCTCAAGAGTTGATAAAGGTACAAACGAATAAAATGTTTAGATATCAAATTTTCAAATATCTATTATTCTCCATTTTACTCGATCTCCTAAACTGTTAAAGATAGGACAACGCGGTTTTCAAAAGTAAATTTAGCACCTCATTTTACGTGAAATAAGTCCTGTAAGTCTACTCTCAAGAGTTGATAAAGGTACAATCGAATAAAATGTTTATATATCACATTTTGAAATATCTATTATTCATCATTTTATTCGATCTCCTAAATGGTTAAAGATAGGACATGGCGGTTTTCACCAGTGAATTTAGCACCTCATTTTACATAAAGAGAGTCTTATAAGTCAACTCTCAAGATTTGATAAAGGTACAAACGAATAAAATGTTTATATATCACATTTTCAAATATCTATTATTCTTCATTTTACTCGATCTTCTAAACGGTTAAAGATAGGACATCGCGGTTTTCACCAGAGGATTTAGCCCTCATTTTACATCAAATAAGTCCTATAAGTCTACTCTCAAGATTTGATAAGAATACAAACGAATAAAATGTTTATTTATCACATTTTCAAAAATCTATTATTCTCCATTTTACTCGATCTCCTAAACGGTTAAAGATAGGACATCGCGGTTTTCACCAGTGGATTTAGCACCTCATTTTACATAAAATAAGTCCTATAAGTCTACTCTCAAGAGTTAATAAAGGTTCAAACGAATAAAATGTTTATATATCACATTTTCAAATATCTATTATTTTTCATTTTACTCGATCTCCTAAACGGTTAAAGATAGGACTACGCGGTTTTTACCAGTGGATTGAGCTCCTCATTTTACATAAAATAAGTCCTATAAGTCTACTCGCAAGAGTTGATAAAGGTACAAACGAATAAAATTGTTTATATATCACATTTTCAAATATCTATTATTCTCCATTTCACTCGATCTCCTAAACGGTTAAAGATAGGACATCGCGGATTTCACCAGTGCATTTAGCACCTCATTTTACATAAAATAAGTCCTATATGACTACTCTCAAGAGTTAATAAAGGTACAAACAAATAAAATGTTTATATATCACATTTTCAAATATCTATTATTCTTCATTTTACTCGATCTCCTAAGCGGTTAAAGATAGGACATCACGGTTTTTACCAGTGGATTTAGCACCTCATTTTACATAAAATAAGCCCTATAAGTCTACTCTCAAGAGTTGATAAAGGTACAAACGAATAAAATGTTTATATATCACATTTTTAAACAACTACTATTCTCCATTTTACTCGATCTCCTAAACGGTTAAAAATAGAACATCGCGGTTTTCACTAGTGAATTTAGCACCTCATTTTACATAAAATAAGTCCTATAAGTCTACTCTCAAGAGTTGATAAAGGTGCAAACGAATAAAATGTTTATATATGACATTTTCAAACAACTATTATTCTTTATTTTACTCGATCTCCTAAACGGTTTAAGATAGGACATCGCGGTTTTCACTAGTGGATTTAGCACCTCATTTTACATAAAATAAGTCTTATAAGTCTACTCTCAAGAGTTGATAAAGGTACAAACGAATAAAATGTTTAGATATCAAATTTTCAAATATCTATTATTCTCCATTTTACTCGATCTCCTAAACTGTTAAAGATAGGACAACGCGGTTTTCAAAAGTAAATTTAGCACCTCATTTTACGTGAAATAAGTCCTGTAAGTCTACTCTCAAGAGTTGATAAAGGTACAATCGAATAAAATGTTTATATATCACATTTTGAAATATCTATTATTCATCATTTTATTCGATCTCCTAAACGGTTAAAGATAGGACATCGCGGTTTTCACCAGTGAATTTAGCACCTCATTTTACATAAAGAGAGTCTTATAAGTCAACTCTCAAGATTTGATAAAGGTACAAACGAATAAAATGTTTATATATCACATTTTCAAATATCTATTATTCTTCATTTTACTCGATCTTCTAAACGGTTAAAGATAGGACATCGCGGTTTTCACCAGAGGATTTAGCCCTCATTTTACATCAAATAAGTCCTATAAGTCTACTCTCAAGATTTGATAAGAATACAAACGAATAAAATGTTTATTTATCACATTTTCAAAAATCTATTATTCTCCATTTTACTCGATCTCCTAAACGGTTAAAGATAGGACATCGCGGTTTTCACCAGTGGATTTAGCACCTCATTTTACATAAAATAAGTCCTATAAGTCTACTCTCAAGAGTTAATAAAGGTTCAAACGAATAAAATGTTTATATATCACATTTTCAAATATCTATTATTTTTCATTTTACTCGATCTCCTAAACGGTTAAAGATTGGACATCGCGGTTTTTTCCAGTGGATTTAGCACCTCATTTTACATAAAATAAGTCCTATAGGTCTACTTTCAAGAGTTGATGAAGGTACAAACGAATAAAATGTTTATATATCACATTTTCAAATATCTATTCTCCATTGTACTCGATCTCCTAAACGGTTAAAAATAGGACATCTCGGTTTTCACCAGTGGATTTAGCACCTCATTTTACATAAAATAGGTCCTATAAGTTTACTCTCAAGAGTTGATAAAGGTACAAACGAATAAAATCGTATATATATCACATTTTCAAATATCTATTATTCTCCATTTCACTCGATCTCCTAAACGGTTTAAGATAGGACATCGCGGTTTTTACCAGTGGATTTAGCACCTCATTTTACATAAAGAGAGTCCTATAAGTCTACTCTCATGAGTTAATAAAGGTACAAACGAATAAAATGTTTATATATCACAATTTCAAATATCTATTATTCTCCATTTCACTCGATCTCCTAAACGGTTAAAGATAGGACATCGCGGTTTTCACCAGTGCATTTAGCACCTTATTTTACATAAAATAAGTCTTATAAGTCTACTCTCAAAAGTTGATAAAGGTACAAACGAATAAAATGTTTAAATATCACATTTTCAAATATCTATTATTTTCTATTTTACTCGATCTGATAAACGGTTAAAGATAGGACATCGCGGTTTTCACCAGTGGATTTAGAACCTCACTTTACATAAAATAAGTCTTATTAGTCTACTCTGAAGAGTTGATAAAGTTACAAACGAATAAAATGTTTATATATCACATTTTCAAATATCTATTATTCTCCATTTACTCGATCTCCTAAACGGTTAACGATAGGACATCGCGGTTTTCACCAGTGGATTTAGCACCTTATTTTACATAAAATAAGTCCTATAAGTCTGCTCTCAAGAGTTGATAAAGGTACAAACGAATAAAATGTTTATATATTACAATTTCAAATATCTATTATTCTCCATTTCACTCGATCTCCTAAACGGTTTAAGATAGGACATCGCGGTTTTCACCAGTGCATTTAGCACCTCATTTTACATAAAATAAGTCTTATAAGTCTACTTTCAAGAGTTGATAAAGGTACAAACGAATAAAATGTTTATATATCATATTTTCAAATATCTATTATTCTCCATTTTACTCGATCTCCTAAACGATTAAAGATAGGATATCGCAATTTTTACCAGTGGATTTAGCACCTCATTTTACATAAAATAAGTCCTATAAGTCTACTCTCAAGAGTTAATTAAGGTACAATCCAATAAAATGTTTATATATCACATTTTCAAATATCTATTATTCTTCATTTTACTCGATCTCCTAAACGGTTAAAGATAGGACATCGCGGTTTTCACCAGAGGATTTAGCCCTCATTTTACATCAAATAAGTCCTATAAGTCTACTCTCAAGATTTGATAAGAGTACAAACGAATAAAATGTTTATATATCACATTTTCATAAATCTATTATTCTCCATTTTACTCGATCTCCTAAACGGTTAAAGATAGGACATCGCGGTTTTCACCAGTGGATTAAGCACCTCATTTTACATAAAATAAGTCCTATAAGTCTACTCTCAAGAGTTGATAAAGGTACAAACGAATAGAATGTTTATATATCACATTTTTAAATATCTATTATTCTCCATTTTACTCGATCTCCTAACCGGTTAAAGATAGGACATCGCGGTTTTCACCAGTGGATTTAGCACCTCATTTTACATAAAATAAGTCCTATAAGTCTACTCTTAAGAGTTAATAAAGCTTCAAACGAATAAAATGTTTATATATCACATTTTCAAATATCTATTATTTTTCATTTTACTCGATCTCCTAAACGGTTAAAGATTGGACATCGCGGTTTATACCAGTGGATTTAGCACCTCATTTTACATAAAGAGAGTCCTATAAGTCTACTCTCAAGAGTTGATAAAGGTACAAACGAATAAAATGTTTAAATATCACATTTTCAAATATCTATTATTTTTCAATTTACTCGATCTCCTAAACGGTTAAAGATAGGACATCGCGGTTTTCACCAGTGGATTTAGCACATCATTTTACATAAAATGAGTCCTATAAGTCTACTCTCAAGAGTTGATAAATGTACAAACGAATAAAATGTTAATATATTACATTTTCAAATATCTATTATTCTCCATTTTACTCGATCTCCTAAACGGTTGAAGATAGGACATCGCGGTTTTCACCAGTAAATTTAGCACCTCATTTTACATAAAATAAGTCCTATAAGTCTACTCTCAAGAGTTGATAAAGGTACAAACGAATAAAATGTATATATCACATTTTCAAATATCTATTATTTTCTATTTTACTCGATCTCATAAACGGTTAAAGATAGGACATCGCGGTTTTCACCAGTGGATTTAGCACATCATTTTACATAAAATAAGTCCTATAAGTCTACTCTCAAGAGTTAATAAAGGTTCAAACGAATAAAATGTTTATATATCACATTTTCAAATATCTATTCTTCTTCATTTTACTCGATCTTCTAAACGGTTAAAGATAGGACATCGCGGTTTTCACCAGAGGATTTAGCCCTCATTTTACATCAAATAAGTCCTATAAGTCTACTCTCAAAATTTGATAAGAATACAAACGAATAAAATGTTTATTTATCACATTTTCAAAAATCTATTATTCTCCATTTTACTCGATCTCCTAAACGGTTAAAGATAGGACATCGCGGTTTTCACCAGTGGATTTAGCACCTCATTTTACATAAAATAAGTCCTATAAGTCTACTCGCAAGAGTTGATAAAGGTACAAACGAATAAAATTGTTTATATATCACATTTTCAAATATCTATTATTCTCCATTTCACTCGATCTCCTAAACGGTTAAAGATAGGACATCGCGGATTTCACCAGTGCATTTAGCACCTCATTTTACATAAAATAAGTCCTATATGACTACTCTCAAGAGTTAATAAAGGTACAAACAAATAAAATGTTTATATATCACATTTTCAAATATCTATTATTCTTCATTTTACTCGATCTCCTAAGCGGTTAAAGATAGGACATCACGGTTTTTACCAGTGGATTTAGCACCTCATTTTACATAAAATAAGCCCTATAAGTCTACTCTCAAGAGTTGATAAAGGTACAAACGAATAAAATGTTTATATATCACATTTTTAAACAACTACTATTCTCCATTTTACTCGATCTCCTAAACGGTTAAAAATAGAACATCGCGGTTTTCACTAGTGAATTTAGCACCTCATTTTACATAAAATAAGTCCTATAAGTCTACTCTCAAGAGTTGATAAAGGTGCAAACGAATAAAATGTTTATATATGACATTTTCAAACAACTATTATTCTTTATTTTACTCGATCTCCTAAACGGTTTAAGATAGGACATCGCGGTTTTCACTAGTGGATTTAGCACCTCATTTTACATAAAATAAGTCTTATAAGTCTACTCTCAAGAGTTGATAAAGGTACAAACGAATAAAATGTTTAGATATCAAATTTTCAAATATCTATTATTCTCCATTTTACTCGATCTCCTAAACTGTTAAAGATAGGACAACGCGGTTTTCAAAAGTAAATTTAGCACCTCATTTTACGTGAAATAAGTCCTGTAAGTCTACTCTCAAGAGTTGATAAAGGTACAATCGAATAAAATGTTTATATATCACATTTTGAAATATCTATTATTCATCATTTTATTCGATCTCCTAAACGGTTAAAGATAGGACATCGCGGTTTTCACCAGTGAATTTAGCACCTCATTTTACATAAAGAGAGTCTTATAAGTCAACTCTCAAGATTTGATAAAGGTACAAACGAATAAAATGTTTATATATCACATTTTCAAATATCTATTATTCTTCATTTTACTCGATCTTCTAAACGGTTAAAGATAGGACATCGCGGTTTTCACCAGAGGATTTAGCCCTCATTTTACATCAAATAAGTCCTATAAGTCTACTCTCAAGATTTGATAAGAATACAAACGAATAAAATGTTTATTTATCACATTTTCAAAAATCTATTATTCTCCATTTTACTCGATCTCCTAAACGGTTAAAGATAGGACATCGCGGTTTTCACCAGTGGATTTAGCACCTCATTTTACATAAAATAAGTCCTATAAGTCTACTCTCAAGAGTTAATAAAGGTTCAAACGAATAAAATGTTTATATATCACATTTTCAAATATCTATTATTTTTCATTTTACTCGATCTCCTAAACGGTTAAAGATTGGACATCGCGGTTTTTTCCAGTGGATTTAGCACCTCATTTTACATAAAATAAGTCCTATAGGTCTACTTTCAAGAGTTGATGAAGGTACAAACGAATAAAATGTTTATATATCACATTTTCAAATATCTATTCTCCATTGTACTCGATCTCCTAAACGGTTAAAAATAGGACATCTCGGTTTTCACCAGTGGATTTAGCACCTCATTTTACATAAAATAGGTCCTATAAGTTTACTCTCAAGAGTTGATAAAGGTACAAACGAATAAAATCGTATATATATCACATTTTCAAATATCTATTATTCTCCATTTCACTCGATCTCCTAAACGGTTTAAGATAGGACATCGCGGTTTTTACCAGTGGATTTAGCACCTCATTTTACATAAAGAGAGTCCTATAAGTCTACTCTCATGAGTTAATAAAGGTACAAACGAATAAAATGTTTATATATCACAATTTCAAATATCTATTATTCTCCATTTCACTCGATCTCCTAAACGGTTAAAGATAGGACATCGCGGTTTTCACCAGTGCATTTAGCACCTTATTTTACATAAAATAAGTCTTATAAGTCTACTCTCAAGAGTTGATAAAGGTACAAACGAATAAAATGTTTAAATATCACATTTTCAAATATCTATTATTTTCTATTTTACTCGATCTGATAAACGGTTAAAGATAGGACATCGCGGTTTTCACCAGTGGATTTAGAACCTCACTTTACATAAAATAAGTCTTATTAGTCTACTCTGAAGAGTTGATAAAGTTACAAACGAATAAAATGTTTATATATCACATTTTCAAATATCTATTATTCTCCATTTACTCGATCTCCTAAACGGTTAACGATAGGACATCGCGGTTTTCACCAGTGGATTTAGCACCTTATTTTACATAAAATAAGTCCTATAAGTCTGCTCTCAAGAGTTGATAAAGGTACAAACGAATAAAATGTTTATATATTACAATTTCAAATATCTATTATTCTCCATTTCACTCGATCTCCTAAACGGTTTAAGATAGGACATCGCGGTTTTCACCAGTGCATTTAGCACCTCATTTTACATAAAATAAGTCTTATAAGTCTACTTTCAAGAGTTGATAAAGGTACAAACGAATAAAATGTTTATATATCACATTTTCAAATATCTATTATTCTCCATTTTACTCGATCTCCTAAACGATTAAAGATAGGATATCGCAATTTTTACCAGTGGATTTAGCACCTCATTTTACATAAAATAAGTCCTATAAGTCTACTCTCAAGAGTTAATTAAGGTACAAACCAATAAAATGTTTATATATCACATTTTCAAATATCTATTATTCTTCATTTTACTCGATCTCCTAAACGGTTAAAGATAGGACATCGCGGTTTTCACCAGAGGATTTAGCCCTCATTTTACATCAAATAAGTCCTATAAGTCTACTCTCAAGATTTGATAAGAGTACAAACGAATAAAATGTTTATATATCACATTTTCATAAATCTATTATTCTCCATTTTACTCGATCTCCTAAACGGTTAAAGATAGGACATCGCGGTTTTCACCAGTGGATTAAGCACCTCATTTTACATAAAATAAGTCCTATAAGTCTACTCTCAAGAGTTGATAAAGGTACAAACGAATAGAATGTTTATATATCACATTTTTAAATATCTATTATTTTTCAATTTACTCGATCTCCTAAACGGTTAAAGATAGGACATCGCGGTTTTCACCAGTGGATTTAGCACATCATTTTACATAAAGAGAGTCCTATAAGTCTACTCTCAAGAGTTGATAAAGGTACAAACGAATAAAATGTTTAAATATCACATTTTCAAATATCTATTATTTTTCAATTTACTCGATCTCCTAAACGGTTAAAGATAGGACATCGCGGTTTTCACCAGTGGATTTAGCACATCATTTTACATAAAATGAGTCCTATAAGTCTACTCTCAAGAGTTGATAAAGGTACAAACGAATAAAATGTTAATATATTACATTTTCAAATATCTATTATTCTCCATTTTACTCGATCTCCTAAACGGTTGAAGATAGGACATCGCGGTTTTCACCAGTAAATTTAGCACCTCATTTTACATAAAATAAGTCCTATAAGTCTACTCTCAAGAGTTGATAAAGGTACAAACGAATAAAATGTATATATCACATTTTCAAATATCTATTATTTTCTATTTTACTCGATCTCATAAACGGTTAAAGATAGGACATCGCGGTTTTCACCAGTGGATTTAGCACATCATTTTACATAAAATAAGTCCTATAAGTCTACTCTCAAGAGTTGATAAAGGTACAAACGAATAAAATGTATATATCACATTTTCAAATATCTATTATTTTCTATTTTACTCGATCTCCTAAACGGTTGAAGATAGGACATCGCGGTTTTCACCAGTAAATTTAGCACCTCATTTTACATAAAATAAGTCCTATAAGTCTACTCTCAAGAGTTGATAAAGGTACAAACGAATAAAATGTATATATCACATTTTCAAATATCTATTATTTTCTATTTTACTCGATCTCATAAACGGTTAAAGATAGGACATCGCGGTTTTCACCAGAGGATTTAGCACCTCATTTTACTTAAAATAAGTCCTATAAGTCTACTTTCAAGAGTTGATAAAGGTACAAACAGTAAAATGTTTAAATATCACATTTTCAAATATCTATTATTTTTCATTTTACTCGATCTCCTAAACGGTTAAAGATAGGACATCGCGGATTACATCAGTGGATTTAGCACCTCATTTTACATAAAATAAGTCCTATAAGTCTACTCTTAAGAGTTGATAGAGGTACAAACGAATAAAATGTTTATATATCACAATTTCAAATATCTATTATTCTCCATTTTACTCGATCTCCTAAACGGTTTAAGATAGGACATCGCGGTTTTTACCAGTGGATTTAGCACCTCATTTTACATAAAGAGAGTCCTATAAGTCTACTCTCAAGAGTTGATAAAGGTACAAACAGTAAAATGTTTAAATATCACATTTTCAAATATCGATTATTTTTCATTTTACTCGATCTCCTAAACGGTTAAAGATAAGACATCGCGGTTTTCACCAGTGGATTTAGCACCTCATTTTACATAAAATAAGTCCTATAAGTCTACTCTCAAGAGTTAATAAAGGAACAAACGAATAAAATGTTTATATATCACATTTTCAAATATCTATTATTTTTCAATTTACTCGATCTCCTAAACGGTTAAAGATTGGACACCGCGGCTTTTACCAGTGGATTTAGCACCTCATTTTACATAAAATAAGTCCTATAAGTCTACATTCAGGAGTTGATAAAGGTACAAACGAATAAAATGTTTATATATCACATTTTCAAATATCTATTATTCTCCATTTTACTCGATCTCCTAAACGGTTAAAGATAGGACATCTCGGTTTTCACCAGTAGATTTAGCACCTCATTTTACATAAAATACGTCCTATAAGTCTACTCTCAAGAGTTGATAAAGGTACAAACGAATAAAATGTTTATATATCACAATTTCAAATATCTATTATTCTTCATTTTACTCGATCTCCTAATCGGTTAACGATAGGACATCGCGATTTTCACCGGTGGATTAAGCACCTCATTTTACATAAAAGAAGTCCTATAAGTCTACTCTCAAGAGTTGATAAAGGTACAAACGAATAAAATTGTTTATATATCACATTTTCAAATATCTATTATTCTCCATTTCACTCGATCTCCTAAACGGTAAAAGATAGGACATCGCGGTTTTTACCAGTGGATTTAGCACCTCATTTTACATGCAATAAGTCCTATAAGTCTACTCTCAAGAGTTGATAAAGGTACAAACGAATAAAATTGTTTATATATCACATTTTCAAATATCTATTATTCTCCATTTCACTCGATCTCCTAAACGGTTAAAGATAGGACATCGCGGTTTTTACCAGTGGATTTAGCACCTCATTTTACATGAAATAAGTCCTATAAGTCTACTCTCAAGAGTTGATAAAGGTACAAACGAATAAAATATTTATATATCACATTTTCAAACAACTATTATTCTCCATTTTACTCGATCTCCTAAACGGTTAAAGATAGGACATCGCAGTTTTCATTAGTGGATTTAGCACCTCATTTTACATAAAATAAGTCCTATAAGTCTACTCTCAAGAGTTGATAAAGGTACAAACGAATAAAATGTTTATATATCACATTTTCAAATATCTATTTTTTTTTTCATTTTACTCGATCTCCTAAACGGTTAAAGATAGGACATCGCGGTTTTCACCAGTGCATTTAGCACCTCATTTTACATAAAATAAGTCCTATAAGTTTACTCTCAAGAGTTGATAAAGGTACAAACGAATAAAATTATTTATATATCACATTTTCAAATATCTATTATTCTCCATTTCACTCGATTTCCTAAACAGTTAAAGATAGGACATCGCGGTTTTCACCAGTGGAATTTGCACCTCATTTTACATAAAATAAATCCTATAAGTCTACTCTCAAGATTTGATAAGAGTACAAAAGAATAAAATGTTTATGTATCACATTTTCAAATATCTATTAGTCTTCATTTTACTCGATCTCGGTTAAAGATAGGACATCGTGGTTTTTACCAGTGGATTTAGCACCTCATTTTACATAAAATAAGTCCGATAAGTCTACACTCAAGAGTTGATAAATGTACAAACGAATAAAATGTTTATATATCACATTTTCAAATACCCATTAGTCTTCATTTTACTCGATCTCCTAAACGGTTAAAGATAGGACATCGCGGTTTTCACCAGTGGATTTAGCACCTCATTTTACGTAAAATAAGTCCTATAAGTCTACTCTCAAGAGTTGATAAAGGTACAAACGAATTAAATGTTTATATATCACATTTTCAAATATCCATTATTCTCCATTTTACCCGATCTCCTAAACGGTTAAAGATAGGACATCGCGGTTTTCACCAGTGGATTTAGCTCCTCATTTTACATAAAATAAGTCCTATAAGTCTTCTCTCAAAAGTTGATAAAGGTACAAACGAATTAAATGTTTATATATCACATTTTCAAACAACTATTATTTTTCATTTTACTCGATCTCCTAAACGGTTAAAGACAGGATATCGCGGTTTTTGCCAGTGGATTTAGCACCTCATTTTACATAAAATAAGTCCTAACAGTCTACTCTCAAGAGTTGATAAAGGTACAAACGAATTAAATGTTTATATATCACATTTTCAAATATCTATTATTCTCCATTTTACTCGATCTCCTAAACGGTTAAAGATAAAACATCGCGGTTTTCACCAGAGAATTTAGCACCTCATTTTACATATAATAAGTAATATAAGTCTACTCTCAAGAGTTGATAAAGGTACAAACGAATAAAATGTTTATATATCACATTTTCAAACAACTATTATTCTCCATTTTACTCGATCTCCTAAACGGTTAAAGATAGAACATCGCGGTTTTTACCAGTGGATTTAGCACCTCATTTTACATAAAATAAGTCGTGTAAGTCTACTCTCAAGAGTTGATAAAGGTACAAACGAATAAAATGTTTATATATCATATTTTCAAACAACTATTATTCTCCATTTTACTCGATCTCCTAAACGGTTAAAGATAGAACGTCACGGTTTTCATTAGTGGATTTAGCACCTCATTTTACATAAAATAAGTCCTATAAGTCTACTCTCAAGAGTTGATAAAGGTACAAACGAATAAAATGTTTATATATCAAATTTTCAAATATCTATTATTCTCCATTTCACTCGATCTTCTATACGGTTAAAGATAGGTCATCGCGGTTTTCACCAGTGGATTTTGCACCTCATTTTACATAAAATAAGTCCTATAAGTCTACTCTCAAGATTTGATAAGAGTACAAACGAATAAAATGTTTATATATCACATTTTCAAATATCTATTATTATCCATTTTACTCGATCTCCTAAACGGTTAAAGATAGGACATCGCGGTTTTCACCAGTGGATTTAGCTCCTCATTTTACATAAAATAAGTCCTATAAGTCTTCTCTCAAAAGTTGATAAAGGTACAAACGAATTAAATGTTTATATATCACATTTTCAAACAACTATTATTCTTCATTTTACTCGATCTCCTAAACGGTTAAAGATAGGACATCGCTGTTTTCACCAGTGGATTTAGCACCTCATTTTACATAAAATAAGTCCTATAAGTCTACTCTCAAGATTTGATAAGAGTACAAACGAATAAAATGTTTATATATCACATTTTCAAATATCTATTATTCTCCATTTTACTCGATCTCCTAAACGGTTAAAGATAGGACATCGCTGTTTTCACCAGTGGATTTAGCACCTCATTTTACATACAATAAGTCCTATAAGTCTACTCTCAAGAGTGATAAAGGTACAAACGAATAATGTTTATATATCACATTTTCAAATATCTAATATTCTCCATTTTACTCGATCTCCTAAACGGTTAAAGATAGGACGTCGCGGTTTCCACCAGAGAATTTAGCACCTCATTTTACATAAAATAAGTCTTATTAGTCTACTCTGAAGAGTTGATAAAGTTACAAACGAATAAAATGTTTATATATCACATTTTCAAATATCTATTATTCTCCATTTACTCGATCTCCTAAACGGTTATCGATAGGACATCGCGGTTTTCACCAGTGGATTAAGCACCTCATTTTACATAAAATAAGTCCTATAAGTCTACTCTCAAGAGTTGATAAAGGTACAAACGAATAAAATTGTTTATATATCACATTTTCAAATATCTATTATTCTCCATTTCACTCGATCTCCTAAACGGTTTAAGATAGGACATCGCGGTTTTCACCAGTGGATTAAGCACCTCATTTTACATAAAGAGAGTCCTATTAGTCTACTCTCAAGAGTTGATAAAGGTACAAACGAATAAAATGTTTAAATATCACATTTTCAAATATCTTTTATTTTTCATTTTACTCGATCTCCTAAACGGTTAAAGATAGGACATCGCGGTTTTCACCAGTACATTTAGCACCTCATTTTACATAAAATAAGTCCTATAAGTCTACTCTCAAGAGTTGATAAAGGCACAAACGAATAAAATTGTTTATATATCACATTTTCAAATATCTATTATTTTCCATTTCACTCGATCTCCTAAACGGTTAAAGATAGGACATCGCGGTTTTCACCAGTGGATTAAGCACCTCATTTTACATAAAATAAGTCCTATAAGTCTACTCTCAAGAGTTGATAAAGGTACAAACGAATAAAATGTTTATATATCAAATTTTCAAATATCTATTATTCTCCATTTTACTCGATCTCCTAAACGGTTAAAGATAGGACAACGCGGTTTTCAAAAGTGGATTTAGCACCTCATTTTACGTGAAATAAGTCCTATAAGTCTACTCTCAAGAGTTGATAAAGGTACAAACGAATAAAATGTTTATATATCACATTTTGAAATATCTATTATTCTTCATTTTATTCGATCTCCTAAACGGTTAAAGATAGGACATCGCGGTTTTCACCAGTGGATTTAGCACCTCATTTTACATAAAATAAGTCCTATAAGTCTGCTCTCAAGAGTTGATAAAGGTACAAACGAATAAAATGTTTATATATTACAATTTCAAATATCTATTACTCTCCATTTCACTCGATCTCCTAAACGGTTTAAGATAGGACATCGCGGTTTTCACCAGTGCATTTAGCACCTCATTTTACATAAAATAAGTCTTATAAGTCTACTTTCAAGAGTTGATAAAGGTACAAACGAATAAAATGTTTATATATCACATTTTCAAATATCTATTATTCTCCATTTTACTCGATCTCCTAAACGATTAAAGATAGGATATCGCAATTTTTACCAGTGGATTTAGCACCTCATTTTACATAAAATAAGTCCTATAAGTCTACTCTCAAGAGTTAATTAAGGTACAAACGAATAAAATGTTTATATATCACATTTTCAAATATCTATTATTCTTCATTTTACTCGATCTCCTAAACGGTTAAAGATAGGACATCGCGGTTTTCACCAGAGGATTTAGCCCTCATTTTACATCAAATAAGTCCTATAAGTCTACTCTCAAGATTTGATAAGAGTACAAACGAATAAAATGTTTATATATCACATTTTCATAAATCTATTATTCTCCATTTTACTCGATCTCCTAAACGGTTAAAGATAGGACATCGCGGTTTTCACCAGTGGATTAAGCACCTCATTTTACATAAAATAAGTCCTATAAGTCTACTCTCAAGAGTTGATAAAGGTACAAACGAATAGAATGTTTATATATCACATTTTTAAATATCTATTATTCTCCATTTTACTCGATCTCCTAACCGGTTAAAGATAGGACATCGCGGTTTTCACCAGTGGATTTAGCACCTCATTTTACATAAAATAAGTCCTATAAGTCTACTCTTAAGAGTTAATAAAGCTTCAAACAAATAAAATGTTTATATATCACATTTTCAAATATCTATTATTTTTCATTTTACTCGATCTCCTAAACGGTTAAAGATTGGACATCGCGGTTTATACCAGTGGATTTAGCACCTCATTTTACATAAAGAGAGTCCTATAAGTCTACTCTCAAGAGTTGATAAAGGTACAAACGAATAAAATGTTTAAATATCACATTTTCAAATATCTATTATTTTTCAATTTACTCGATCTCCTAAACGGTTAAAGATAGGACATCGCGGTTTTCACCAGTGGATTTAGCACATCATTTTACATAAAATGAGTCCTATAAGTCTACTCACAATAGTTGATAAAGGTACAAACGAATAAAATGTTAATATATTACATTTTCAAATATCTATTATTCTCCATTTTACTCGATATCCTAAACGGTTGAAGATAGGACATCGCGGTTTTCACCAGTGGATTTAGTACCTCATTTTACATAAAATAAGTCCTATAAGTCTACTCTCAAGAGTTGATAAAGGTACAAACGAATAAAATGTATATATCACATTTTCAAATATCTATTATTTTCTATTTTACTCGATCTCATAAACGGTTAAAGATAGGACATCGCGGTTTTCACCAGTGGATTTAGCACATCATTTTACATAAAATAAGTCCTATAAGTCTACTCTAAAGAGTTGATAAAGGTACAAACGAATAAAATGTTAATATATCACATTTTCAAATATCTATTATTCTCCATTTTACTCGATCTCCTAAACGGTTAAAGATAAGACATCGCGGTTTTCACCAGTGGATTTAGCACCTCAATTTACATAAAATAAGTCTTATAAGTCTACTCTCAAGAGTTGATAAAGGTACAAACGAATAAAATGTATATATCACATTTTCAAATATCTATTATTTTCTATTTTACTCGATCTCATAAACGGTTAAAGATAGGACATCGCGGTTTTCACCAGAGGATTTAGCACCTCATTTTACTTAAAATAAGTCCTATAAGTCTACTTTCAAGAGTTGATAAAGGTACAAACAGTAAAATGTTTAAATATCACATTTTCAAATATCTATTATTTTTCATTTTACTCGATCTCCTAAACGGTTAAAGATAGGACATCGCGGATTACACCAGTGGATTTAGCACCTCATTTTACATAAAATAAGTCCTATAAGTCTACTCTTAAGAGTTGATAGAAGTACAAACGAATAAAATGTTTATATATCACAATTTCAAATATCTATTATTCTCCATTTTACTCGATCTCCTAAACGGTTAAGATAGGACATCGCGGTTTTTACCAGTGGATTTACCACCTCATTTTACATAAAGAGAGTCCTATAAGTCTACTCTCAAGAGTTGATAAAGGTACAAACAGTAAAATGTTTAAATATCACATTTTCAAATATCGATTATTTTTCATTTTACTCGATCTCCTAAACGGATAAAGATAAGACATCGCGGTTTTCACCAGTGGATTTAGCACCTCATTTTACATAAAATAAGTCCTATAAGTCTACTCTCAAGAGTTAATAAAGGTACAAACGAATAAAATGTTTATATATCACATTTTCAAATATCTATTATTTTTCAATTTACTCGATCTCCTAAACGGTTAAAGATTGGACACCGCGGCTTTTACCAGTGGATTTAGCACCTCATTTTACATAAAATAAGTCCTATAAGTCTACATTCAGGAGTTGATAAAGGTACAAACGAATAAAATGTTTATATATCACATTTTCAAATATCTATTATTCTCCATTTTACTCGATCTCCTAAACGGTTAAAGATAGGACATCTCGGTTTTCACCAGTAGATTTAGCACCTCATTTTACATAAAATACGTCCTATAAGTCTACTCTCAAGAGTTGATAAAGGTACAAACGAATAAAATGTTTATATATCACATTTTCAAATATCTATTATTCTTCATTTTACTCGATCTCCTAATCGGTTAACGATAGGACATCGCGATTTTCACCAGTGGATTAAGCACCTCATTTTACATAAAAGAAGTCCTATAAGTCTACTCTCAAGAGTTGATAAAGGTACAAACGAATAAAATTGTTTATATATCACATTTTCAAATATCTATTATTCTCCATTTCACTCGATCTCCTAAACGGTTAAAGATAGGACATCGCGGTTTTCACCAGTGGATTAAGCACCTCATTTTACATCAAATAAGTCCTATAAGTCTACTCTCAAGAGTTGATAAAGGTACAAACGAATAAAATGTTTATATATCACATTTTCAAATATCTATTATTCTCCATTTTACTCGATCTCCTAAACGGTTAAAGATAAGACATCGCGGTTTTCACCAGTGGATTTAGCACCTCATTTTACATAAAATAAGTCCTATAAGTCTACTCTCAAGAGTTAATAAAGGTACAAACGAATAAAATGTTTATATATCACATTTTCAAATATCTATTATTTTTCAATTTACTCGATCTCCTAAACGGTTAAAGATTGGACACCGCGGTTTTTACCAGTGGATTTAGCACCTCATTTTACATAAAATAAGTCCTATAAGTCTACTCTTAAGAGTTGATAAAGGTACAAACGAATAAAATGTTTATATATCACATTTTCAAATATCTATTATTCTTCATTTTACTCGATCTCCTAAACGGTTTAAGATAGGACATCTCGGTTTTTACCAGTGGATTTAGCACCTCATTTTACATAAAGAGAGTCCTATAAGTCTACTCTCAAGAGTTGATAAAGGTACAAACGAATAAAATGTTTATATATCACATTTTCAAATATCGATTATTTTTCATTTTACTCGATCTCCTAAACGGTTAAAGATAAGACATCGCGGTTTTCACCAGTGGATTTAGCACCTCATTTTACATAAAATAAGTCCTATAAGTCTACTCTCAAGAGTTAATAAAGGTACAAACGAATAAAATGTTTATATATCACATTTTCAAATATCTATTATTTTTCAATTTACTCGATCTCCTAAACGGTTAAAGATTGGACACCGCGGTTTTTACCAGTGGATTTAGCACCTCATTTTACATAAAATAGGTCCTATAAGTCTACATTCAAGAGTTGATAAAGGTACAAACGAATAAAATGTTTATATATCACATTTTCAAATATCAATTATTCTCCATTTTACTCGATCTCCTAAACGGTTAAAGATAGGACATCTCGGTTTTCACCAGTAGATTTAGCACCTCATTTTACATAAAATACGTCCTATAAGTCTACTCTCAAGAGTTGATAAAGGTACAAACGAATAAAATGTTTATATATCACAATTTCAAATATCTATTATTCTTCATTTTACTGGATCTCCTAATCGGTTAACGATAGGACATCGCGATTTTCACCGGTGGATTAAGCACCTCATTTTACATAAAAGAAGTCCTATAAGTCTACTCTCAAGAGTTGATAAAGGTACAAACGAATAAAATTGTTTATATATCACATTTTCAAATATCTATTATTTTCCATTTCACTCGATCTCCTAAACGGTTAAAGATAAGACATCGCGGTTTTCACCAATGGATTTAGCACCTCAATTTACATAAAATAAGTCCTATAAGTCTACTCTCAAGAGTTAATAAAGGTTCAAACGAATAAAATGTTTATATATCACATTTTCAAATATCTATTATTTTTCATTTTACTCGATCTCCTAAACGGTTAAAGATTGGACATCGCGGTTTATACCAGTGGATTTAGCACCTCATTTTACATAAAGAGAGTCCTATAAGTCTACTCTCAAGAGTTGATAAAGGTACAAACGAATAAAATGTTTAAATATCACATTTTCAAATATCTATTATATTTCAATTTACTCGATCTCCTAAACGGTTAAAGACAGGACATCGCGGTTTTCACCAGTGGATTTAGCACATCATTTTACATAAAATAAGTCCTATAAGTCTACTCTCAAGAGTTGATAAAGGTACAAACGAATAAAATGTTAATATATTACATTTTCAAATATCTATTATTCTCCATTTTACTCGATCTCCTAAACGGTTGAAGATAGGACATCGCGGTTTTCACCAGTGGATTTAGCACCTCATTTTACATAAAATAAGTCCTATAAGTCTACTCTCAAGAGTTGATAAAGGTTCAAACGAATAAAATGTTTATATATCACATTTTCAAAAATCTATTATTCTCCATTCTACTCGATCTCCTAAACGGTTATAGATAGGACATCGCGGTTTTCACCAGTGGATTAAGCACCTCATTTTACATCAAATAAGTCGTATAAGTCTACTCTCAAGAGTTGATAAAGGTACAAACGAATAAAATGTTTATATATCACATTTTCAAATATCTATTATTTTTCATTTTACTCGATCTCCTAAACGGTTAAAGATAGGACATCGCGGTTTTCACCAGTGCATTTAGCACCTCATTTTACATATAATAAGTCCTATAAGTCTACTCTCAAGATTTGATAAGAGTACAAACGAATAAAATGTTTATATATCACATTTTGAAAAATCTATTATTCTCCATTCTACTCGATCTCCTAAACGGTTAAAGATAGGACATCGCGGTTTTTACCAGTGGATTTAGCACCTCATTTTACATAAAATAAGTCCTATAAGTCTACATTCAAGAGTTGATAAAGGTACAGACGAATAAAATGTTTATATATCACATTTTCAAATATCTATTATTTTCCATTTCACTCGATCTCCTAAACGGTTTAAGATAGGACATCGCGGTTTTCACCAGTGGATTTAGCACCTCATTTTACATAAAGAGAGTCCTATAAGTCTAATCTCAAGAGTTGATAAAGGTACAAACGAATAAAATGTTTAAATATCACATTTTCAAATATCTATTATTTTTCATTTTACTCGATCTCCTAAACGGTTAAAGATAGGACATCGCGGTTTTCACCAGTATATTTAGCACCTCATTTTACATAAAATAAGTCCTATAAGTCTACTCTCAAGAGTTGATAAAGGCACAAACGAATAAAATTGTTTATATATCACATTTTCAAATATCTATTATTTTCCATTTCACTCGATCTCCTAAACGGTTAAAGATAGGACATCGCGGTTTTTACCACTGGATTAAGCACCTCATTTTACATAAAATAAGTCCTATAAGTCTACTCTCAAGAGTTGATAAAGGTACAAACGAATAAAATGTTTATATATCAAATTTTCAAATATCTATTATTCTCCATATTACTCGATCTCCTAAACGGTTAAAGATAGGACAACGCGGATTACACCAGTGGATTTAGCACCTCATTTTACATAAAATAAGTCCTATAAGTCTACTCTTAAGAGTTGATAAAGGTACAAACGAATAAAATGTTTATATATCACAATTTCAAATATCTATTATTCTTCATTTTACTCGATCTCCTAATCGGTTAACGATAGGACATCGCGATTTTCACCGGTGGATTAAGCACCTCATTTTACATAAAAGAAGTCCTATAAGTCTACTCTCAAGAGTTGATAAAGGTACAAACGAATAAAATTGTTTATATATCACATTTTCAAATATCTATTATTCTCCATTTCACTCGATCTCCTAAACGGTTTAAGATAGGACATCGCGGTTTTTACCACTGGATTAAGCACCTCATTTTACATAAAATAAGTCCTATAAGTCTACTCTCAAGAGTTGATAAAGGTACAAACGAATAAAATGTTTATATATCAAATTTTCAAATATCTATTATTCTCCATTTCACTCGATCTCCTAAACGGTTAAAGATAGGACATCGCGGTTTTCACCAGTGGATTAAGCACCTCATTTTACATCAAATAAGTCCTATAAGTCTACTCTCAAGAGTTGATAAAGGTACAAACGAATAAAATGTTTATATATCACATTTTCAAATATCTATTATTCTCCATTTTACTCGATCTCCTAAACGGTTAAAGATAAGACATCGCGGTTTTCACCAGTGGATTTAGCACCTCATTTTACATAAAATAAGTCCTATAAGTCTACTCTCAAGAGTTAATAAAGGTACAAACGAATAAAATGTTTATATATCACATTTTCAAATATCTATTATTTTTCAATTTACTCGATCTCCTAAACGGTTAAAGATTGGACACCGCGGTTTTTACCAGTGGATTTAGCACCTCATTTTACATAAAATAAGTCCTATAAGTCTACTCTTAAGAGTTGATAAAGGTACAAACGAATAAAATGTTTATATATCACATTTTCAAATATCTATTATTCTTCATTTTACTCGATCTCCTAAACGGTTTAAGATAGGACATCTCGGTTTTTACCAGTGGATTTAGCACCTCATTTTACATAAAGAGAGTCCTATAAGTCTACTCTCAAGAGTTGATAAAGGTACAAACGAATAAAATGTTTATATATCACATTTTCAAATATCGATTATTTTTCATTTTACTCGATCTCCTAAACGGTTAAAGATAAGACATCGCGGTTTTCACCAGTGGATTTAGCACCTCATTTTACATAAAATAAGTCCTATAAGTCTACTCTCAAGAGTTAATAAAGGTACAAACGAATAAAATGTTTATATATCACATTTTCAAATATCTATTATTTTTCAATTTACTCGATCTCCTAAACGGTTAAAGATTGGACACCGCGGTTTTTACCAGTGGATTTAGCACCTCATTTTACATAAAATAGGTCCTATAAGTCTACATTCAAGAGTTGATAAAGGTACAAACGAATAAAATGTTTATATATCACATTTTCAAATATCAATTATTCTCCATTTTACTCGATCTCCTAAACGGTTAAAGATAGGACATCTCGGTTTTCACCAGTAGATTTAGCACCTCATTTTACATAAAATACGTCCTATAAGTCTACTCTCAAGAGTTGATAAAGGTACAAACGAATAAAATGTTTATATATCACAATTTCAAATATCTATTATTCTTCATTTTACTGGATCTCCTAATCGGTTAACGATAGGACATCGCGATTTTCACCGGTGGATTAAGCACCTCATTTTACATAAAAGAAGTCCTATAAGTCTACTCTCAAGAGTTGATAAAGGTACAAACGAATAAAATTGTTTATATATCACATTTTCAAATATCTATTATTTTCCATTTCACTCGATCTCCTAAACGGTTAAAGATAAGACATCGCGGTTTTCACCAGTGGATTTAGCACCTCAATTTACATAAAATAAGTCCTATAAGTCTACTCTCAAGAGTTAATAAAGGTTCAAACGAATAAAATGTTTATATATCACATTTTCAAATATCTATTATTTTTCATTTTACTCGATCTCCTAAACGGTTAAAGATTGGACATCGCGGTTTATACCAGTGGATTTAGCACCTCATTTTACATAAAGAGAGTCCTATAAGTCTACTCTCAAGAGTTGATAAAGGTACAAACGAATAAAATGTTTAAATATCACATTTTCAAATATCTATTATATTTCAATTTACTCGATCTCCTAAACGGTTAAAGACAGGACATCGCGGTTTTCACCAGTGGATTTAGCACATCATTTTACATAAAATAAGTCCTATAAGTCTACTCTCAAGAGTTGATAAAGGTACAAACGAATAAAATGTTAATATATTACATTTTCAAATATCTATTATTCTCCATTTTACTCGATCTCCTAAACGGTTGAAGATAGGACATCGCGGTTTTCACCAGTGGATTTAGCACCTCATTTTACATAAAATAAGTCCTATAAGTCTACTCTCAAGAGTTGATAAAGGTTCAAACGAATAAAATGTTTATATATCACATTTTCAAAAATCTATTATTCTCCATTCTACTCGATCTCCTAAACGGTTATAGATAGGACATCGCGGTTTTCACCAGTGGATTAAGCACCTCATTTTACATCAAATAAGTCGTATAAGTCTACTCTCAAGAGTTGATAAAGGTACAAACGAATAAAATGTTTATATATCACATTTTCAAATATCTATTATTTTTCATTTTACTCGATCTCCTAAACGGTTAAAGATAGGACATCGCGGTTTTCACCAGTGCATTTAGCACCTCATTTTACATATAATAAGTCCTATAAGTCTACTCTCAAGATTTGATAAGAGTACAAACGAATAAAATGTTTATATATCACATTTTGAAAAATCTATTATTCTCCATTCTACTCGATCTCCTAAACGGTTAAAGATAGGACATCGCGGTTTTTACCAGTGGATTTAGCACCTCATTTTACATAAAATAAGTCCTATAAGTCTACATTCAAGAGTTGATAAAGGTACAGACGAATAAAATGTTTATATATCACATTTTCAAATATCTATTATTTTCCATTTCACTCGATCTCCTAAACGGTTTAAGATAGGACATCGCGGTTTTCACCAGTGGATTTAGCACCTCATTTTACATAAAGAAAGTCCTATAAGTCTACTCTCAAGAGTTGATAAAGGTACAAACGAATAAAATGTTTAAATATCACATTTTCAAATATCTATTATTTTTCATTTTACTCGATCTCCTAAACGGTTAAAGATAGGACATCGCGGTTTTCACCAGTATATTTAGCACCTCATTTTACATAAAATAAGTCCTATAAGTCTACTCTCAAGAGTTGATAAAGGCACAAACGAATAAAATTGTTTATATATCACATTTTCAAATATCTATTATTTTCCATTTCACTCGATCTCCTAAACGGTTAAAGATAGGACATCGCGGTTTTTACCACTGGATTAAGCACCTCATTTTACATAAAATAAGTCCTATAAGTCTACTCTCAAGAGTTGATAAAGGTACAAACGAATAAAATGTTTATATATCAAATTTTCAAATATCTATTATTCTCCATATTACTCGATCTCCTAAACGGTTAAAGATAGGACAACGCGGATTACACCAGTGGATTTAGCACCTCATTTTACATAAAATAAGTCCTATAAGTCTACTCTTAAGAGTTGATAAAGGTACAAACGAATAAAATGTTTATATATCACAATTTCAAATATCTATTATTCTTCATTTTACTCGATCTCCTAATCGGTTAACGATAGGACATCGCGATTTTCACCGGTGGATTAAGCACCTCATTTTACATAAAAGAAGTCCTATAAGTCTACTCTCAAGAGTTGATAAAGGTACAAACGAATAAAATTGTTTATATATCACATTTTCAAATATCTATTATTCTCCATTTCACTCGATCTCCTAAACGGTTTAAGATAGGACATCGCGGTTTTCACCAGTGGATTAAGCACCTCATTTTACATAAAATAAGTCCTATAAGTCTACTCTTAAGAGGTAATAAAGGTACAAACGAATAAAATGTTTATATATCACATTTTCAAATATCTATTATTTATCAATTTACTCGATCTCCTAAACGGTTAAAGATTGAACACCGCGGTTTTAACCAGTGGATTTAGCACCTCATTTTACATAAAATAAGTCCTATAAGTCTACATTCAAGAGTTGATAAAGGTACAGACGAATAAAATGTTAATATATCACATTTTCAAATATCTATTATTCTCCATTTTACTCGATCTCCTAAACGGTTAAAGATAGGACATCTCGGTTTTCACCAGTAGATTTAGCACCTCATTTTACATAAAATACGTCCTATAAGTCTACTCTCAAGAGTTGATAAAGGTACAAACGAATAAGATTGTTTATATATCACATTTTCAAATATCTATTATTTTCCATTTCACTCGATCTCCTAAACGGTTTAAGATAGGACATCGCGGTTTTCACCAGTGGATTTAGCACCTCATTTTACATAAAGAGAGTCCTATAAGTCTACTCTCAAGAGTTGATAAAGGTACAAACGAATAAAATGTTTAAATATCACATTTTCAAATATCTATTATTTTTCATTTTACTCGATCTCCTAAACGGTTAAAGATAGGACATCGCGGTTTTCACCAGTATATTTAGCACCTCATTTTACATAAAATAAGTCCTATAAGTCTACTCTCAAGAGTTGATAAAGGCACAAACGAATAAAATTGTTTATATATCACATTTTCAAATATCTATTATTTTCCATTTCACTCGATCTCCTAAACGGTTAAAGATAGGACATCGCGGTTTTTACCACTGGATTAAGCACCTCATTTTACATAAAATAAGTCCTATAAGTCTACTCTCAAGAGTTGATATAGGTACAAACGAATAAAATGTTTATATATCAAATTTTCAAATATCTATTATTCTCCATTTTACTCGATCTCCTAAACGGTTAAAGATAGGACAACGCGGATTACACCAGTGGATTTAGCACCTCATTTTACATAAAATAAGTCCTATAAGTCTACTCTTAAGAGTTGATAAAGGTACAAACGAATAAAATGTTTATATATCACAATTTCAAATATCTATTATTCTCCATTTTACTCGATCTCCTAAACGGTTTAAGATAGGACATCGCGGTTTTTACCCGTGGATTTAGCACCTCATTTTACATAAAGAGAGTCCTATAAGTCTACTCTCAAGAGTTGATAAAGGTACAAACGAATAAAATTGTTTATATATCACATTTTCAAATATCTATTATTCTCCATTTCACTCGATCTCCTAAACGGTTTAAGATAGGACATCGCGGTTTTCACCAGTGGATTAAGAACCTCATTTTTCATAAAATAAGTCCTATAAGTCTACTTTTAAGAGTTAATAAAGGTACAAACGAATAAAATGTTTATATATCACATTTTCAAATATCTATTAATCTTCATTTTACTCGATCTCCTAAACGGTAAAAGATAGGACATCGCGGTTTTCACCAGTGCATTTAGCACCTTATTTTACATAAAATAAGTCTTATAAGTCTACTCTCAAGAGTTGATAAAGGTACAAACGAATAAAATGTTTAAATATCACATTTTCAAATATCTATTATTTTCTATTTTACTCGATCTGATAAGCGGTTAAAGATAGGACATCGCGGTTTTCACCAGTGGATTTAGCACCTCATTTTACATAAAATTAGTCTTATTAGTCTACTCTGAAGAGTTGATAAAGGTACAAACGAATAAAATGTTTATATTTCACATTTTCAAAAATCTATTATTTTCCATTTCACTCGATCTCCTAAACGGTTAAAGATAGGACATCGCGGTTTTTACCACTGGATTAAGCACCTCATTTTTCATAAAATAAGTCCCATAAGTCTACTCTCAAGAGTTAATAAAGGTACAAACGAATAAAATGTTTATATATCACATTTTCAAATATCTATTATTTATCAATTTACTCGATCTCCTAAACGGTTAAAGATTGGACACCGCGGTTTTTACCAGTGGATTTAGCACCTCATTTTACATAAAATAAGTCCTATAAGTCTACATTCAAGAGTTGATAAAGGTACAAACGAATAAAATGTTTATATATCACATTTTCAAATATCAATTATTCTCCATTTTACTCGATCTCCTAAACGGTTAAAGATAGGACATCTCGGTTTTCACCAGTAGATTTAGCACCTCATTTTACATAAAATACGTCCTATAAGTCTACTCTCAAGAGTTGATAAAGGTACAAACGAATAAAATGTTTATATATCACAATTTCAAATATCTATTATTCTTCATTTTACTGGATCTCCTAATCGGTTAACGATAGGACATCGCGATTTTCACCGGTGGATTAAGCACCTCATTTTACATAAAAGAAGTCCTATAAGTCTACTCTCAAAAGTTGATAAAGGTACAAACGAATAAAATTGTTTATATATCACATTTTCAAATATCTATTATTCTCCATTTCACTCGATCTCCTAAACGGTTAAAGATAAGACATCGCGGTTTTCACCAGTGGGTTAAGCACCTCATTTTACATAAAATAAGTCCTATAAGTCTACTCTCAAGAGTTAATAAAGGTACAAACGAATAAAATGTTTATATATCACATTTTCAAATATCTATTATTTATCAATTTACTCGATCTCCTAAACGGTTAAAGATTGGACACCGCGGTTTTTACCAGTGGATTTAGCACCTCATTTTACATAAAATAAGTCCTATAAGTCTACATTCAAGAGTTGATAAAGGTACAGACGAATAAAATGTTTATATATCACATTTTCAAATATCTATTATTCTCCATTTTACTCGATCTCCTAAACGGTTAAAGATAGGACATCTCGGTTTTCACCAGTAGATTAAGCACCTCATTTTACATAAAATACGTCCTATAAGTCTACTCTCAAGAGTTGATAAAGGTACAAACGAATAAAATTGTTTATATATCACATTTTCAAATATCTATTATTTTCCATTTCACTCGATCTCCTAAACGGTTTAAGATAGGACATCGCGGTTTTCACTAGTGGATTTAGCACCTCATTTTACATAAAGAGAGTCCTATAAGTCTACTCTCAAGAGTTGATAAAGGTACAAACGAATAAAATGTTTAAATATCACATTTTCAAATATCTATTATTTTTCATTTTACTCGATCTCCTAAACGGTTAAAGATAGGACATCGCGGTTTTCACCAGTATATTTAGCACCTCATTTTACATAAAATAAGTCCTATAAGTCTACACTCAAGAGTTGATAAAGGCACAAACGAATAAAATTGTTTATATATCACATTTTCAAATATCTATTATTTTCCATTTCACTCGATCTCCTAAACGGTTAAAGATAGGACATCGCGGTTTTTACCACTGGATTAAGCACCTCATTTTACATAAAATAAGTCCTATAAGTCTACTCTCAAGAGTTGATAAAGGTACAAACGAATAAAATGTTTATATATCAAATTTTCAAATATCTATTATTCTCCATTTTACTCGATCTCCTATACGGTTAAAGATAGGACAACGCGGATTACACCAGTGGATTTAGCACCTCATTTTACATAAAATAAGTCCTATAAGTCTACTCTTAAGAGTTGATAAAGGTACAAACGAATAAAATGTTTATATATCACAATTTCAAATATCTATTATTCTTCATTTTACTCGATCTCCTAATCGGTTAACGATAGGACATCGCGATTTTCACCGGTGGATTAAGCACCTCATTTTACATAAAAGAAGTCCTATAAGTCTACTCTCAAGAGTTGATAAAGGTACAAACGAATAAAATTGTTTATATATCACATTTTCAAATATCTATTATTCTCCATTTCACTCGATCTCCTAAACGGTTTAAGATAGGACATCGCGGTTTTCACCAGTGGATTAAGCACCTCATTTTACATAAAATAAGTCCTATAAGTCTACTCTCAAGAGTTAATAAAGGTACAAACGAATAAAATGTTTATATATCACATTTTCAAATATCTATTATTTATCAATTTACTCGATCTCCTAAACGGTTAAAGATTGGACACCGCGGTTTTTACCAGTGGATTTAGCACCTCATTTTACATAAAATAAGTCCTATAAGTCTACATTCAAGAGTTGATAAAGGTACAGACGAATAAAATGTTAATATATCACATTTTCAAATATCTATTATTCTCCATTTTACTCGATCTCCTAAACGGTTAAAGATAGGACATCTCGGTTTTCACCAGTAGATTTAGCACCTCATTTTACATAAAATAGGTCCTATAAGTCTACTCTCAAGAGTTGATAAAGGTACAAACGAATAAAATTGTTTATATATCACATTTTCAAATATCTATTATTTTCCATTTCACTCGATCTCCTAAACGGTTTAAGATAGGACATCGCGGTTTTCACCAGTGGATTTAGCACCTCATTTTACATAAAGAGAGTCCTATAAGTCTACTCTCAAGAGTTGATAAAGGTACAAACGAATAAAATGTTTAAATATCACATTTTCAAATATCTATTATTTATCATTTTACTCGATCTCCTAAACGGTTAAAGATAGGACATCGCGGTTTTCACCAGTATATTTAGCACCTCATTTTACATAAAATAAGTCCTATAAGTCTACTCTCAAGAGTTGATAAAGGCACAAACGAATAAAATTGTTTATATATCACATTTTCAAATATCTATTATTTTCCATTTCACTCGATCTCCTAAACGGTTAAAGATAGGACATCGCGGTTTTTACCACTGGATTAAGCACCTCATTTTACATAAAATAAGTCCTATAAGTCTACTCTCAAGAGTTGATATAGGTACAAACGAATAAAATGTTTATATATCAAATTTTCAAATATCTATTATTCTCCATTTTACTCGATCTCCTAAACGGTTAAAGATAGGACAACGCGGATTACACCAGTGGATTTAGCACCTCATTTTACATAAAATAAGTCCTATAAGTCTACTCTTAAGAGTTGATAAAGGTACAAACGAATAAAATGTTTATATATCACAATTTCAAATATCTATTATTCTCCATTTTACTCGATCTCCTAAACGGTTTAAGATAGGACATCGCGGTTTTTACCCGTGGATTTAGCACCTCATTTTACATAAAGAGAGTCCTATAAGTCTACTCTCAAGAGTTGATAAAGGTACAAACGAATAAAATTGTTTATATATCACATTTTCAAATATCTATTATTCTCCATTTCACTCGATCTCCTAAACGGTTTAAGATAGGACATCGCGGTTTTCACCAGTGGATTAAGAACCTCATTTTTCATAAAATAAGTCCTATTAGTCTACTTTTAAGAGTTAATAAAGGTACAAACGAATAAAATGTTTATATATCACATTTTCAAATATCTATTAATCTTCATTTTACTCGATCTCCTAAACGGTTAAAGATAGGACATCGCGGTTTTCACCAGTGCATTTAGCACCTTATTTTACATAAAATAAGTCTTATAAGTCTACTCTCAAGAGTTGATAAAGGTACAAACGAATAAAATGTTTAAATATCACATTTTCAAATATCTATTATTTTCTATTTTACTCGATCTGATAAGCGGTTAAAGATAGGACATCGCGGTTTTCACCAGTGGATTTAGCACCTCATTTTACATAAAATTAGTCTTATTAGTCTACTCTGAAGAGTTGATAAAGGTACAAACGAATAAAATGTTTATATTTCACATTTTCAAAAATCTATTATTCTCCATTTTACTCGATCTCCTAAACGGTTAAAGATAGGACATCGCGGTTTTCACCAGTGGATTTAGCACCTCATTTTACATAAAATTAGTCTTATTAGTCTACTCTTAAGAGTTGATAAAGGTACAAACGAATAAAATGTTTATATATCACAATTTCAAATATCTATTATTCTTCATTTTACTCGATCTCCTAATCGGTTAACGATAGGACATCGCGATTTTCACCGGTGGATTAAGCACCTCATTTTACATAAAAGAAGTCCTATAAGTCTACTCTCAAGAGTTGATAAAGGTACAAACGAATAAAATTGTTTATATATCACATTTTCAAATATCTATTATTCTCCATTTCACTCGATCTCCTAAACGGTTTAAGATAGGACATCGCGGTTTTCACCAGTGGATTAAGCACCTCATTTTACATAAAATAAGTCCTATAAGTCTACTCTCAAGAGTTAATAAAGGTACAAACGAATAAAATGTTTATATATCACATTTTCAAATATCTATTATTTATCAATTTACTCGATCTCCTAAACGGTTAAAGATTGGACACCGCGGTTTTTACCAGTGGATTTAGCACCTCATTTTACATAAAATAAGTCCTATAAGTCTACATTCAAGAGTTGATAAAGGTACAGACGAATAAAATGTTAATATATCACATTTTCAAATATCTATTATTCTCCATTTTACTCGATCTCCTAAACGGTGAAAGATAGGACATCTCGGTTTTCACCAGTAGATTTAGCACCTCATTTTACATAAAATACGTCCTATAAGTCTACTCTCAAGAGTTGATAAAGGTACAAACGAATAAAATTGTTTATATATCACATTTTCAAATATCTATTATTTTCCATTTCACTCGATCTCCTAAACGGTTTAAGATAGGACATCGCGGTTTTCACCAGTGGATTTAGCACCTCATTTTACATAAAGAGAGTCCTATAAGTCTACTCTCAAGAGTTGATAAAGGTACAAACGAATAAAATGTTTAAATATCACATTTTCAAATATCTATTATTTTTCATTTTACTCGATCTCCTAAACGGTTAAAAATAGGACATCGCGGTTTTCACCAGTATATTTAGCACCTCATTTTACATAAAATAAGTCCTATAAGTCTACTCTCAAGAGTTAATAAAGGCACAAACGAATAAAATTGTTTATATATCACATTTTCAAATATCTATTATTTTCCATTTCACTCGATCTCCTAAACGGTTAAAGATAGGACATCGCGGTTTTTACCACTGGATTAAGCACCTCATTTTACATAAAATAAGTCCTATAAGTCTACTCTCAAGAGTTGATATAGGTACAAACGAATAAAATGTTTATATATCAAATTTTCAAATATCTATTATTCTCCATTTTACTCGATCTCCTAAACGGTTAAAGATAGGACAACGCGGATTACACCAGTGGATTTAGCACCTCATTTTACATAAAATAAGTCCTATAAGTCTACTCTTAAGAGTTGATAAAGGTACAAACGAATAAAATGTTTATATATCACAATTTCAAATATCTATTATTCTCCATTTTACTCGATCTCCTAAACGGTTTAAGATAGGACATCGCGGTTTTTACCCGTGGATTTAGCACCTCATTTTACATAAAGAGAGTCCTATAAGTCTACTCTCAAGAGTTGATAAAGGTACAAACGAATAAAATTGTTTATATATCACATTTTCAAATATCTATTATTCTCCATTTCACTCGATCTCCTAAACGGTTTAAGATAGGACATCGCGGTTTTCACCAGTGGATTAAGAACCTCATTTTTCATAAAATAAGTCCTATAAGTCTACTTTTAAGAGTTAATAAAGGTACAAACGAATAAAATGTTTATATATCACATTTTCAAATATCTATTAATCTTCATTTTACTCGATCTCCTAAACGGTTAAAGATAGGACATCGCGGTTTTCACCAGTGCATTAAGCACCTTATTTTACATAAAATAAGTCTTATAAGTCTACTCTCAAGAGTTGATAAAGGTACAAACGAATAAAATGTTTAAATATCACATTTTCAAATATCTATTATTTTCTATTTTACTCGATCTGATAAGCGGTTAAAGATAGGACATCGCGGTTTTCACCAGTGGATTTAGTACCTCATTTTACATAAAATTAGTCTTATTAGTCTACTCTGAAGAGTTGATAAAGGTACAAACGAATAAAATGTTTATATTTCAGATTTTCAAAAATCTATTATTCTCCATTTTACTCGATCTCCTAAACGGTTAAAGATAGGACATCGCGGTTTTTACTAGTGGATTTAGCACCTCATTTTACATAAAATAAGTAATATAAGTCTACTCTCAAGAGTTAATAAAGGTACAAACGAATAAAATGTTTATATTTCACATTTTCAAAAATCAATTATTCCCCATTTTACTCGATCTCCTAAACGGTTAAAGATAGGACATCGCGGTTTTCACTAGTGGACTTAGCACCTCATTTTACATAAAATAAGTAATATAAGTCTACTCTCAAGAGTTGATGAAGATACAAACGAATAAAATGTTTATATATCACAATTTCAAATATCTATTATTCTCCATTTCACTCGATCTCCTAAACGGTTTAAGATAGGACATCGCGGTTTTTACCAGTGGATTTAGCACCTCAATTTACTTAAAATAAGTCCTATAAGTCTACTTTCAAGGGTTGATAAAGGTACAAACGAATAAAATGTTTATATATCACAATTTCAAATATCTATTATTCTTCATTTTACTCGATCTCCTAAACGGTTTAAGATAGGACATCGCGGTTTTTACCAGTGGATTTAGCACCTCAATTTACATAAAGAGAGTCCTATAAGTCTACTCTCAAGAGTTGATAAAGGTACAAACGAATAAAATGTTTATATATCACATTTTCAAATATCTATTATTTTTCATTTTACTCGATCTCCTAAACGGTTAAAGATAGGACATCGCGGTTTCCACCAGTGCATTTAGCACCTCACTTTACATATAATAAGTCCTATAAGTCTACTCTCAAGATTTGATAAGAGTACAAACGAATAAAATGTTTATATATCACATTTTCAAAAATTTATTATTCTCCATTCTACTCGATCTCCTAAACGGTTAAAGATAGGACATCGCGGTTTTCACCAGTTTATTAAGCACCTCATTTTACATCAAATAAGTCCTATAAGTCTACTCTCAAGAGTTGATAAAGGTACAAACGAATAAAATGTTTATATATCACATTTTCAAATATCTATTATTCTCCATTTTACTCGATCTCCTAAACGGTTAAAGATAAGACATCGCGGTTTTCACCAGTGGATTTAGCACCTCATTTTACATAAAATAAGTCCTATAAGTCTACTCTCAAGAGTTGATAAAGGTACAAACGAATAAAATGTTTATATATCACATTTTCAAATATCTATTATTTATCAATTTACTCGATCTCCTAAACGGTTAAAGATTGGACACCTCGGTTTTTACCAGTGGATTTAGCACCTCATTTTACATAAAATAAGTTCTATAAGTCTACATTCAAGAGTTGATAAAGGTACAAACGAATAAAATGTTTATATATCACATTTTCAAATATCTATTATTCTCCATTTTTACTCGATCTCCTAAACGGTTACAGATAGGACATCTCGGTTTTCACCAGTAGATTTAGCACCTCATTTTACATAAAATACGTCCTATAAGTCTACTCTCAAGAGTTGATAAAGGTACAAACGAATAAAATGTTTATATATCACAATTTCAAATATCTATTATTCTTCATTTTACTCGATCTCCTAATCGGTTAACGATAGGACATCGTGATTTTCACCGGTGGATTAAGCACCTCATTTTACATAAAAGAAGTCCTATAAGTCTACTCTCAAGAGTTGATAATGGTACAAACGAATAAAATTGTTTATATATCACATTTTCAAATATCTATTATTCTCCATTTCACTCGATCTCCTAAACGGTTTAAGATAGGACATCGCGGTTTTCACCAGTGCATTAAGCACCTCATTTTACATAAAATAAGTCCTATAAGTCTACTCTCAAGAGTTGATAAAGGTACAAACGAATAAAATGTTTATATATCACAATTTCAAATATCTATTATTCTCCATTTTACTCGATCTCCTAAACGGTTTAAGATAGGACATCGCGGTTTTTACCCGTGGATTTAGCACCTCATTTTACATAAAGAGAGTCCTATAAGTCTACTCTCAAGAGTTGATAAAGGTACAAACGAATAAAATTGTTTATATATCACATTTTCAAATATCTATTATTCTCCATTTCACTCGATCTCCTAAACGGTTAAAGATAGGACATCGCGGTTTTTACTAGTGGATTTAGCACCTCATTTTACATAAAATAAGTTATATAAGTCTACTCTCAAGAGTTAATAAAGGTACAAACGAATAAAATGTTTATATTTCACATTTTCAAAAATCAATTATTCCCCATTTTACTCGATCTCCTAAACGGTTAAAGATAGGACATCGCGGTTTTCACTAGTGGATTTAGCACCTCATTTTACATAAAATAAGTAATATAAGTCTACTCTCAAGAGTTGATGAAGATACAAACGAATAAAATGTTTATATATCACATTTTCAAATATCTATTATTTTCCATTTCACTCGATCTCCTAAACGGTTTAAGATAGGACATCGCGGTTTTCACCAGTGGATTTAGCACCTCATTTTACATAAAGAGAGTCCTATAAGTCTACTCTCAAGAGTTAATAAAGGTACAAACGAATAAAATGTTTATATATCACATTTTCAAATATCTATTATTTTCCATTTCACTCGATCTCCTAAACGGTTTAAGATAGGACATCGCGGTTTTCACCAGTGGATTTAGCACCTCATTTTACATAAAGAGAGTCCTATAAGTCTACTCTCAAGAGTTGATAAAGGTACAAACGAATAAAATGTTTAAATATCACATTTTCAAATATCTATTATTTTCCATTTCACTCGATCTCCTAAACGGTTTAAGATAGGACATCGCGGTTTTCACCAGTGGATTAAGCACCTCATTTTACATCAAATAAGTCCTTTAAGTCTACTCTCAAGAGATGATAAAGGTACAAACGAATAAAATGTTTATATATCACATTTTCAAATATCTATTATTCTCCATTTTACTCGATCTCCTAAACGGTTAAAGATAAGACATCGCGGTTTTCACCAGTGGATTTAGCACCTCATTTTACATAAAATAAGTCCTATAAGTCTACTCTCAAGAGTTGATAAAGGTACAAACGAATAAAATGTTTATATATCACATTTTCAAATATCTATTATTTATCAATTTACTCGATCTCCTAAACGGTTAAAGATAGGACATCGCGGTTTTTACTAGTGGATTTAGCACCTCATTTTACATAAAATAAGTAATATAAGTCTACTCTCAAGAGTTAATAAAGGTACAAACGAATAAAATGTTTATATTTCACATTTTCAAAAATCAATTATTCCCCATTTTACTCGATCTCCTAAACGGTTAAAGATAGGACATCGCGGTTTTCACTAGTGGATTTAGCACCTCATTTTACATAAAATAAGTAATATAAGTCTACTCTCAAGAGTTGATGAAGATACAAACGAATAAAATGTTTATATATCACAATTTCAAATATCTATTATTCTCCATTTCACTCGATCTCCTAAACGGTTTAAGATAGGACATCGCGGTTTTTACCAGTGGATTTAGCACCTCAATTTACTTAAAATAAGTCCTATAAGTCTACTTTCAAGGGTTGATAAAGGTACAAACGAATAAAATGTTTATATATCACAATTTCAAATATCTATTATTCTTCATTTTACTCGATCTCCTAAACGGTTTAAGATAGGACATCGCGGTTTCCACCAGTGCATTTAGCACCTCATTTTACATATAATAAGTCCTATAAGTCTACTCTCAAGATTTGATAAGAGTACAAACGAATAAAATGTTTATATATCACATTTTCAAAAATTTATTATTCTCCATTCTACTCGATCTCCTAAACGGTTAAAGATAGGACATCGCGGTTTTCACCAGTGGATTAAGCACCTCATTTTACATCAAATAAGTCCTATAAGTCTACTCTCAAGAGTTGATAAAGGTACAAACGAATAAAATGTTTATATATCACATTTTCAAATATCTATTATTTATCAATTTACTCGATCTCCTAAACGGTTAAAGATTGAACACCGCGGTTTTGACCAGTGGATTTAGCACCTCATTTTACATAAAATAAGTTCTATAAGTCTACATTCAAGAGTTGATAAAGGTACAAACGAATAAAATGTTTATATATCACATTTTCAAATATCTATTATTCTCCATTTTACTCGATCTCCTAAACGGTTACAGATAGGACATCTCGGTTTTCACCAGTAGATTTAGCACCTCATTTTACATAAAATACGTCCTATAAGTCTACTCTCAAGAGTTGATAAAGGTACAAACGAATAAAATGTTTATATATCACAATTTCAAATATCTATTATTCTTCATTTTACTCGATCTCCTAATCGGTTAACGATAGGACATCGTGATTTTCACCGGTGGATTAAGCACCTCATTTTACATAAAAGAAGTCCTATAAGTCTACTCTCAAGAGTTGATAATGGTACAAACGAATAAAATTGTTTATATATCACATTTTCAAATATCTATTATTCTCCATTTCACTCGATCTCCTAAACGGTTTAAGATAGGACATCGCGGTTTTCACCAGTGCATTAAGCACCTCATTTTACATAAAATAAGTCCTATAAGTCTACTCTCAAGAGTTAATAAAGGTACAAACGAATAAAATGTTTATATATCACATTTTCAAATATCTATTATTTATCAATTTACTCGATCTCCTAAACGGTTAAAGATTGGACACCGCGGTTTTTACCAGTGGATTTAGCACCTCATTTTACATAAAATAAGTCCTATAAGTCTACATTCAAGAGTTGATAAAGGTACAGACGAATAAAATGTTTATATATCACATTTTCAAATATCTATTATTCTCCATTTTACTCGATCTCCTAAACGGTTAAAGATAGGACATCTCGGTTTTCACCAGTAGATTTAGCACCTCATTTTACATAAAATACGTCCTATAAGTCTACTCTCAAGAGTTGATAAAGGTACAAACGAATAAAATTGTTTATATATCACATTTTCAAATATCTATTATTTTCCATTTCACTCGATCTCCTAAACGGTTTAAGATAGGACATCGCGGTTTTCACCAGTATATTTAGCACCTCATTTTACATAAAATAAGTCCTATAAGTCTACTCTCAAGAGTTGATAAAGGCACAAACGAATAAAATTGTTTATATATCACATTTTCAAATATCTATTATTTTCCATTTCACTCGATCTCCTAAACGGTTAAAGATAGGACATCGCGGTTTTTACCACTGGATTAAGCACCTCATTTTACATAAAATAAGTCCTATAAGTCTACTCTCAAGAGTTGATAAAGGTACAAACGAATAAAATGTTTATATATCACATTTTCAAATATCTATTATTTTCCATTTCACTCGATCTCCTAAACGGTTAAAGATAGGACATCGCGGTTTTCACTAGTGGATTTAGCACCTCATTTTACATAAAATAAGTAATATAAGTCTACTCTCAAGAGTTGATGAAGATACAAACGAATAAAATGTTTATATTTCACATTTTCAAAAATCTATTATTCTCCATTTTACTCGATCTCCTAAACGGTTAAAGATAGGACATCGCGGTTTTTACTAGTGGATTTAGCACCTCATTTTACATAAAATAAGTAATATAAGTCTATTCTCAAGAGTTGATAAAGGTACAAACGAATAAAATGTTTATATATCACATTTTCAAATATCTATTATTTTTCATTTAACTCGATCTCCTAAACGGTTTAAGATAGGGCATCGCGGTTTTCACCAGTGGATTAGGCACCTCATTTTTCATAAAATAAGTCCTATAAGTCTACTCTCAAGAGTTAATAAAGGTACAAACGAATAAAATTTTTATATATCACATTATCAAATATCTATTATACTTCATTTTACTCGATCTCCTAAACGGTTAAAGATAAGACATCGCGGTTTTCACCAGTGGATTAAGCACCTCATTTTACGTAAAATAAGTCCTATAAGTCTGCTCTCAAGAGTTGATAAAGGTACAAAGGAATAAAATGTTTATATATCACAATTTCAAATATCTATTATTCTCCATTTCACTCGATCTCCTAAACGGTTTAAGATAGGACATCGCGGTTTTTACCAGTGGATTTAGCACCTCATTTTACATAAAGAGAGTCCTATAAGTCTACTCTCAAGAGTTGATAAAGGTACAAACGAATAAAATGTTTATATATCACATTTTCAAATATTTATTATTCTTCATTTTACTCGATCTAATAAACGGTTAAAGATAGGACATCGCGGATTACACCAGTGGATTTAGCACCTCATTTTACATAAAATAAGTAATATAAGTCTACTCTCAAGAGTTGATAAAGGTACAAACGAATAAAATGTTTAAATATCTCATTTTCAAATATCTATTATTTTTCATTTTACTCGATCTCCTAAACGGTTAAAGGTAGGACATCGCGGTTTTTACCAGTACATTTAGCACCTCATTTTACATAAAATAAGTCCTATAAGTCTACTCGCAAGAGTTGATAAAGGTACAAACGAATAAAATGTTTAAATATCACATTTTCAAATATCTATTATTCTCCATTTCACTCGATCTCCTAAACGGTTAAAGATAGGACATCGCGGTTTTCACCAGTGGATTTAGCACCTCATTTTACATAAAATAAGTCCAATAAGTCTACTCTCAAAAGTTGATAAAGGTACAAACGAATAAAATGTTTATATATCACATTTTCAAATATCTATTCTTTTTCATTTTACTCGAACTCCTAAACGATTAAAGATAGGATATCGCAATTTTCACCAGTGGATTTAGCACCTCATTTTACATCAAATAAGTCCTATAAGCCTACTCTCAAGATTTGATTAGAGTACAAACGAATAAAATGTTTATATATCACATTTTCAAATATCTATTATTCTCCATTTTACTCGATCTCCTAAACGGTTAAAGATAGGACATCGCGGTTTTCACCAGTGGATTTAGCACCTCATTTTACATAAAATAAGTCCTATAAGTCTACTCTCAAGAATTAATAAAGGTACAAACGAATAAAATGTTTATATATCACATTTTCAAATATCTATTATTTTCTATTTTACTCGATCTCCTAAACGGTTAAAGATAAGACATCGCGGTTTTCACCAGTGGATTTAGCACCTCATTTTACATAAAATAAGTCCTATAAGTCTACTCTCAAGATTTGATAAAGGTACAAACGAATAAAATGTTTATATATCACATTTTCAAATATCTATTATTTTCTATTTTACTCGATCTCATAAACGGTTAAAGATAGGACATCGCGGTTTTCACCAGTGGATTTAGCACCTCATTTTATATTAAATAAGTCCTATAAGTCTACTCTCAAGAGTTGATAAAGGTACAAACAAATAAAATGTTTATATTTCACATTTTCAAAAATCTATTATTCTCCATTTTACTCGATCTCCTAAACGGTTAAAGATAGGACATCGCGGTTTTCACCAGTGGATTTAGCACCTCATTTTATATTAAATAAGTCCTATAAGTCTACTCTCAAGAGTTGATAAAGGTACAAACGAATAAAATGTTTATATATCACATTTTCAAATATCTATTATTTTTCATTTTACTCGATCTCCTAAACGGTTAAAGATAGGACATCGCGGTTTTCACCAGTGGATTTATCATCTTATTTTATATTAAATAAGTCCTATAAGTCTACTCTCAAGAGTTGATAAAGGTACAAACAAATAAAATGTTTATATTTCACATTTTCAAAAATCTATTATTCTCCATTTTACTCGATCTCCTAAACGGTTAAAGATAGGACATCGCGGTTTTCACCAGTGGATTTAGCACCTCATTTTATATTAAATAAGTCCTATAAGTCTACTCTCAAGAGTTGATAAAGGTACAAACGAATAATATGTTTATATATCACATTTTCAAATATCTATTATCTTCTATTTTACTCGATCTCCTAAACGGTTAAAGATAGGACATCGCGGTTTTCACCAGTGGATTTAGCACCTTATTTTACATAAAATCAGTCCTATAAATCTACTCTCAAGAGTTGGTAAAGGTACAAACGAATAAAATGTTTATATATTACATTTTCAAATATCTATTATTCTCCATTTTACTCGATCTCCTAAACGGTTGAAGATAAGATATCGCGGTTTTCACCAGTGGATTTAGCACCTCATTTTACATAAAATAAGTCCTATAAGTCTACTCTCAAGATTTGATAAGAGTACAAACGAATAAAATGTTTATATATCACATTTTCAAAAATTTATTATTCTCCATTCTACTCGATCTCCTAAACGGTTAAAGATAGGACATCGCGGTTTTCACCAGTGGATTAAGCACCTCATTTTACATCAAATAAGTCCTATAAGTCTACTCTCAAGAGTTGATAAAGGTACAAACGAATAAAATGTTTATATATCACATTTTCAAATATCTATTATTTATCAATTTACTCGATCTCCTAAACGGTTAAAGATTGAACACCGCGGTTTTGACCAGTGGATTTAGCACCTCATTTTACATAAAATAAGTTCTATAAGTCTACATTCAAGAGTTGATAAAGGTACAAACGAATAAAATGTTTATATATCACATTTTCAAATATCTATTATTCTCCATTTTACTCGATCTCCTAAACGGTTACAGATAGGACATCTCGGTTTTCACCAGTAGATTTAGCACCTCATTTTACATAAAATACGTCCTATAAGTCTACTCTCAAGAGTTGATAAAGGTACAAACGAATAAAATGTTTATATATCACAATTTCAAATATCTATTATTCTTCATTTTACTCGATCTCCTAATCGGTTAACGATAGGACATCGTGATTTTCACCGGTGGATTAAGCACCTCATTTTACATAAAAGAAGTCCTATAAGTCTACTCTCAAGAGTTGATAATGGTACAAACGAATAAAATTGTTTATATATCACATTTTCAAATATCTATTATTCTCCATTTCACTCGATCTCCTAAACGGTTTAAGATAGGACATCGCGGTTTTCACCAGTGCATTAAGCACCTCATTTTACATAAAATAAGTCCTATAAGTCTACTCTCAAGAGTTAATAAAGGTACAAACGAATAAAATGTTTATATATCACATTTTCAAATATCTATTATTTATCAATTTACTCGATCTCCTAAACGGTTAAAGATTGGACACCGCGGTTTTTACCAGTGGATTTAGCACCTCATTTTACATAAAATAAGTCCTATAAGTCTACATTCAAGAGTTGATAAAGGTACAGACGAATAAAATGTTTATATATCACATTTTCAAATATCTATTATTCTCCATTTTACTCGATCTCCTAAACGGTTAAAGATAGGACATCTCGGTTTTCACCAGTAGATTTAGCACCTCATTTTACATAAAATACGTCCTATAAGTCTACTCTCAAGAGTTGATAAAGGTACAAACGAATAAAATTGTTTATATATCACATTTTCAAATATCTATTATTTTCCATTTCACTCGATCTCCTAAACGGTTTAAGATAGGACATCGCGGTTTTCACCAGTATATTTAGCACCTCATTTTACATAAAATAAGTCCTATAAGTCTACTCTCAAGAGTTGATAAAGGCACAAACGAATAAAATTGTTTATATATCACATTTTCAAATATCTATTATTTTCCATTTCACTCGATCTCCTAAACGGTTAAAGATAGGACATCGCGGTTTTTACCACTGGATTAAGCACCTCATTTTACATAAAATAAGTCCTATAAGTCTACTCTCAAGAGTTGATAAAGGTACAAACGAATAAAATGTTTATATATCACATTTTCAAATATCTATTATTTTCCATTTCACTCGATCTCCTAAACGGTTAAAGATAGGACATCGCGGTTTTTACCACTGGATTAAGCACCTCATTTTACATAAAATAAGTCCTATAAGTCTACTCTCAAGAGTTGATAAAGGTACAAACGAATAAAATGTTTATATATCAAATTTTCAAATATCTATTATTTTTCATTTTACTCGATCTCCTAAACGGTTAAAGATAGGACATCGCGGTTTTCACCAGTATATTTAGCACCTCATTTTACATAAAATAAGTCCTATAAGTCTACTCTCAAGAGTTGATAATGGTACAAACGAATAAAATTGTTTATATATCACATTTTCAAATATCTATTATTCTCCATTTCACTCGATCTCCTAAACGGTTTAAGATAGGACATCGCGGTTTTCACCAGTGGATTAAGCACCTCATTTTTCATAAAATAAGTCCTATAAGTCTACTTTTAAGAGTTAATAAAGGTACAAACGAATAAAATGTTTATATATCACATTTTCAAATATCTATTAATCTTCATTTTACTCGATCTCCTAAACGGTTAAAGATAGGACATCGCGGTTTTCACCAGTGCATTTAGCACCTTATTTTACATAAAATAAGTCTTATAAGTCTACTCTCAAGAGTTGATAAAGGTACAAACGAATAAAATGTTTAAATATCACATTTTCAAATATCTATTATTTTCTATTTTACTTGATCTGATAAGCGGTTAAAGATAGGACATCGCGGTTTTCACCAGTGGATTTAGCACCTCATTTTACATAAAATAAGTCTTATTAGTCTACTCTGAAGAGTTGATAAAGGTACACACGAATAAAATGTTTATATTTCACATTTTCAAAAATCTATTATTCTCCATTTTACTCGATCTCCTAAACGGTTAAAGATAGGACATCGCGGTTTTTACTAGTGGATTTAGCACCTCATTTTACATAAAATAAGTAATATAAGTCTACTCTCAAGAGTTAATAAAGGTACAAACGAATAAAATGTTTATATTTCACATTTTCAAAAATCAATTATTCCCCATTTTACTCGATCTCCTAAACGGTTAAAGATAGGACATCGCGGTTTTCACTAGTGGATTTAGCACCTCATTTTACATAAAATAAGTAATATAAGTCTACTCTCAAGAGTTGATGAAGATACAAACGAATAAAATGTTTATATTTCACATTTTCAAAAATCTATTATTCTCCATTTTACTCGATCTCCTAAACGGTTAAAGATAGGACATCGCGGTTTTTACTAGTGGATTTAGCACCTCATTTTACATAAAATAAGTAATATAAGTCTATTCTCAAGAGTTGATAAAGGTACAAACGAATAAAATGTTTATATATCACATTTTCAAATATCTATTATTTTTCATTTAACTCGATCTCCTAAACGGTTTAAGATAGGGCATCGCGGTTTTCACCAGTGGATTAGGCACCTCATTTTTCATAAAATAAGTCCTATAAGTCTACTCTCAAGAGTTAATAAAGGTACAAACGAATAAAATTTTTATATATCACATTATCAAATATCTATTATACTTCATTTTACTCGATCTCCTAAACGGTTAAAGATAAGACATCGCGGTTTTCACCAGTGGATTAAGCACCTCATTTTACGTAAAATAAGTCCTATAAGTCTGCTCTCAAGAGTTGATAAAGGTACAAAGGAATAAAATGTTTATATATCACAATTTCAAATATCTATTATTCTCCATTTCACTCGATCTCCTAAACGGTTTAAGATAGGACATCGCGGTTTTTACCAGTGGATTTAGCACCTCATTTTACATAAAGAGAGTCCTATAAGTCTACTCTCAAGAGTTGATAAAGGTACAAACGAATAAAATGTTTATATATCACATTTTCAAATATTTATTATTCTTCATTTTACTCGATCTCCTAAACGGTTAAAGATAGGACATCGCGGATTACACCAGTGGATTTAGCACCTCATTTTACATAAAATAAGTAATATAAGTCTACTCTCAAGAGTTGATAAAGGTACAAACGAATAAAATGTTTAAATATCTCATTTTCAAATATCTATTATTTTTCATTTTACTCGATCTCCTAAACGGTTAAAGGTAGGACATCGCGGTTTTTACCAGTACATTTAGCACCTCATTTTACATAAAATAAGTCCTATAAGTCTACTCGCAAGAGTTGATAAAGGTACAAACGAATAAAATGTTTAAATATCACATTTTCAAATATCTATTATTCTCCATTTCACTCGATCTCCTAAACGGTTAAAGATAGGACATCGCGGTTTTCACCAGTGGATTTAGCACCTCATTTTACATAAAATAAGTCCAATAAGTCTACTCTCAAAAGTTGATAAAGGTACAAACGAATAAAATGTTTATATATCACATTTTCAAATATCTATTCTTTTTCATTTTACTCGAACTCCTAAACGATTAAAGATAGGATATCGCAATTTTCACCAGTGGATTTAGCACCTCATTTTACATCAAATAAGTCCTATAAGCCTACTCTCAAGATTTGATTAGAGTACAAACGAATAAAATGTTTATATATCACATTTTCAAATATCTATTATTCTCCATTTTACTCGATCTCCTAAACGGTTAAAGATAGGACATCGCGGTTTTCACCAGTGGATTTAGCACCTCATTTTACATAAAATAAGTCCTATAAGTCTACTCTCAAGAGTTAATAAAGGTACAAACGAATAAAATGTTTATATATCACATTTTCAAATATCTATTATTTTCTATTTTACTCGATCTCCTAAACGGTTAAAGATAAGACATCGCGGTTTTCACCAGTGGATTTAGCACCTCATTTTACATAAAATAAGTCCTATAAGTCTACTCTCAAGATTTGATAAAGGTACAAACGAATAAAATGTTTATATATCACATTTTCAAATATCTATTATTTTCTATTTTACTCGATCTCATAAACGGTTAAAGATAGGACATCGCGGTTTTCACCAGTGGATTTAGCACCTCATTTTATATTAAATAAGTCCTATAAGTCTACTCTCAAGAGTTGATAAAGGTACAAACAAATAAAATGTTTATATTTCACATTTTCAAAAATCTATTATTCTCCATTTTACTCGATCTCCTAAACGGTTAAAGATAGGACATCGCGGTTTTCACCAGTGGATTTAGCACCTCATTTTATATTAAATAAGTCCTATAAGTCTACTCTCAAGAGTTGATAAAGGTACAAACGAATAAAATGTTTATATATCACATTTTCAAATATCTATTATTTTTCATTTTACTCGATCTCCTAAACGGTTAGAGATAGGACATCGCGGTTTTCACCAGTGGATTTATCATCTTATTTTATATTAAATAAGTCCTATAAGTCTACTCTCAAGAGTTGATAAAGGTACAAACAAATAAAATGTTTATATTTCACATTTTCAAAAATCTATTATTCTCCATTTTACTCGATCTCCTAAACGGTTAAAGATAGGACATCGCGGTTTTCACCAGTGGATTTAGCACCTCATTTTATATTAAATAAGTCCTATAAGTCTACTCTCAAGAGTTGATAAAGGTACAAACGAATAATATGTTTATATATCACATTTTCAAATATCTATTATCTTCTATTTTACTCGATCTCCTAAACGGTTAAAGATAGGACATCGCGGTTTTCACCAGTGGATTTAGCACCTTATTTTACATAAAATCAGTCCTATAAATCTACTCTCAAGAGTTGGTAAAGGTACAAACGAATAAAATGTTTATATATTACATTTTCAAATATCTATTATTCTCCATTTTACTCGATCTCCTAAACGGTTGAAGATAAGATATCGCGGTTTTCACCAGTGGATTTAGCACCTCATTTTACATAAAATAAGTCCTATAAGTCTACTCTCAAGAGTTAATAAAAGTAAAAACGAATAAAATGTTTATATATCACATTTTCAAATATCTATTATTCTCCATTTTACTCGATCTCCTAAACGGTTAAAGATAAGACATCGCGGTTTTCACCAGTAGATTTAGCACCTCAATTTACATAAAATAAGTCCTATAAGTCTACTCTCAAGAGTTAATAAAGGTACAAACGAATAAAATGTTTAAATATCTCATTTTCAAATATCTATTATTTTTCATTTTACTCGATCTCCTAAACGGTTAAAGGTAGGACATCTCGGTTTTCACCAGTAGATTTAGCACCTCATTTTACATAAAATACGTCCTATAAGTCTACTCTCAAGAGTTGATAAAGGTACAAACGAATAAAATGTTTAAATATCTCATTTTCAAATATCTATTATTTTTCATTTTACTCGATCTCCTAAACGGTTAAAGGTAGAACATCTCGGTTTTCACCAGTAGATTTAGCACCTCATTTTACATAAAATACGTCCTATTAGTCTACTCTCAAGAGTTGATAAAGGTACAAACGAATAAAATGTTTATATATCACAATTTCAAATATCTATTATTCTCCATTTTACTCGATCTCCTAAACGGTTTAAGATAGGACATCGCGGTTTTTACCCGTGGATTTAGCACCTCATTTTACATAAAGAGAGTCCTATAAGTCTACTCTCAAGAGTTGATAAAGGTACAAACGAATAAAATTGTTTATATATCACATTTTCAAATATCTATTATTCTCCATTTCACTCGATCTCCTAAACGGTTTAAGATAGGACATCGCGGTTTTCACCAGTGGATTAAGAACCTCATTTTTCATAAAATAAGTCCTATAAGTCTACTTTTAAGAGTTAATAAAGGTACAAACGAATAAAATGTTTATATATCACATTTTCAAATATCTATTAATCTTCATTTTACTCGATCTCCTAAACGGTTAAAGATAGGACATCGCGGTTTTCACCAGTGCATTAAGCACCTTATTTTACATAAAATAAGTCTTATAAGTCTACTCTCAAGAGTTGATAAAGGTACAAACGAATAAAATGTTTAAATATCACATTTTCAAATATCTATTATTTTCTATTTTACTCGATCTGATAAGCGGTTAAAGATAGGACATCGCGGTCTTCACCAGTGGATTTAGCACCTCATTTTACATAAAATTAGTCTTATTAGTCTACTCTGAAGAGTTGATAAAGGTACAAACGAATAAAATGTTTATATTTCACATTTTCAAAAATCTATTATTCTCCATTTTACTCGATCTCCTAAACGGTTAAAGATAGGACATCGCGGTTTTTACTAGTGGATTTAGCACCTCATTTTACATAAAATAAGTAATATAAGTCTACTCTCAAGAGTTAATAAAGGTACAAACGAATAAAATGTTTATATTTCACATTTTCAAAAATCAATTATTCCCCATTTTACTCGATCTCCTAAACGGTTTAAGATAGGACATCGCGGTTTTTACCAGTGGATTTAGCACCTCAATTTACTTAAAATAAGTCCTATAAGTCTACTTTCAAGGGTTGATAAAGGTACAAACGAATAAAATGTTTATATATCACAATTTCAAATATCTATTATTCTTCATTTTACTCGATCTCCTAAACGGTTTAAGATAGGACATCGCGGTTTTTACCAGTGGATTTAGCACCTCAATTTACATTAAGAGAGTCCTATAAGTCTACTCTCAAGAGTTGATAAAGGTACAAACGAATAAAATGTTTATATATCACATTTTCAAATATCTATTATTTTTCATTTTACTCGATCTCCTAAACGGTTAAAGATAGGACATCGCGGTTTCCACCAGTGCATTTAGCACCTCATTTTACATATAATAAGTCCAATAAGTCTACTCTCAAGATTTGATAAGAGTACAAACGAATAAAATGTTTATATATCACATTTTCAAAAATTTATTATTCTCCATTCTACTCGATCACCTAAACGGTTAAAGATAGGACATCGCGGTTTTCACCAGTGGATTAGGCACCTCATTTTACATCAAATAAGTCCTATAAGTCTACTCTCAAGAGTTGATAAAGGTACAAACGAATAAAATGTTTATATATCACATTTTCAAATATCTATTATTCTCCATTTTACTCGATCTCCTAAACGGTTAAAGATAAGACATCGCGGTTTTCACCAGTGGATTTAGCACCTCATTTTACATAAAATAAGTCCTATAAGTCTACTCTCAAGAGTTGATAAAGGTACAAACGATTAAAATGTTTATATATCACATTTTCAAATATCTATTATTTATCAATTTACTCGATCTCCTAAACGGTTAAAGATTGGACACCGCGGTTTTGACCAGTGGATTTAGCACCTCATTTTACATAAAATAAGTTCTATAAGTCTACATTCAAGAGTTGATAAAGGTACAAACGAATAAAATGTTTATATATCACATTTTCAAATATCTATTATTCTCCATTTTACTCGATCTCCTAAACGGTTACAGATAGGACATCTCGGTTTTCACCAGTAGATTTAGCACCTCATTTTACATAAAATACGTCCTATAAGTCTACTCTCAAGAGTTGATAAAGGTACAAACGAATAAAATGTTTATATATCACAATTTCAAATATCTATTATTCTTCATTTTACTCGATCTCCTAATCGGTTAACGATGGGACATCGTGATTTTCACCGGTGGATTAAGCACCTCATTTTACATAAAAGAAGTCCTATAAGTCTACTCTCAAGAGTTGATAATGGTACAAACGAATAAAATTGTTTATATATCACATTTTCAAATATCTATTATTCTCCATTTCACTCGATCTCCTAAACGGTTTAAGATAGGACATCGCGGTTTTCACCAGTGCATTAAGCACCTCATTTTACATAAAATAAGTCCTATAAGTCTACTCTCAAGAGTTAATAAAGGTACAAACGAATAAAATGTTTATATATCACATTTTCAAATATCTATTATTTATCAATTTACTCGATCTCCTAAACGGTTAAAGATTGGACACCGCGGTTTTTACCAGTGGATTTAGCACCTTATTTTACATAAAATCAGTCCTATAAATCTACTCTCAAGAGTTGGTAAAGGTACAAACGAATAAAATGTTTATATATTACATTTTCAAATATCTATTATTCTCCATTTTACTCGATCTCCTAAACGGTTGAAGATAAGATATCGCGGTTTTCACCAGTGGATTTAGCACCTCATTTTACATAAAATAAGTCCTATAAGTCTACTCTCAAGAGTTAATAAAAGTAAAAACGAATAAAATGTTTATATATCACATTTTCAAATATCTATTATTCTCCATTTTACTCGATCTCCTAAACGGTTAAAGATAAGACATCGCGGTTTTCACCAGTAGATTTAGCACCTCAATTTACATAAAATAAGTCCTATAAGTCTACTCTCAAGAGTTAATAAAGGTACAAACGAATAAAATGTTTAAATATCTCATTTTCAAATATCTATTATTTTTCATTTTACTCGATCTCCTAAACGGTTAAAGGTAGGACATCTCGGTTTTCACCAGTAGATTTAGCACCTCATTTTACATAAAATACGTCCTATAAGTCTACTCTCAAGAGTTGATAAAGGTACAAACGAATAAAATGTTTAAATATCTCATTTTCAAATATCTATTATTTTTCATTTTACTCGATCTCCTAAACGGTTAAAGGTAGAACATCTCGGTTTTCACCAGTAGATTTAGCACCTCATTTTACATAAAATACGTCCTATTAGTCTACTCTCAAGAGTTGATAAAGGTACAAACGAATAAAATGTTTATATATCACAATTTCAAATATCTATTATTCTCCATTTTACTCGATCTCCTAAACGGTTTAAGATAGGACATCGCGGTTTTTACCCGTGGATTTAGCACCTCATTTTACATAAAGAGAGTCCTATAAGTCTACTCTCAAGAGTTGATAAAGGTACAAACGAATAAAATTGTTTATATATCACATTTTCAAATATCTATTATTCTCCATTTCACTCGATCTCCTAAACGGTTTAAGATAGGACATCGCGGTTTTCACCAGTGGATTAAGAACCTCATTTTTCATAAAATAAGTCCTATAAGTCTACTTTTAAGAGTTAATAAAGGTACAAACGAATAAAATGTTTATATATCACATTTTCAAATATCTATTAATCTTCATTTTACTCGATCTCCTAAACGGTTAAAGATAGGACATCGCGGTTTTCACCAGTGCATTAAGCACCTTATTTTACATAAAATAAGTCTTATAAGTCTACTCTCAAGAGTTGATAAAGGTACAAACGAATAAAATGTTTAAATATCACATTTTCAAATATCTATTATTTTCTATTTTACTCGATCTGATAAGCGGTTAAAGATAGGACATCGCGGTCTTCACCAGTGGATTTAGCACCTCATTTTACATAAAATTAGTCTTATTAGTCTACTCTGAAGAGTTGATAAAGGTACAAACGAATAAAATGTTTATATTTCACATTTTCAAAAATCTATTATTCTCCATTTTACTCGATCTCCTAAACGGTTAAAGATAGGACATCGCGGTTTTTACTAGTGGATTTAGCACCTCATTTTACATAAAATAAGTAATATAAGTCTACTCTCAAGAGTTAATAAAGGTACAAACGAATAAAATGTTTATATTTCACATTTTCAAAAATCAATTATTCCCCATTTTACTCGATCTCCTAAACGGTTTAAGATAGGACATCGCGGTTTTTACCAGTGGATTTAGCACCTCAATTTACTTAAAATAAGTCCTATAAGTCTACTTTCAAGGGTTGATAAAGGTACAAACGAATAAAATGTTTATATATCACAATTTCAAATATCTATTATTCTTCATTTTACTCGATCTCCTAAACGGTTTAAGATAGGACATCGCGGTTTTTACCAGTGAATTTAGCACCTCAATTTACATTAAGAGAGTCCTATAAGTCTACTCTCAAGAGTTGATAAAGGTACAAACGAATAAAATGTTTATATATCACATTTTCAAATATCTATTATTTTTCATTTTACTCGATCTCCTAAACGGTTAAAGATAGGACATCGCGGTTTCCACCAGTGCATTTAGCACCTCATTTTACATATAATAAGTCCAATAAGTCTACTCTCAAGATTTGATAAGAGTACAAACGAATAAAATGTTTATATATCACATTTTCAAAAATTTATTATTCTCCATTCTACTCGATCACCTAAACGGTTAAAGATAGGACATCGCGGTTTTCACCAGTGGATTAGGCACCTCATTTTACATCAAATAAGTCCTATAAGTCTACTCTCAAGAGTTGATAAAGGTACAAACGAATAAAATGTTTATATATCACATTTTCAAATATCTATTATTCTCCATTTTACTCGATCTCCTAAACGGTTAAAGATAAGACATCGCGGTTTTCACCAGTGGATTTAGCACCTCATTTTACATAAAATAAGTCCTATAAGTCTACTCTCAAGAGTTGATAAAGGTACAAACGATTAAAATGTTTATATATCACATTTTCAAATATCTATTATTTATCAATTTACTCGATCTCCTAAACGGTTAAAGATTGGACACCGCGGTTTTGACCAGTGGATTTAGCACCTCATTTTACATAAAATAAGTTCTATAAGTCTACATTCAAGAGTTGATAAAGGTACAAACGAATAAAATGTTTATATATCACATTTTCAAATATCTATTATTCTCCATTTTACTCGATCTCCTAAACGGTTACAGATAGGACATCTCGGTTTTCACCAGTAGATTTAGCACCTCATTTTACATAAAATACGTCCTATAAGTCTACTCTCAAGAGTTGATAAAGGTACAAACGAATAAAATGTTTATATATCACAATTTCAAATATCTATTATTCTTCATTTTACTCGATCTCCTAATCGGTTAACGATGGGACATCGTGATTTTCACCGGTGGATTAAGCACCTCATTTTACATAAAAGAAGTCCTATAAGTCTACTCTCAAGAGTTGATAATGGTACAAACGAATAAAATTGTTTATATATCACATTTTCAAATATCTATTATTCTCCATTTCACTCGATCTCCTAAACGGTTTAAGATAGGACATCGCGGTTTTCACCAGTGCATTAAGCACCTCATTTTACATAAAATAAGTCCTATAAGTCTACTCTCAAGAGTTAATAAAGGTACAAACGAATAAAATGTTTATATATCACATTTTCAAATATCTATTATTTATCAATTTACTCGATCTCCTAAACGGTTAAAGATTGGACACCGCGGTTTTTACCAGTGGATTTAGCACCTCATTTTACATAAAATAAGTCCTATAAGTCTACATTCAAGAGTTGATAAAGGTACAGACGAATAAAATGTTTATATATCACATTTTCAAATATCTATTATTCTCCATTTTACTCGATCTCCTAAACGGTTAAAGATAGGACATCTCGGTTTTCACCAGTAGATTTAGCACCTCATTTTACATAAAATACGTCCTATAAGTCTACTCTCAAGAGTTGATAAAGGTACAAACGAATAAAATTGTTTATATATCACATTTTCAAATATCTATTATTTTCCATTTCACTCGATCTCCTAAACGGTTTAAGATAGGACATCGCGGTTTTCACCAGTATATTTAGCACCTGATTTTACATAAAATAAGTCCTATAAGTCTACTCTCAAGAGTTGATAAAGACACAAACGAATAAAATTGTTTATATATCACATTTTCAAATATCTATTATTTTCCATTTCACTCGATCTCCTAAACGGTTAAAGATAGGACATCGCGGTTTTTACCACTGGATTAAGCACCTCATTTTACATAAAATAAGTCCTATAAGTCTACTCTCAAGAGTTGATAAAGGTACAAACGAATAAAATGTTTATATATCACATTTTCAAATATCTATTATTTTCCATTTCACTCGATCTCCTAAACGGTTAAAGATAGGACATCGCGGTTTTTACCACTGGATTAAGCACCTCATTTTACATAAAATAAGTCCTATAAGTCTACTCTCAAGAGTTGATAAAGGTACAAACGAATAAAATGTTTATATATCAAATTTTCAAATATCTATTATTTTTCATTTTACTCGATCTCCTAAACGGTTAAAGATAGGACATCGCGGTTTTCACCAGTATATTTAGCACCTCATTTTACATAAAATAAGTCCTATAAGTCTACTCTCAAGAGTTGATAAAGGCACAAACGAATAAAATTGTTTATATATCACATTTTCAAATATTTATTATTCTCCATTTCACTCGATCTCCTAAACGGTTTAAGATAGGACATCGCGGTTTTCACCAGTGGATTAAGAACCTCATTTTTCATAAAATAAGTCCTATAAGTCTACTTTTAAGAGTTAATAAAGGTACAAACGAATAAAATGTTTATATATCACATTTTCAAATATCTATTAATCTTCATTTTACTCGATCTCCTAAACGGTTAAAGATAGGACATCGCGGTTTTCACCAGTGCATTAAGCACCTTATTTTACATAAAATAAGTCTTATAAGTCTACTCTCAAGAGTTGATAAAGGTACAAACGAATAAAATGTTTAAATATCACATTTTCAAATATCTATTATTTTCTATTTTACTCGATCTGATAAGCGGTTAAAGATAGGACATCGCGGTTTTCACCAGTGGATTTAGCACCTCATTTTACATAAAATTAGTCTTATTAGTCTACTCTGAAGAGTTGATAAAGGTACAAACGAATAAAATGTTTATATTTCACATTTTCAAAAATCTATTATTCTCCATTTTACTCGATCTCCTAAACGGTTAAAGATAGGACATCGCAGTTTTTACTAGTGGATTTAGCGCCTCATTTTACATAAAATAAGTAATATAAGTCTACTCTCAAGAGTTAATAAAGGTACAAACGAATAAAATGTTTATATTTCACATTTTCAAAAATCAATTATTCCCCATTTTACTCGATCTCCTAAACGGTTAAAGATAGGACATCGCGGTTTTCACTAGTGGATTTAGCACCTCATTTTACATAAAATAAGTAATATAAGTCTACTCTCAAGAGTTGATGAAGATACAAACGAATAAAATGTTTATATATCACAATTTCAAATATCTATTATTCTCCATTTAACTCGATCTCCTAAACGGTTTAAGATAGGACATCGCGGTTTTAACCAGTGGATTTAGCACCTCAATTTACTTAAAATAAGTCCTATAAGTCTACTTTCAAGGGTTGATAAAGGTACAAACGAATAAAATGTTTAAATATCACATTTTCAAATATCTATTATTCTCCATTTCACTCGATCTCCTAAACGGTTAAAGATAGGACATCGCGGTTTTCACCAGTGGATTAAGCACCTCATTTTACATAATATAAGTCCTATAAGTCTACTCTCAAGAGTTGATAAAGGTACAAACGAATAAAATGTTTATATTTCACATTTTCAAATATCTATTATTTTTCATTTTACTCGATCTCCTAAACGGTTAAAGATAGGACATCGCGGTTTCCACCAGTGCATTTAGCACCTCATTTTACATATAATAAGTCCTATAAGTCTACTCTCAAGATTTGATAAGAGTACAAACGAATAAAATGTTTATATATCACATTTTCAAAAATTTATTATTCTCCATTCTACTCGATCTCCTAAACGGTTAAAGATAGGACATCGCGGTTTTCACCAGTGGATTAAGCACCTCATTTTACATCAAATAAGTCCTATAAGTCTACTCTCAAGAGTTGATAAAGGTACAAACGAATAAAATGTTTATATATCACATTTTCAAATATCTATTATTCTCCATTTTACTCGATCTCCTAAACGGTTAAAGATAAGACATCGCGGTTTTCACCAGTGGATTTAGCACCTTATTTTACATAAAATAAGTCCTATAAGTCTACTCTCAAGAGTTGATAAAGGTACAAACGAATAAAATGTTTATATATCACATTTTCAAATATCTATTATTTATCAATTTACTCGATCTCCTAAACGGTTAAAGATTGGACACCGCGGTTTTGACCAGTGGATTTAGCACCTCATTTTACATAAAATAAGTTCTATAAGTCTACATTCAAGAGTTGATAAAGGTACAAACGAATAAAATGTTTATATATCACATTTTCAAATATCTATTATTCTCCATTTTACTCGATCTCCTAAACGGTTACAGATAGGACATCTCGGTTTTCACCAGTAGATTTAGCACCTCATTTTACATAAAATACGTCCTATAAGTCTACTCTCAAGAGTTGATAAAGTTACAAACGAATAAAATGTTTATATATCACAATTTCAAATATCTATTATTCTTCATTTTACTCGATCTCCTAATCGGTTAACGATAGGACATCGTGATTTTCACCGGTGGATTAAGCACCTCATTTTACATAAAAGAAGTCCTATAAGTCTACTCTCAAGAGTTGATAATGGTACAAACGAATAAAATTGTTTATATATCACATTTTCAAATATCTATTATTTTCCATTTCACTAGATCTCCTAAACGGTTTAAGATAGGACATCGCGGTTTTCACCAGTATATTTAGCACCTCATTTTACATAAAATAAGTCCTATAAGTCTACTCTCAAGAGTTGATAAAGGCACAAACGAATAAAATTGTTTATATATCACATTTTCAAATATCTATTATTTTCCATTTCACTCGATCTCCTAAACGGTTAAAGACAGGACATCGCGGTTTTTACCACTGGATTAAGCACCTCATTTTACATAAAATAAGTCCTATAAGTCTACTCTCAAGAGTTGATAAAGGTACAAACGAATAAAATGTTTATATATCACATTTTCAAATATCTATTATTTTCCATTTCACTCGATCTCCTAAACGGTTAAAGATAGGACATCGCGGTTTTTACCACTGGATTAAGCACCTCATTTTACATAAAATAAGTCCTATAAGTCTACTCTCAAGAGTTGATAAAGGTACAAACGAATAAAATGTTTATATATCAAATTTTCAAATATCTATTATTTTTCATTTTACTCGATCTCCTAAACGGTTAAAGATAGGACATCGCGGTTTTCACCAGTATATTTAGCACCTCATTTTACATAAAATAAGTCCTTTAAGTCTACTCTCAAGAGTTGATAAAGGCACAAACGAATAAAATTGTTTATATATCACATTTTCAAATATCTATTATTTTTCATTTTACTCGATCTCCTAAACGGTTAAAGATAGGACATCGCGGTTTTCACCAGTATATTTAGCACCTCATTTTACATAAAATAAGTCCTATAAGTCTACTCTCAAGAGTTGATAAAGGCACAAACGAATAAAATTGTTTATATATCACATTTTCAAATATCTATTATTTTCCATTTCACTCGATCTCCTAAACGGTTAAAGATAGGACATCGCGGTTTTTACCACTGGATTAAGCACCTCATTTTACATAAAATAAGTCCTATAAGTCTACTCTCAAGAGTTGATAAAGGTACAAACGAATAAAATGTTTATATATCAAATTTTCAAATATCTATTATTCTCCATTTTACTCGATCTCCTAAACGGTTAAAGATAGGACAACGCGGATTACACCAGTGGATTTAGCACCTCATTTTACATAAAATAAGTCCTATAAGTCTACTCTTAAGAGTTGATAAAGGTACAAACGAATAAAATGTTTATATATCACAATTTCAAATATCTATTATTCTCCATTTTACTCGATCTCCTAAACGGTTTAAGATAGGACATCGCGGTTTTTACCCGTGGATTTAGCACCTCATTTTACATAAAGAGAGTCCTATAAGTCTACTCTCAAGAGTTGATAAAGGTACAAACGAATAAAATTGTTTATATATCACATTTTCAAATATCTATTATTCTCCATTTCACTCGATCTCCTAAACGGTTTAAGATAGGACATCGCGGTTTTCACCAGTGGATTAAGCACCTCATTTTTCATAAAATAAGTCCTATAAGTCTACTTTTAAGAGTTAATAAAGGTACAAACGAATAAAATGTTTATATATCACATTTTCAAATATCTATTAATCTTCATTTTACTCGAACTCCTAAACGGTAAAAGATAGGACATCGCGGTTTTCACCAGTGCATTTAGCACCTTATTTTACATAAAATAAGTCTTATAAGTCTACTCTCAAGAGTTGATAAAGGTACAAACGAATAAAATGTTTAAATATCTCATTTTCAAATATCTATTATTTTTCATTTTACTCGATCTCCTAAACGGTTAAAGGTAGGACATCGCGGTTTTTACCAGTACATTTAGCACCTCATTTTACATAAAATAAGTAAAATAAGTCTACTCTCAAGAGTTGATAAAGGTACAAACGAATAAAATGTTTAAATATCACATTTTCAAATATCTATTATTCTCCATTTCACTCGATCTCCTAAACGGTTAAAGATAGGACATCGCGGTTTTCACCAGTGGATTAAGCACCTCATTTTACATAATATAAGTCCTATAAGTCTACTCTCAAGAGTTGATAAAGGTACAAACGAATAAAATGTTTATATTTCACATTTTCAAAAATCTATTATTCTCCATTTTACTCGATCTCCTAAACGGTTAAAGATAGGACATCGCGGTTTTTACTAGTGGATTTAGCACCTCATTTTACTTAAAATAAGTAATATAAGTCTACTCTCAATAGTTAATAAAGATACAAACGAATAAAATGTTTATATTTCACATTTTCAAACATCTATTATTCTCCATTTTACTCGATCTCCTAAACGGTTAAAGATAGGACATCGCGGTTTTTACTAGTGGATTTAGCACCTCATTTTACATAAAATAAGTAATATAAGTCTACTCTCAAGTGTTGATATAGGTACAAACGAATAAAATGTTTATATATCACATTTTCAAATATCTATTATTCTCCATTTTACTCGATCTCCTAAACGGTTAAAGATAGGGCATCGCGGTTTTCACCAGTGCATTAAGCACCTCATTTTACATAAAGTAAGTCCTATAAGTCTACTTTCAAGAGTTGATAAAGGTACAAACGAATAAAATGTTTATATATCACATTTTCAAATATCTATTATTCTCCATTTTACTCGATCTCCTAAACGGTTAAAGATAGGACATCGCGGTTTTCACCAGTGGATTTAGCACCTCATTTTACATAAAATAAGTCCAATAAGTCTACTCTCAAGAGTTGATAAAGGTACAAACGAATAAAATGTTTATATATCACATTTTCAAATATCTATTATTTTTCATTTTACTCGATCTCCTAAACGGTTAAAGATAGGACATCGCGGTTTTCACCAGTGGATTTATCATCTTATTTTACATAAAATAAGTCCTATAAATCTACTCTCAAGAGTTGATAAAGGTACAAACGAATAATATGTTTATATATCACAATTTCAAATATCTATTATTTTCTATTTTACTCGATCTCCTAAACGGTTAAAGATAGGACATCGCGGTTTTCATCAGTGGATTTAGCACCTTATTTTACATAAAATCAGTCCTATAAGTCTACTCTTAAGAGTTGATAAAGGTACAAACGAATAAAATGTTTATATATCACAATTTCAAATATCTATTATTCTCCATTTTACTCGATCTCCTAAACGGTTTAAGATAGGACATCGCGGTTTTTACCCGTGGATTTAGCACCTCATTTTACATAAAGAGAGTCCTATAAGTCTACTCTCAAGAGTTGATAAAGGTACAAACGAATAAAATTGTTTATATATCACATTTTCAAATATCTATTATTCTCCATTTCACTCGATCTCCTAAACGGTTTAAGATAGGACATCGCGGTTTTCACCAGTGGATTAAGCACCTCATTTTTCATAAAATAAGTCCTATAAGTCTACTTTTAAGAGTTAATAAAGGTACAAACGAATAAAATGTTTATATATCACATTTTCAAATATCTATTAATCTTCATTTTACTCGAACTCCTAAACGGTAAAAGATAGGACATCGCGGTTTTCACCAGTGCATTTAGCACCTTATTTTACATAAAATAAGTCCTATAAGTCTACTCTCAAGAGTTGATAAAGGTACAAACGAATAAAATGTTCATGTATCACATTTTCAAATATCTATTATTTTCCATTTTTCTCGATCTCCTAAACGATTAAAGATAGGACATCGCGGTTTTTACCAGTGGATTTAGCACCTCATTTTACATAAAATAGGTCCTACAAGTCTACTCTCAACAGTTGATAAAGATAAAAACGAATAAAATGATTATGTATCACATTTTCAAATATCTATTATTCTCCATTTTACTCGATCACCTAAACGGTTAAAGATAGGACATTGCGGTTTTCACCAGTGGATTTAGAACCTCATTTTACATAAAATAAGTCCTATAAGTCTACTCTCAAGAGTTGATAAAGGTTCAAACAAATAAAATGTTTATATGTCACATTTTCAAATATCTATTATTCTCCATTTAAATCGATCTCCTGTAGGGTTAAAGATAGGACATCGTGGTTTTAACCAGTGGATTTATCACCTCATTTTACACAAAATAAGTCCTATAAGTCTACTCTCAAGAGTTGATAAAGGTTCAAACAAATAAAATGTTTATATATCACATTTTCAAATATCTATTATTCTCCATTTAAATCGATCTCCTAAACGGTTAAAGATAGGACATCGCGGTATTCACTAGTGGATTTAGCACCTCATTTTACATAAAATAAGTCCTATAAGTCTACTCTCAAGAGTTGATAAAGGTACAAACGAATAAAATGTTTATATATCACATTTTCATATATCTATTATTCTCCATTTTACTCGATCTCCTAAACGGTTAAAGCCAGGACATCGCGGTTTTCTTCAGTGGATTTAGCACCTCATTTTACATTATAAAAGTCCTCTAAGTCACCTCTCAAGAGTTGATAAAGGTACCAACGAATAAAATGTTTATATATCACATTTTCAAATATCTATTATTCTCCATTTTACTCGATTTCCTAAACGGTTAAAGATAGGACATCGCGGTTTTCACCAGTGGATTTAGCACCTCATTTTACATAAAACAAGTCATATAAGTCTACTCTCAAGAGTTGATAAAGTTACAAACGAATAAAATGTTTATATATGACATATTCTTTTATCTATTATTCTCTATGTTACTCGATCTCCTAAACAGTTAAAGATAAGACATCGCGGTTTTCACCAGTGGATTTAGCACCTCATTTTACATAAAATAAGTTCTATAAGTCTACTCTTAGGAGTTGATAAAGGTACAAACGAATAAAATGTTTTTATATCACATTTTCAAATATCTATTATTCTCCATTTTACTCGATCTCTTAAACGGTTAAAGATAGGACATCGCGGTTTTCAAAAGTGGATTTAGCACCTCATTTTACATAAAATAAGTCCTATAAGTCTACTCCCAAGAGTTGATAAAGAAACAAACGAATAAAATGTTTATATATTACATTTTCAAATATCTATTATTCTCCATTTTACACGATCTCCTAAATGGTTAAAGATAGGACATCGCGGATTTTACCAGTTTACTTGGCACCTCATTTTACATTATATAGGTCCTATAAGTCTACTCTCAAGAGTTGATAAAAGTACAAACGAATAAAATGTTTATTTATCACATTTTCAAATATCTAATATTCTCTATTTTACTCGATCTCCTAAACGGTTAAAGATAGGACATCGCGGTTTTCACCAGTGGATTTAGCACCTTATTTTACATAAAATAAGTCCTATAAGTCTACAGTCATGAGTTGATAAAGGTACAAACGAATAAAATGTTTATATATCACATTCTCAAATATCTATTATTCTCCATTTTACTCGATCTCCTAAACATTTAAAGATCGGACATTGCGGTTTTTACCAGTGGATTTAGCACCTCATTTTACATTACATAAGTTTTATAAGTCTACTCTCAAGGGTTGATAAAGGTACAAACGAATAAAATGTTTATATATCACATTTTCAAATATCTATTATTCTCCATTTTACTCGATATCCTAAACGGTTAAAGATAAGACATCGCGGTTTTTACCAGTGGATTTAGCACCTCATTTTACATAAAATAAGTCCTATAAGTCTACTCTCAAGAGTTGATAAAGGTACAAAGGAATAAAATGTTTATATGTCACATTTTCAAATATCTATTATTTTCCATTTTACTCGATCTCCTAAACGCTTAAAGATAGGACATCGCAGATTTCACCAGTGGATTTAGAACCTCATTTTACATAAAATAAGTCCTATAAGTCTACTCTCAAGAGTTGATAAAGGTACAAACGAATAAAATGTTTATATATCAAATTTTCAAATATCTATTATTTTTCATTTTACTCGATCTCCTAAACGGTTAAAGATAGGACATCGCGGTTTTCACCAGTATATTTAGCACCTCATTTTACATAAAATAAGTCCTTTAAGTCTACTCTCAAGAGTTGATAAAGGCACAAACGAATAAAATTGTTTATATATCACATTTTCAAATATCTATTATTTTTCATTTTACTCGATCTCCTAAACGGTTAAAGATAGGACATCGCGGTTTTCACCAGTATATTTAGCACCTCATTTTACATAAAATAAGTCCTATAAGTCTACTCTCAAGAGTTGATAAAGGCACAAACGAATAAAATTGTTTATATATCACATTTTCAAATATCTATTATTTTCCATTTCACTCGATCTCCTAAACGGTTAAAGATAGGACATCGCGGTTTTTACCACTGGATTAAGCACCTCATTTTACATAAAATAAGTCCTATAAGTCTACTCTCAAGAGTTGATAAAGGTACAAACGAATAAAATGTTTATATATCAAATTTTCAAATATCTATTATTCTCCATTTTACTCGATCTCCTAAACGGTTAAAGATAGGACAACGCGGATTACACCAGTGGATTTAGCACCTCATTTTACATAAAATAAGTCCTATAAGTCTACTCTTAAGAGTTGATAAAGGTACAAACGAATAAAATGTTTATATATCACAATTTCAAATATCTATTATTCTCCATTTTACTCGATCTCCTAAACGGTTTAAGATAGGACATCGCGGTTTTTACCCGTGGATTAAGCACCTCATTTTACATAAAGAGAGTCCTATAAGTCTACTCTCAAGAGTTGATAAAGGTACAAACGAATAAAATTGTTTATATATCACATTTTCAAATATCTATTATTCTCCATTTCACTCGATCTCCTAAACGGTTTAAGATAGGACATCGCGGTTTTCACCAGTGGATTAAGCACCTCATTTTTCATAAAATAAGTCCTATAAGTCTACTTTTAAGAGTTAATAAAGGTACAAACGAATAAAATGTTTATATATCACATTTTCAAATATCTATTAATCTTCATTTTACTCGAACTCCTAAACGGTAAAAGATAGGACATCGCGGTTTTCACCAGTGCATTTAGCACCTTATTTTACATAAAATAAGTCTTATAAGTCTACTCTCAAGAGTTGATAAAGGTACAAACGAATAAAATGTTTAAATATCACATTTTCAAATATCTATTATTTTCTATTTTACTCGATCTGATAAGCGGTTAAAGATAGGACATCGCGGTTTTCACCAGTGGATTTAGCACCTCATTTTACATAAAATAAGTCTTATTAGTCTACTCTGAAGAGTTGATAAAGGTACACACGAATAAAATGTTTATATTTCACATTTTCAAAAATCTATTATTCTCCATTTTACTCGATCTCCTAAACGGTTAAAGATAGGACATCGCGGTTTTTACTAGTGGATTTAGCAACTCATTTTACATAAAATAAGTAATATAAGTCTACTCTCAAGAGTTGATGAAGATACAAACGAATAAAATGTTTATATTTCACATTTTCAAAAATCTATTATTCTCCATTTTACTCGATCTCCTAAACGGTTAAAGATAGGACATCGCGGTTTTTACTAGTGGGTTTAGCACCTCATTTTACATAAAATAAGTAATATAAGTCTACTCTCAAGAGTTGATAAAGGTACAAACGAATAAAATGTTTATATATCACATTTTCAAATATCTATTATTTTTCATTTAACTCGATCTCCTAAACGGTTTAAGATAGGGCATCGCGGTTTTCACCAGTGGATTAAGCACCTCATTTTTCATAAAATAAGTCCTATAAGTCTACTCTCAAGAGTTAATAAAGGTACAAACGAATAAAATTTTTATATATCACATTATCAAATATCTATTATACTTCATTTTACTCGATCTCCTAAACGGTTAAAGATAAGACATCGCGGTTTTCACCAGTGGATTAAGCACCTCATTTTACGTAAAATAAGTCCTATAAGTCTGCTCTCAAGAGTTGATAAAGGTACAAAGGAATAAAATGTTTATATATCACAATTTCAAATATCTATTATTCTTCATTTTACTCGATCTCCTAAACGGTTTAAGATAGGACATCGCGGTTTTTACCAGTGGATTTAGCACCTCATTTTACATAAAGAGAGTCCTATAAGTCTACTCTCAAGAGTTGATAAAGGTACAAACGAATAAAATGTTTATATATCACATTTTCAAATATCTATTATTCTTCATTTTACTCGATCTCCTAAACGGTTAAAGATAGGACATCGCGGATTACACCAGTGGATTTAGCACCTCATTTTACATAAAATAAGTAATATAAGTCTACTCTCAAGAGTTAATAAAGGTACAAACGAATAAAATGTTTAAATATCTCATTTTCAAATATCTATTATTTTTCATTTTACTCGATCTCCTAAACGGTTAAAAGTAGGACATCGCGGTTTTTACCAGTACATTTAGCACCTCATTTTACATAAAATAAGTCCTATAAGTCTACTCGCAAGAGTTGATAAAGGTACAAACGAATAAAATGTTTAAATATCACATTTTCAAATATCTATTATTTTTCATTTTACTCGATCTCCTAAACGGTTAAAGGTAGGACATCGCGGTTTTTACCAGTACATTTAGCACCTCATTTTACATAAAATAAGTAATATAAGTCTACTCTCAAGAGTTGATAAAGGTACAAACGAATAAAATGTTTAAATATCACATTTTCAAATATCTATTATTCTCCATTTCACTCGATCTCCTAAACGGTTAAAGATAGGACATCGCGGTTTTCACCAGTGGATTAAGCACCTCATTTTACATAATATAAGTCCTATAAGTCTACTCTCAAGAGTTGATAAAGGTACAAACGAATAAAATGTTTATATTTCACATTTTCAAAAATCTATTATTCTCCATTTTACTCGATCTCCTAAACGGTTAAAGATAGGACATCGCGGTTTTTACTAGTGGATTTAGCACCTCATTTTACTTAAAATAAGTAATATAAGTCTACTCTCAATAGTTAATAAAGATACAAACGAATAAAATGTTTATATTTCACATTTTCAAACATCTATTATTCTCCATTTTACTCGATCTCCTAAACGGTTAAAGATAGGACATCGCGGTTTTTACTAGTGGATTTAGCACCTCATTTTACATAAAATAAGTAATATAAGTCTACTCTCAAGTGTTGATATAGGTACAAACGAATAAAATGTTTATATATCACATTTTCAAATATCTATTATTCTCCATTTTACTCGATCTCCTAAACGGTTAAAGATAGGGCATCGCGGTTTTCACCAGTGCATTAAGCACCTCATTTTACATAAAGTAAGTCCTATAAGTCTACTTTCAAGAGTTGATAAAGGTACAAACGAATAAAATGTTTATATATCACATTTTCAAATATCTATTATTCTCCATTATACTCGATCTCCTAAACGGTTAAAGATAGGACATCGCGGTTTTCACCAGTGGATTTAGCACCTCATTTTACATAAAATAAGTCCAATAAGTCTACTCTCAAGAGTTGATAAAGGTACAAACGAATAAAATGTTTATATATCACATTTTCAAATATCTATTATTTTTCATTTTACTCGATCTCCTAAACGGTTAAAGATAGGACATCGCGGTTTTCACCAGTGGATTTATCATCTTATTTTACATAAAATAAGTCCTATAAATCTACTCTCAAGAGTTGATAAAGGTACAAACGAATAATATGTTTATATATCACAATTTCAAATATCTATTATTTTCTATTTTACTCGATCTCCTAAACGGTTAAAGATAGGACATCGCGGTTTTCACCAGTGGATTTAGCACCTTATTTTACATAAAATCAGTCCTATAAGTCTACTCTTAAGAGTTGATAAAGGTACAAACGAATAAAATGTTTATATATCACAATTTCAAATATCTATTATTCTCCATTTTACTCGATCTCCTAAACGGTTTAAGATAGGACATCGCGGTTTTTACCCGTGGATTTAGCACCTCATTTTACATAAAGAGAGTCCTATAAGTCTACTCTCAAGAGTTGATAAAGGTACAAACGAATAAAATTGTTTATATATCACATTTTCAAATATCTATTATTCTCCATTTCACTCGATCTCCTAAACGGTTTAAGATAGGACATCGCGGTTTTCACCAGTGGATTAAGCACCTCATTTTTCATAAAATAAGTCCTATAAGTCTACTTTTAAGAGTTAATAAAGGTACAAACGAATAAAATGTTTATATATCACATTTTCAAATATCTATTAATCTTCATTTTACTCGAACTCCTAAACGGTAAAAGATAGGACATCGCGGTTTTCACCAGTGCATTTAGCACCTTATTTTACATAAAATAAGTCCTATAAGTCTACTCTCAAGAGTTGATAAAGGTACAAACGAATAAAATGTTCATGTATCACATTTTCAAATATCTATTATTTTCCATTTTTCTCGATCTCCTAAACGATTAAAGATAGGACATCGCGGTTTTTACCAGTGGATTTAGCACCTCATTTTACATAAAATAGGTCCTACAAGTCTACTCTCAACAGTTGATAAAGATAAAAACGAATAAAATGATTATGTATCACATTTTCAAATATCTATTATTCTCCATTTTACTCGATCACCTAAACGGTTAAAGATAGGACATTGCGGTTTTCACCAGTGGATTTAGAACCTCATTTTACATAAAATAAGTCCTATAAGTCTACTCTCAAGAGTTGATAAAGGTTCAAACAAATAAAATGTTTATATGTCACATTTTCAAATATCTATTATTCTCCATTTAAATCGATCTCCTGTAGGGTTAAAGATAGGACATCGTGGTTTTAACCAGTGGATTTATCACCTCATTTTACACAAAATAAGTCCTATAAGTCTACTCTCAAGAGTTGATAAAGGTTCAAACAAATAAAATGTTTATATATCACATTTTCAAATATCTATTATTCTCCATTTAAATCGATCTCCTAAACGGTTAAAGATAGGACATCGCGGTATTCACTAGTGGATTTAGCACCTCATTTTACATAAAACAAGTCCTATATGTCTACTCTCAAGGGTTGATATAGGTACAAACGAATAAAATGTTTATATATCACATTTTCAAATATCTATTATTCTCCATTTTACTCGATCTCCTAAACATTTAAAGATAGGACATTGCGGTTTTCACCAGTGGATTTAGCACCTCATTTTACATTAAATAAGTCCTATAAGTCTACTCTCAAGAGTTGACAAAGGTACAAACGAATAAAATGTTTAAATATCACATTTTCAAATATCTATTATTTTCCATTTTACTCGATCTCCTAAACGGATAAAGATAGGACATTGCGGTTTTCACCAGTGGATTTAGCACCTCATTTTACATAAAATAAGTCCTATAAGTCTACTCTTAAGAGTTGATAAAGGTACAAACAAATAAAATGTTTATACATCACATTTTCAAATATCTATTATTTTCCATTTTATTCGATCTCCTAAACGGTTAAGGATAGGACATCGCCGTTTTCACCAGTGGATTTAACACCTCATTTTACATAAAATAAGTCCTATAAGTCTACTCTCAAAAGTTGATAAAGGAGCAAACGAATAAAATGTTTATATATGACATTTTCAACTATCTATTATTCTCCATTTTACTCGATCTCCTAAACGGTTAAAGACAGGACATCGCGGTTTTCTCCAGTGGATTTAGCACCTCATTTTACGTAAAATAAGTCCTATAGGTTTACTCTCAAGAGTTGATAAAGGTACAAACGAATAAAATGTTTATATATCACATTTTCAAATATCTATTTTTCTCCATTTTACTTGATCTCCTAAACGATTAAAGATAGGACATCGCGGTTTTCACCAGTGGATTTAGCACCTCATTTTACATAAAATAAGTCCTATAAGTCTACTCTCAAGAGTTGATAAAGGTACAAACGAATAAAATGTTTATATATCACATTTTCATATATCTATTATTCTCCATTTTACTCGATCTCCTAAACGGTTAAAGCCAGGACATCGCGGTTTTCTTCAGTGGATTTAGCACCTCATTTTACATTATAAAAGTCCTCTAAGTCACCTCTCAAGAGTTGATAAAGGTACCAACGAATAAAATGTTTATATATCACATTTTCAAATATCTATTATTCTCCATTTTACTCGATTTCCTAAACGGTTAAAGATAGGACATCGCGGTTTTCACCAGTGGATTTAGCACCTCATTTTACATAAAACAAGTCATATAAGTCTACTCTCAAGAGTTGATAAAGTTACAAACGAATAAAATGTTTATATATGACATATTCTTTTATCTATTATTCTCTATGTTACTCGATCTCCTAAACAGTTAAAGATAAGACATCGCGGTTTTCACCAGTGGATTTAGCACCTCATTTTACATAAAATAAGTTCTATAAGTCTACTCTTAGGAGTTGATAAATGTACAAACGAATAAAATGTTTTTATATCACATTTTCAAATATCTATTATTCTCCATTTTACTCGATCTCTTAAACGGTTAAAGATAGGACATCGCGGTTTTCAAAAGTGGATTTAGCACCTCATTTTACATAAAATAAGTCCTATAAGTCTACTCCCAAGAGTTGATAAAGAAACAAACGAATAAAATGTTTATATATTACATTTTCAAATATCTATTATTCTCCATTTTACACGATCTCCTAAATGGTTAAAGATAGGACATCGCGGATTTTACCAGTTTACTTGGCACCTCATTTTACATTATATAGGTCCTATAAGTCTACTCTCAAGAGTTGATAAAAGTACAAACGAATAAAATGTTTATTTATCACATTTTCAAATATCTAATATTCTCTATTTTACTCGATCTCCTAAACGGTTAAAGATAGGACATCGCGGTTTTCACCAGTGGATTTAGCACCTTATTTTACATAAAATAAGTCCTATAAGTCTACAGTCATGAGTTGATAAAGGTACAAACGAATAAAATGTTTATATATCACATTTTCAAATATCTATTATTCTCCATTTTACTCGATATCCTAAACGGTTAAAGATAAGACATCGCGGTTTTTACCAGTGGATTTAGCACCTCATTTTACATAAAATAAGTCCTATAAGTCTACTCTCAAGAGTTGATAAAGGTACAAACGAATAAAATGTTTATATGTCACATTTTCAAATATCTATTATTCTCCATTTTACTCGATCTCCTAAACGCTTAAAGATAGGACATCGCAGATTTCACCAGTGGATTTAGAACCTCATTTTACATAAAATAAGTCCTATAAGTCTACTCTCAAGAGTTGATAAAGGTACAAACGAATAAAATGTTCATATATCACATTTTCAAGTATCTATTATTCTCCATTTTACTCGATCTTCTAAACGGTAAAAGATAGGACATCGCGGTTTTTACCAGTGGATTTAGCACCACATTTTACATAAAATAAGTCCTATAAGTCTACTCTCAAGAGTTGATAAAGGTACAAACGAATAAAATGTTCATATATCACATTTTCAAGTATCTATTATTCTCCATTTTACTCGATCTTCTAAACGGTAAAAGATAGGACATCGCGGTTTTTACCAGTGGATTTAGCACCACATTTTACATAAAATAAGTCCTATAAGTCTACTCTCAAGAGTTGATAAAGGTACAAACGAATCAAATGTTCATGTATCACATTTTCAAATATCTATTATTTTCCATTTTTCTCGATCTCCTAAACGATTAAAGATAGGACATCGCGGTTTTTACCAGTGGATTTAGCACCTCATTTTACATAAAATAAGTCCTATAAGTCTACTCTCAAGAGTTGATAAAGGTACAAACGAATAAAATGTTTATATATCACATTTTCAAATATCTATTATTCTCCATTTTACTCGATCTTCTAAACGCTTAAAGATAGGACATCGCGGTTTTCACCAGTGGATTTAGAACCTCATTTAACATAAAATAAGTCCTATAAGTCTACTCTCAAAAGTTGATAAAGGTACAAACGAATAAAATGTTTATATATCACATTTTCAAATATCTATTATTCTCCATTTTACTCGATCTCCTAAACGCTTTAAGATAGGACATCGCGGTTTTCACCAGTGGATTTAGAACCTCATTTAACATAAAATAAGTCCTATAAGTCTACTCTCAAGAGTTGATAAAGGTACAAACGAATAAAATGTTCATATATCACATTTTCAAATATCTATTATTCTCCATTTTACTCGATCTTCTAAACGGTAAAAGATAGGACATCGCAGTTTTCACCAGTGGATTTAGCACCTCATTTTATATAAAATAAGTCCTATAAGTCTACTCTCAAGTGTTGATAAAGGTACAAACGAATAAAATGTTTATATATCACATTTTCAAATATCTATTATTCTCCAATTTACTCGATCTCCTAAACGGTTAATGATAGGACATCGCGGATTTTACCAGCATATTTAGCACCTCATTTTACGTAAAATAAGTCCTTTAAGTCCTTATAATAGATATAATAATAGATTAATCGTTTAATCTATTATTCTCCATTTTACTCGATCTCCTAAACGGTTAAAGATAGAACATCACCGTTTTCACCAGTGGATTTAACACCTCATTTTACATAAAATAAGTCCTATAAGCCTACTCTCAAGAGTTGATAAAGGTACAAACGAATAAAATGATTATATATCACATTTTCAAATTTTCAAATATCTATTATTCTCCATTTTACTCGATATCCTAAACGGTTAAATATAAGACACCGCGGTTTTTACCAGTGGATTTAGCACCTCATTTTACATAAAATAAGTCCTATAAGTCTACTCTCAAGAGTTGATAAGGGTACAAACGAATAAATTGTTTATATATCACATTTTCAAATATCTATTATTCTCCATTTTACTCGATCTCCTAAACGGTTAAAGATAGGACATTGCGGTTTTCACCAGTGGATTTAGCACCTCATTTTATATTAAATAAGTCCTATAAGTCTACTCTCAAGAGTTGATAAAAGTACAAACGAATAAAATGTTTATATATCACATTTTCAAATATCTATTATTCTCCATTTTACTCGATATCCTAAACGGTTAAAGATAAGACATCGCGGTTTTTACCAGTGGATTTAGCACCTCATTTTACATAAAATAAGTCCTATAAGTCTACTCTCAAGAGTTGATAAAGGTACAAACGAATAAAATGTTTAAATATCACATTTTCAAATATCTATTATTTTCCATTTTACTCGATCTCCTAAACGGATAAAGATAGGACATTGCGGTTTTCACCAGTGGATTTAGCACCTCATCTTACATAAAATAAGTCCTATAAGTCTACTCTTAAGAGTTGATAAAGGTACAAACAAATAAAATGTTTATACATCACATTTTCAAATATCTATTATTCTCCATTTTATTCGATCTCCTAAACGGTTAAAGATAGGACATCGCCGTTTTCACCAGTGGATTTAACACCTCATTTTACATAAAATAAGTCCTATAAGTCTCCTCTCAAGAGTTGATAAAGGAACAAACGAATAAAATGTTTATATATGACATTTTCAACTATCTATTATTCTCCATTTTACTCGATCTCCTAAACGGTTAAAGACAGGACATCGCGGTTTTCTCCAGTGGATTTAGCACCTCATTTTACGTAAAATAAGTCCTATAGGTTTACTCTCAAGAGTTGATAAAGGTACAAACGAATAAAATGTTTATATATGACATTTTCAACTATCTATTATTCTCCATTTTACTCGATCTCCTAAACGGTTAAAGCCAGGACATCGCGGTTTTTTTCAGTGGATTTAGCACCTCATTTTACATTATAAAAGTCCTCTAAGTCACCTCTCAAGAGTTGATAAAGGTACCAACGAATAAAATGTTTATATATCACATTTTCAAATATCTATTATTCTCCATTTTACTCGATCTCCTAAACGGTTAAAGATAGGACATCGCGGTTTTCACCAGTGGATTTAGCACCTCATTTTACATAAAACAAGTCATATAAGTCTACTCTCAAGAGTTGATAAAGTTACAAACGAATAAAATGTTTATATATGACATATTCTTTTATCTATTATTCTCTATGTTACTCGATCTCCTAAACAGTTAAAGATAAGACATCGCGGTTTTCAAAAGTGGATTTAGCACCTCATTTTACATAAAATAAGTCCTATAAGTCTACTCTCAAGAGTTGATAAAGAAACAAACGAATAAAATGTTTATATACTACATTTTCAAATATCTATTATTCTCCATTTTACACGATCTCCTAAATGGTTAAAGATAGGACATCGCGGGTTTTACCAGTTTACTTGGCACCTCATTTTACATTATATAGGTCCTATAAGTCTACTCTCAAGAGTTGATAAAAGTACAAACGAATAAAATGTTTATATATCACATTTTCAAATATCTAATATTCTCTATTTTACTCGATCTCCTAAACGGTTAAAGATAGGACATCGCGGATTTCACCAGTGGATTTAGCACCTTATTTTACATAAAATAAGTCCTATAAGTCTACAATCATGAGTTGATAAAGGTACAAACGAATAAAATGTTTATATATCACATTCTCAAATATCTATTATTCTCCATTTTACTCGATCTCCTAAACATTTAAAGATCGGACATTGCGGTTTTCACCAGTGGATTTAGCACCTCATTTTACATTAAATAAGTTTTATAAGTCTACTCTCAAGGGTTGATAAAGGTACAAACGAATAAAATGTTTATATATCACATTTTCAAATATCTATTATTCTCCATTTTACTCGATCTCCTAAACGCTTAAAGATAGGACATCGCGGTTTTGTAAGGGTCTCAGTACGGGGGTATACGCCCACATTTTAGACTCAGGTCAAAAACTGCTTCCTTCAACCCCATTGGTTATAGATAACCATGTGATTGGAAATATTGCATTTGTAGATGCGTGTTGAAATAAGTTTGCAGAGAGTACCAGTTTTAATACTGACCCTCATTAGGGTACACAGAACTGATCTTAAGAGTGCTTAATCGTTAAATATACTTCCAATTCTAATTTGAAGAAACTCACTACCAATTGTCTCGGTGAGTACATTTCTCACTTAGTTTACTAGGAATAAGTACCATACGACTTGATCAAGTACGTTTCACATTTTATTTGATTTCAAAGTTGTTTGACAATCTTTAATGTAAAACTCGAACTTTGTTTTGACTAAGGCATTAGCCGCTACATTGCGGACATGTAAGCAATGTAGTAAGGGAATTTAGTATTAGCGTACTTTAGACTCTTGGTGAACATGTGACGATATCGCATCGTAAGCTTTAATTTTGGATTATGTCTAACCTCGTGCAAGAGGGGCATATTATCCGACAAGGATCCACGATGGTGAATTGTCACTTGTCAAGGACGCTTGGCACCCACTGCGACGCTAGTGGGACATCGAAATATCATGTATTTGATATTTATCAAATATAGAGCGATACTTGCACATGGGAGCGATTAACGTAAATAACGTGATATGATTGTCAAACACGAGTTACATAAATTCTTAAACTTTACTCTTCGGTAAACTAACGTACTTTTTTATAAATTATATTACAGGATTGGTCTACTTCACTCAAGAGCTTGGTCAGAGTATTTATCTTTGTTTTATATTCGTATAAGGCAGGGGTTTGTACCATTACAGTTTTCACCAGTGGATTTAGAACCTCATTTAACATAAAACAAGTCATATAAGTCTACTCTCAAGAGTTGATAAAGTTACAAACGAATAAAATGTTTATATATGACATATTCTTTTATCTATTATTCTCTATGTTACTCGATCTCCTAAACAGTTAAAGATAAGACATCGCGGTTTTCACCAGTGGATTTAGCACCTCATTTTACATAAAATAAGTTCTATAAGTCTACTCTTAGGAGTTGATAAAGGTACAAACGAATAAAATGTTTTTATATCACATTTTCAAATATCTATTATTCTCCATTTTACTCGATCTCTTAAACGGTTAAAGATAGGACATCGCGGTTTTCAAAAGTGGATTTAGCACCTCATTTTACATAAAATAAGTCCTATAAGTCTACTCTCAAGAGTTGATAAAGAAACAAACGAATAAAATGTTTATATATTACATTTTCAAATATCTATTATTCTCCATTTTACACGATCTCCTAAATGGTTAAAGATAGGACATCGCGGATTTTACCAGTTTACTTGGCACCTCATTTTACATTATATAGGTCCTATAAGTCTACTCTCAAGAGTTGATAAAAGTACAAACGAATAAAATGTTTATATATCACATTTTCAAATATCTAATATTCTCTATTTTACTCGATCTCCTAAACGGTTAAAGATAGGACATCGCGGTTTTCACCAGTGGATTTAGCACCTTATTTTACATAAAATAAGTCCTATAAGTCTACAGTCATGAGTTGATAAAGGTACAAACGAATAAAATGTTTATATATCACATTCTCAAATATCTATTATTCTCCATTTTACTCGATCTCCTAAACATTTAAAGATCGGACATTGCGGTTTTTACCAGTGGATTTAGCACCTCATTTTACATTAAATAAGTTTTATAAGTCTACTCTCAAGGGTTGATAAAGGTACAAACGAATAAAATGTTTATATATCACATTTTCAAATATCTATTATTCTCCATTTTACTCGATATCCTAAACGGTTAAAGATAAGACATCGCGGTTTTTACCAGTGGATTTAGCACCTCATTTTACATAAAATAAGTCCTATAAGTCTACTCTCAAGAGTTGATAAAGGTACAAACGAATAAAATGTTTATATGTCACATTTTCAAATATCTATTATTCTCCATTTTACTCGATCTCCTAAACGCTTAAAGATAGGACATCGCAGTTTTCACCAGTGGATTTAGAACCTCATTTTAAATAAAATAAGTCCTATAAGTCTACTCTCAAGAGTTGATAAAGGTACAAACGAATAAAATGTTCATATATCACATTTTCAAGTATCTATTATTCTCCATTTTACTCGATCTTCTAAACGGTAAAAGATAGGACATCGCGGTTTTTACCAGTGGATTTAGCACCACATTTTACATAAAATAAGTCCTATAAGTCTACTTTCAAGAGTTGATAAAGGTACAAACGAATAAAATGTTCATGTATCACATTTTCAAATATCTATTATTTTCCATTTTTCTCGATCTCCTAAACGATTAAAGATAGGACATCGCGGTTTTTACCAGTGGATTTAGCACCTCATTTTACATAAAATAAGTCCTATAAGTCTACTCTCAAGAGTTGATAAAGGTACAAACGAATAAAATGTTTATATATCACATTTTCAAATATCTATTATTCTCCATTTTACTCGATCTCCTAAACGCTTAAAGATAGGACATCGCGGTTTTCACCAGTGGATTTAGAACCTCATTTAACATAAAATAAGTCCTATAAGTCTACTCTCAAGAGTTGATAAAGGTACAAACGAATAAAATGTTCATATATCACATTTTCAAATATCTATTATTCTCCATTTTACTCGATCTTCTAAACGGTAAAAGATAGGACATCGCGGTTTTTACCAGTGGATTTAGCACCACATTTTACATAAAATAAGTCCTATAAGTCTACTCTCAAGAGTTGATAAAGGTACAAACGAATAAAATGTTCATGTATCACATTTTCAAATATCTATTATTTTCCATTTTTCTCGATCTCCTAAACGATTAAAGATAGGACATCGCGGTTTTTACCAGTGGATTTAGCACCTCATTTTACATAAAACAAGTCATATAAGTCTACTCTCAAGAGTTGATAAAGTTACAAACGAATAAAATGTTTATATATGACATATTCTTTTATCTATTATTCTCTATGTTACTCGATCTCCTAAACAGTTAAAGATAAGACATCGCGGTTTTCACCAGTGGATTTAGCACCTCATTTTACATAAAATAAGTTCTATAAGTCTACTCTTAGGAGTTGATAAAGGTACAAACGAATAAAATGTTTTTATATCATATTTTCAAATATCTATTATTCTCCATTTTACTCGATCTCTTAAACGGTTAAAGATAGGACATCGCGGTTTTCAAAAGTGGATTTAGCACCTCATTTTACATAAAATAAGTCCTATAAGTCTACTCTCAAGAGTTGATAAAGAAACAAACGAATAAAATATTTATATATTACATTTTCAAATATCTATTATTCTCCATTTTACACGATCTCCTAAATGGTTAAAGATAGGACATCGCGGATTTTACCAGTTTACTTGGCACCTCATTTTACATTATATAGGTCCTATAAGTCTACTCTCAAGAGTTGATAAAAGTACAAACGAATAAAATGTTTATATATCACATTTTCAAATATCTAATATTCTCTATTTTACTCGATCTCCTAAACGGTTAAAGATAGGACATCGCGGTTTTCACCAGTGGATTTAGCACCTTATTTTACATAAAATAAGTCCTATAAGTCTACAATCATGAGTTGATAAAGGTACAAACGAATAAAATGTTTATATATCACATTCTCAAATATCTATTATTCTCCATTTTACTCGATCTCCTAAACATTTAAAGATCGGACATTGCGGTTTTCACCAGTGGATTTAGCACCTTATTTTACATAAAATAAGTCCTATAAGTCTACAATCATGAGTTGATAAAGGTACAAACGAATAAAATGTTTATATATCACATTCTCAAATATCTATTATTCTCCATTTTACTCGATCTCCTAAACATTTAAAGATCGGACATTGCGGTTTTCACCAGTGGATTTAGCACCTCATTTTACATAAAATAAGTCCTATAAGTCTACAATCATGAGTTGATAAAGGTACAAACGAATAAAATGTTTATATATCACATTCTCAAATATCTATTATTCTCCATTTTACTCGATCTCCTAAACATTTAAAGATCGGACATTGCGGTTTTCACCAGTGGATTTAGCACCTCATTTTACATTAAATAAGTTTTATAAGTCTACTCTCAAGGGTTGATAAAGGTACAAACGAATAAAATGTTCATATATCACATTTTCAAATATCTATTATTCTCCATTTTACTCGATCTTCTAAACGGTAAAAGATAGGACATCGCGGTTTTTACCAGTTTATTTAGCACCACATTTTACATAAAATAAGTCCTATAAGTCTACTTTCAAGAGTTGATAAAGGTACAAACGAATAAAATGTTTATATATCACATTTTCAAATATCTATTATTCTCCATTTTACTCGATCTCCTAAACGCTTAAAGATAGGACATCGCGGTTTTCACCAGTGGATTTAGAACCTCATTTTACATAAAATAAGTCCTATAAGTCTACTCTCAAGAGTTGATAAAGGTACAAACGAATAAAATGTTCATATATCACATTTTCAAATATCTATTATTCTACATTTTACTCGATCTTCTAAACGGTAAAAGATAGGACATCGCGGTTTTTACCTGTGGATTTAGCACCACATTTTACATAAAATAAGTCCTATAAGTCTACTCTCAAGAGTTGATAAAGGTACAAACGAATAAAATGTTCATGTATCACATTTTCAAATATCTATTATTTTCCATTTTTCTCGATCTCCTAAACGATTAAAGATAGGACATCGCGGTTTTTACAAGTGGATTTAGCACCTCATTTTACATAAAATAAGTCCTATAAGTCAACTCTCAAGAGTTGATAAAGGTACAAACGAATAAAATGTTTATATATCACAATTTCAAATATCTATTATTCTCCATTTTACTCGATCTCCTAAACGCTTAAAGATAGGACATCGCGGTTTTCACCAGTGGATTTAGAACCTCATTTTACATAAAATAAGTCCTATAAGTCTACTCTCAAGAGTTGATAAAGGTACAAACGAATAAAATGTTCATATATCACATTTTCAAATATCTATTATTCTCCATTTTACTCGATCTTCTAAACGGTAAAAGATAGGACATCGCGGTTTTTACCAGTGGATTTAGCACCACATTTTACATAAAATAAGTCCTATAAGTCTACTCTCAAGAGTTGATAAAGGTACAAACGAATAAAATGTTCATGTATCACATTTTCAAATATCTATTATTTTCCATTTTTCTCGATCTCCTAAACGATTAAAGAGAGGACATCGCGGTTTTTACCAGTGGATTTAGCACCTCATTTTACATAAAATAGGTCCTACAAGTCTACTCTCAACAGTTGATAAAGATAAAAACGAATAAAATGATTATGTATCACATTTTCAAATATCTATTATTCTCCATTTTACTCGATCACCTAAACGGTTAAAGATAGGACATTGCGGTTTTCACCAGTGGATTTAGAACCTCATTTTACATAAAATAAGTCCTATAAGTCTACTCTCAAGAGTTGATAAAGGTTCAAACAAATAAAATGTTTATATATCACATTTTCAAATATCTATTATTCTCCATTTAAATCGATCTCCTAAACGGTTAAAGATAGGACATCGCGGTATTCACTAGTGGATTTAGCACCTCATTTTACATAAAATAAGTCCTATAAGTCTACTCTCAAGAGTTGATAAAGGTACAAACGAATAAAATGTTTATATATCACATTTTCAAATATCTATTATTCTCCATTTTACTCGATCTCCTAAACATTTAAAGATAGGACATTGCGGTTTTCACCAGTGGATTTAGCACCTCATTTTACATAAAATAAGTCCTATAAGTCTACTCTCAAGAGTTGATAAAAGTACAAACGAATAAAATGTTTATATATCACATTTTCAAATATCTATTATTCTCCATTTTACTCGATATCCTAAACGGTTAAAGATAAGACATCGCGGTTTTTACCAGTGGATTTAGCACCTCATTTTACATAAAAAAAGTCCTATAAGTCTACTCTCAAGAGTTGATAAAAGTACAAACGAATAAAATGTTTATATATCACATTTTCAAATATCTATTATTCTCCATTTTACTCGATATCCTAAACGGTTAAAGATAGGACATTGCGGTTTTCACCTGTGGATTTAGAACCTCAGTTTACATAAAATAAGTCCTATAAGTCTACTCTCAAGAGTTGATAAAGGTACAAACGAATAAAATGTTTATATATCACATTTTCAAATATCTATTATTCTTTATTTTACTCAATATCCTAAACGGTTAAAGATAGGACATCGCGGTTTTCACCAGTGGATTTAGCACCTCATTTTATATAAAATAAGTCCTATAAGTCTACTCTCAAGTGTTGATAAAGGTACAAACGAATAAAATGTTTATATATCACATTTTCAAATATCTATTATTCTCCAATTTACTCGATCTCCTAAACGGTTAATGATAGGACATCGCGGTTTTTACCAGTATATTTAGCACCTCATTTTACGTAAAATAAGTCCTTTAAGTCCTTATAATAGATATAATAATAGATTAATCGTTTAATCTATTATTCTCCATTTTACTCGATCTCCTAAACGGTTAAAGATAGAACATCACCGTTTTCACCAGTGGATTTAAAACCTCATTTTACATAAAATAAGTCCTATAAGTCTACTCTCAAGAGTTGATAAAGGTACAAACGAATAAAATGTTTATATATCACATTTTCAAATTTTCAAATATCTATTATTCTCCATTTTACTCGATATCCTAAACGGTTAAAGATAAGACACCGCGGTTTTTACCAGTGGATTTAGCACCTCATTTTACATAAAATAAGTCCTATAAGTCTACTCTCAAGAGTTGATAAGGGTACAAACGAATAAAATGTTTATATATCACATTTTCAAATATCTATTATTCTCCATTTTACTCGATCTCCTAAACGGTTAAAGATAGGACATTGCGGTTTTCACCAGTGGATTTAGCACCTCATTTTATATTAAATAAGTCCTATAAGTCTACTCTCAAGAGTTGATAAAGGTACAAACGAATAAAATGTTTATATATCACATTTTCAAATATCTATTATTCTCCATTTTACTCGATATCCTAAACGGTTAAAGATAAGACATCGCGGTTTTTACCAGTGGATTTAGCACCTCATTTTACATAAAATAAGTCCTATAAGTCTACTCTCAAGAGTTGATAAAGGTACAAACGAATAAAATGTTTATATATCACATTTTCAAATATCTATTATTCTCCATTTTACTCGATCTCCTAAACATTTAAAGATAGGACATTGCGGTTTTCACCAGTGGATTTAGCACCTCATTTTACATTAAATAAGTCCTATAAGTCTACTCTCAAGAGTTGATAAAGGTACAAACGAATAAAATGAATAAATATCACATTTTCAAATATCTATTATTTTCCATTTTACTCGATCTCCTAAACGGATAAAGATAGGACATTGCGGATTTCACCAGTGGATTTAGCACCTCATTTTACATAAAATAAGTCCTATAAGTCTACTCTTAAGAGTTGATAAAGGTACAAACAAATAAAATGTTTATACATCACATTTTCAAATATCTATTATTCTCCATTTTATTCGATCTCCTAAACGGTTAAAGATAGGACATCGCCGTTTTCACCAGTGGATTTAACACCTCATTTTACATAAAATAAGTCCTATAAGTCTACTCTCAAGAGTTGATAAAGGCACAAACGAATAAAATGTTTATATATCACACTTTCAAATATCTATTATTCTCCATTTTACTCGATCTCCTAAACAGTTAAAGATAGGACATCGCGGATTTCACCATTGGATTGAGCACCTTATTTTACATAAAATAAGTCCTATAAGTCTACTCTCAAGAGTTGATAAAGGTACTAACGAATAAAGTGTTTATATATCACATTTTCAAATATCTATTATTCTCCATTTTACTCGATCTCCTAAACGGTTAAAGATAGGACATCGCGGTTTTCACCAGTTTATTTAGCAACTCATTTTACATAAAATAAGTTCTATAAGTCTACTCTCAAGAGTTGATAAAGGTACTAACGAATAAAGTGTTTATATATCACATTTTCAAATATCTATTATTTTCCATTTTACTCGATCTCCTAAACGGTTAAAGATAGGACATCGCGGTTTTCTCCAATGAATTTATCACCTCATTTTACATAAAATGAGTCCTATAAGTCCACTCTCAAGAGTTGATAAAGTACCAACGAATAGAATGTTTATATATCACATTTTCAAATATCTATTATTCTCCATTTTACTCGATCTCCTAAACGGTTAAAGATAGGACATCGCGGTTTTTACAAGTGGATTAAGCACCTCATTTTACATAAAATAAGTCCTATAAGTTTACTCTCAAGAGTTGATAAAGGTACAAACGAATAAAATGTTTATATATCACATTTTCAAATATCTAATATTCTCCATTTTACTCGATCTCCTAAACGGTTAAAGAAATGATATCGCGGTTTTCACCGGTAAATTTAGCACCTCATTTTACATAAAATAAGTCCTATAAGTCTACTCTCAACAGTTGATAAAGTACAAACGAATAAAATGTTAATATATCACATTTTCAAATATCGATTATTCTCCATTTTACGCGATCTCCTAAACGGTTAAAGAAAGGACATCGCGGTTTTCACCAGTGGATTTAGCACTTCATTTTACATAAAATAAGTCCTACAAGTCTACTCTCAAGAGTTGATATAGGTACAAACGAATAAAATGTATATATATCACATTTTCAAATACCTTTTATTCTCCATTTTACTCGATCTCCTAAACGGTTAAAGATAGGACATCGCGGTTTTCACCAGTTTATTTAGCAACTCATTTTACATAAAATAAGTTCTATAAGTCTACTCTCAAGAGTTGATAAAGGTACTAACGAATATAGTGTTTATATATCACATTTTCAAATATCTATTATTTTCCATTTTACTCGATCTCCTAAGCGGTTAAAGATAGAACATCGCGGTTTTCACCAGTGGATTTAGCACCTCATTTTACATAAAATAAGTCCTATAAGTCTACTCTCAAGAGTTGATAAAGGTTCAAACAAATAAAATGTTTATATATCACATTTTCAAATATCTATTATTCTCCATTTAAATCGATCTCCTAAACGGTTAAAGATAGGACATCGCGGTATTCACTAGTGGATTTAGCACCTCATTTTACATAAAATAAGTCCTATAAGTCTACTCTCAAGAGTTGATAAAGGTACAAACGAATAAAATGTTTATATATCACATTTTCAAATATCTATTATTCTCCATTTTACTCGATCTCCTAAACATTTAAAGATAGGACATTGCGGTTTTCACCAGTGGATTTAGCACCTCATTTTACATAAAATAAGTCCTATAAGTCTACTCTCAAGAGTTGATAAAAGTACAAACGAATAAAATGTTTATATATCACATTTTCAAATATCTATTATTCTCCATTTTACTCGATATCCTAAACGGTTAAAGATAAGACATCGCGGTTTTTACCAGTGGATTTAGCACCTCATTTTACATAAAAAAAGTCCTATAAGTCTACTCTCAAGAGTTGATAAAAGTACAAACGAATAAAATGTTTATATATCACATTTTCAAATATCTATTATTCTCCATTTTACTCGATATCCTAAACGGTTAAAGATAGGACATTGCGGTTTTCACCTGTGGATTTAGAACCTCAGTTTACATAAAATAAGTCCTATAAGTCTACTCTCAAGAGTTGATAAAGGTACAAACGAATAAAATGTTTATATATCACATTTTCAAATATCTATTATTCTTTATTTTACTCAATATCCTAAACGGTTAAAGATAGGACATCGCGGTTTTCACCAGTGGATTTAGCACCTCATTTTATATAAAATAAGTCCTATAAGTCTACTCTCAAGTGTTGATAAAGGTACAAACGAATAAAATGTTTATATATCACATTTTCAAATATCTATTATTCTCCAATTTACTCGATCTCCTAAACGGTTAATGATAGGACATCGCGGTTTTTACCAGTATATTTAGCACCTCATTTTACGTAAAATAAGTCCTTTAAGTCCTTATAATAGATATAATAATAGATTAATCGTTTAATCTATTATTCTCCATTTTACTCGATCTCCTAAACGGTTAAAGATAGAACATCACCGTTTTCACCAGTGGATTTAAAACCTCATTTTACATAAAATAAGTCCTATAAGTCTACTCTCAAGAGTTGATAAAGGTACAAACGAATAAAATGTTTATATATCACATTTTCAAATTTTCAAATATCTATTATTCTCCATTTTACTCGATATCCTAAACGGTTAAAGATAAGACACCGCGGTTTTTACCAGTGGATTTAGCACCTCATTTTACATAAAATAAGTCCTATAAGTCTACTCTCAAGAGTTGATAAGGGTACAAACGAATAAAATGTTTATATATCACATTTTCAAATATCTATTATTCTCCATTTTACTCGATCTCCTAAACGGTTAAAGATAGGACATTGCGGTTTTCACCAGTGGATTTAGCACCTCATTTTATATTAAATAAGTCCTATAAGTCTACTCTCAAGAGTTGATAAAGGTACAAACGAATAAAATGTTTATATATCACATTTTCAAATATCTATTATTCTCCATTTTACTCGATATCCTAAACGGTTAAAGATAAGACATCGCGGTTTTTACCAGTGGATTTAGCACCTCATTTTACATAAAATAAGTCCTATAAGTCTACTCTCAAGAGTTGATAAAGGTACAAACGAATAAAATGTTTATATATCACATTTTCAAATATCTATTATTCTCCATTTTACTCGATCTCCTAAACATTTAAAGATAGGACATTGCGGTTTTCACCAGTGGATTTAGCACCTCATTTTACATTAAATAAGTCCTATAAGTCTACTCTCAAGAGTTGATAAAGGTACAAACGAATAAAATGAATAAATATCACATTTTCAAATATCTATTATTTTCCATTTTACTCGATCTCCTAAACGGATAAAGATAGGACATTGCGGATTTCACCAGTGGATTTAGCACCTCATTTTACATAAAATAAGTCCTATAAGTCTACTCTTAAGAGTTGATAAAGGTACAAACAAATAAAATGTTTATACATCACATTTTCAAATATCTATTATTCTCCATTTTATTCGATCTCCTAAACGGTTAAAGATAGGACATCGCCGTTTTCACCAGTGGATTTAACACCTCATTTTACATAAAATAAGTCCTATAAGTCTACTCTCAAGAGTTGATAAAGGCACAAACGAATAAAATGTTTATATATCACACTTTCAAATATCTATTATTCTCCATTTTACTCGATCTCCTAAACAGTTAAAGATAGGACATCGCGGATTTCACCATTGGATTGAGCACCTTATTTTACATAAAATAAGTCCTATAAGTCTACTCTCAAGAGTTGATAAAGGTACTAACGAATAAAGTGTTTATATATCACATTTTCAAATATCTATTATTCTCCATTTTACTCGATCTCCTAAACGGTTAAAGATAGGACATCGCGGTTTTCACCAGTTTATTTAGCAACTCATTTTACATAAAATAAGTTCTATAAGTCTACTCTCAAGAGTTGATAAAGGTACTAACGAATAAAGTGTTTATATATCACATTTTCAAATATCTATTATTTTCCATTTTACTCGATCTCCTAAACGGTTAAAGATAGGACATCGCGGTTTTCTCCAATGAATTTATCACCTCATTTTACATAAAATGAGTCCTATAAGTCCACTCTCAAGAGTTGATAAAGTACCAACGAATAGAATGTTTATATATCACATTTTCAAATATCTATTATTCTCCATTTTACTCGATCTCCTAAACGGTTAAAGATAGGACATCGCGGTTTTTACAAGTGGATTAAGCACCTCATTTTACATAAAATAAGTCCTATAAGTTTACTCTCAAGAGTTGATAAAGGTACAAACGAATAAAATGTTTATATATCACATTTTCAAATATCTAATATTCTCCATTTTACTCGATCTCCTAAACGGTTAAAGAAATGATATCGCGGTTTTCACCGGTAAATTTAGCACCTCATTTTACATAAAATAAGTCCTATAAGTCTACTCTCAACAGTTGATAAAGTACAAACGAATAAAATGTTAATATATCACATTTTCAAATATCGATTATTCTCCATTTTACGCGATCTCCTAAACGGTTAAAGAAAGGACATCGCGGTTTTCACCAGTGGATTTAGCACTTCATTTTACATAAAATAAGTCCTACAAGTCTACTCTCAAGAGTTGATATAGGTACAAACGAATAAAATGTATATATATCACATTTTCAAATACCTTTTATTCTCCATTTTACTCGATCTCCTAAACGGTTAAAGATAGGACATCGCGGTTTTCACCAGTTTATTTAGCAACTCATTTTACATAAAATAAGTTCTATAAGTCTACTCTCAAGAGTTGATAAAGGTACTAACGAATATAGTGTTTATATATCACATTTTCAAATATCTATTATTTTCCATTTTACTCGATCTCCTAAGCGGTTAAAGATAGAACATCGCGGTTTTCACCAGTGGATTTAGCACCTCATTTTACATAAAATAAGTCCTATAAGTCTACTCTCAAGAGTTGATAAAGGTACAAACGAATAAAATATTTATATATCACATTTTCAAATATCTAATATTCTCCATTTTACTCGATCTCCTAAACGGTTAATGATAAGACTTCGCGGATTTCACCTGTGGATTTAGCACCTCATTTTACATAAAATAAGTCCTATAAGTCAACTCTCAAGGGTTGATAAAGGTACAAACGAATAAAATGTTTATATATCACATTTTCAAATATCTATTATTCTAAATTTTACTCGATCTCCTAAACGGTTAAACGGTTAAAGATAGGACATCGCGGTTTTCACCAGTGGATTAAGCACCTCATTTTACATAAAATAAGTCCTATAAGTCTTCTCTCAAGAGTTGATAAAGGTACAACCGAATAAAATGTTTATATATCACATTTTCAAATATCTATTATACTCCATTTTACTCGATCTTCTAAACGGTTAAAGATAGGACATCGCGGTTTTCACCAGTGGATTAAGCACCTCATTTTACATTATATAAGTCTTATAAGTCTACTCTCAAGAGTTGATAAAGGTACAAACGAATAAAATGTTTATATATCACATTTTCAAATATCTATTATTCTAAATTTTACTCGATCTCCTAAAGGGTTAAAGATAGGACATCGCGGTGTTTACCAGTGGATTAAGCACCTCATTTTACATAAAATAAGTCCTATAAGTCTACTCTCAAGAGTTGATAAAGGCACAAACGAATAAAATGTTTATATATCACACTTTTAAATATCTATTATTCTCCATTTTACTCGATCTCCTAAACAGTTAAAGATAGGACATCGCGGATTTCACCAGTGGATTGAGCACCTTATTTTACATAAAATAAGTCCTATAAGTCTACTCTCAAGAGTTGATAAAGGTACTAACGAATAAAGTGTTTATATATCACATTTTCAAATATCTATTATTCTCCATTTTACTCGATCTCCTAAACGGTTAAAGATAGGACATCGCGGTTTTCACCAGTTTATTTAGCAACTCATTTTACATAAAATAAGTTCTATAAGTCTACTCTCAAGAGTTGATAAAGGTACTAACGAATAAAGTGTTTATATATCACATTTTCAAATATCTATTATTTTCCATTTTACTCGATCTCCTAATCGGTTAAAGATAGGACATCGCGGTTTTCTCCAATGAATTTATCACCTCATTTTACATAAAATGAGTCCTATAAGTCCACTCTCAAGAGTTGATAAAGTACCAACGAATAGAATGTTTTTATATCACATTTTCAAATATCTATTATTCTCCATTATACTCGATCTCCTAAACGGTTAAAGATAGGACATCGCGGTTTTTACAAGTGGATTTAGCACCTCATTTTACATAAAATAAGTCCTATAAGTTTACTCTCAAGAGTTGATAAAGGTACAAACGAATAAAATGTTTATATATCACATTTTCAAATATCTATTATTCTCCATTTTACTCGATCTCCTAAACGGTTAAAGATATGACATCGCGGTTTTCACCAGTTTATTTAGCAACTCATTTTACATAAAATAAGTTCTATAAGTCTACTCTCAAGAGTTGATAAAGGTACTAACGAATAAAGTGTTTATATATCACATTTTCTAATATCTATTATTCTCCATTTTACTCGATCTCCTAAACGGTTAAAGATAGGACATCGCGGTTTTCACCAGTTTATTTAGCAACTCATTTTACATAAAATAAGTTCTATAAGTCTACTCTCAAGAGTTGATAAAGGTACTAACGAATAAAGTGTTTATATATCACATTTTCAAATATCTATTATTCTCCATTTTACTCGATCTCCTAAACGGTTAAAGATAGGACATCGCGGTTTTCACCAGTTTATTTAGCAACTCATTTTACATAAAATAAGTTCTATAAGTCTACTCTCAAGAGTTGATAAAGTACCAACGAATAGAATGTTTATATATAATATTTTCAAATATCTATTATTCTCCATTTTACTCGATCTCCTAAACGGTTAAAGATATGACATCGCGGTTTTCACCAGTTTATTTAGCAACTCATTTTACATAAAATAAGTTCTATAAGTCTACTCTCAAGAGTTGATAAAGACACAAACGAATAAAATTGTTTATATATCACATTTTCAAATATCTATTATTTTCCATTTCACTCGATCTCCTAAACGGTTAAAGATAGGACATCGCGGTTTTTACCACTGGATTAAGCACCTCATTTTACATAAAATAAGTCCTATAAGTCTACTCTCAAGAGTTGATAAAGGTACAAACGAATAAAATGTTTATATATCACATTTTCAAATATCTATTATTTTCCATTTCACTCGATCTCCTAAACGGTTAAAGATAGGACATCGCGGTTTTTACCACTGGATTAAGCACCTCATTTTACATAAAATAAGTCCTATAAGTCTACTCTCAAGAGTTGATAAAGGTACAAACGAATAAAATGTTTATATATCAAATTTTCAAATATCTATTATTTTTCATTTTACTCGATCTCCTAAACGGTTAAAGATAGGACATCGCGGTTTTCACCAGTATATTTAGCACCTCATTTTACATAAAATAAGTCCTATAAGTCTACTCTCAAGAGTTGATAAAGGCACAAACGAATAAAATTGTTTATATATCACATTTTCAAATATTTATTATTCTCCATTTCACTCGATCTCCTAAACGGTTTAAGATAGGACATCGCGGTTTTCACCAGTTTATTTAGCAACTCATTTTACATAAAATAAGTTCTATAAGTCTACTCTCAAGAGTTGATAAAGTACCAACGAATAGAATGTTTTTATATCACATTTTCAAATATCTATTATTCTCCATTATACTCGATCTCCTAAACGGTTAAAGATAGGACATCGCGGTTTTTACAAGTGGATTTAGCACCTCATTTTACATAAAATAAGTCCTATAAGTTTACTCTCAAGAGTTGATAAAGGTACAAACGAATAAAATGTTTATATATCACATTTTCAAATATCTATTATTCTCCATTTTACTCGATCTCCTAAACGGTTAAAGATATGACATCGCGGTTTTCACCAGTTTATTTAGCAACTCATTTTACATAAAATAAGTTCTATAAGTCTACTCTCAAGAGTTGATAAAGGTACTAACGAATAAAGTGTTTATATATCACATTTTCTAATATCTATTATTCTCCATTTTACTCGATCTCCTAAACGGTTAAAGATAGGACATCGCGGTTTTCACCAGTTAATTTAGCAACTCATTTTACATAAAATAAGTTCTATAAGTCTACTCTCAAGAGTTGATAAAGGTACTAACGAATAAAGTGTTTATATATCACATTTTCAAATATCTATTATTCTCCATTTTACTCGATCTCCTAAACGGTTAAAGATAGGACATCGCGGTTTTCACCAGTTTATTTAGCAACTCATTTTACATAAAATAAGTTCTATAAGTCTACTCTCAAGAGTTGATAAAGTACCAACGAATAGAATGTTTATATATCATATTTTCAAATATCTATTATTCTCCATTTTACTCGATCTCCTAAACGGTTAAAGATATGACATCGCGGTTTTCACCAGTTTATTTAGCAACTCATTTTACATAAAATAAGTTCTATAAGTCTACTCTCAAGAGTTGATAAAGACACAAACGAATAAAATTGTTTATATATCACATTTTCAAATATCTATTATTTTCCATTTCACTCGATCTCCTAAACGGTTAAAGATAGGACATCGCGGTTTTTACCACTGGATTAAGCACCTCATTTTACATAAAATAAGTCCTATAAGTCTACTCTCAAGAGTTGATAAAGGTACAAACGAATAAAATGTTTATATATCACATTTTCAAATATCTATTATTTTCCATTTCACTCGATCTCCTAAACGGTTAAAGATAGGACATCGCGGTTTTTACCACTGGATTAAGCACCTCATTTTACATAAAATAAGTCCTATAAGTCTACTCTCAAGAGTTGATAAAGGTACAAACGAATAAAATGTTTATATATCAAATTTTCAAATATCTATTATTTTTCATTTTACTCGATCTCCTAAACGGTTAAAGATAGGACATCGCGGTTTTCACCAGTATATTTAGCACCTCATTTTACATAAAATAAGTCCTATAAGTCTACTCTCAAGAGTTGATAAAGGCACAAACGAATAAAATTGTTTATATATCACATTTTCAAATATTTATTATTCTCCATTTCACTCGATCTCCTAAACGGTTTAAGATAGGACATCGCGGTTTTCACCAGTGGATTAAGAACCTCATTTTTCATAAAATAAGTCCTATAAGTCTACTTTTAAGAGTTAATAAAGGTACAAACGAATAAAATGTTTATATATCACATTTTCAAATATCTATTAATCTTCATTTTACTCGATCTCCTAAACGGTTAAAGATAGGACATCGCGGTTTTCACCAGTGCATTAAGCACTTTATTTTACATAAAATAAGTCTTATAAGTCTACTCTCAAGAGTTGATAAAGGTACAAACGAATAAAATGTTTAAATATCACATTTTCAAATATCTATTATTTTCTATTTTACTCGATCTGATAAGCGGTTAAAGATAGGACATCGCGGTTTTCACCAGTGGATTTAGCACCTCATTTTACATTATATTAGTCTTATTAGTCTACTCTGAAGAGTTGATAAAGGTACAAACGAATAAAATGTTTATATTTCACATTTTCAAAAATCTATTATTCTCCATTTTACTCGATCTCCTAAACGGTTAAAGATAGGACATCGCAGTTTTTACTAGTGGATTTAGCGCCTCATTTTACATAAAATAAGTAATATAAGTCTACTCTCAAGAGTTAATAAAGGTACAAACGAATAAAATGTTTATATTTCACATTTTCAAAAATCAATTATTCCCCATTTTACTCGATCTCCTAAACGGTTAAAGATAGGACATCGCGGTTTTCACTAGTGGATTTAGCACCTCATTTTACATAAAATAAGTAATATAAGTCTACTCTCAAGAGTTGATGAAGATACAAACGAATAAAATGTTTATATATCACAATTTCAAATATCTATTATTCTCCATTTCACTCGATCTCCTAAACGGTTTAAGATAGGACATCGCGGTTTTTACCAGTGGATTTAGCACCTCAATTTACTTAAAATAAGTCCTATAAGTCTACTTTCAAGGGTTGATAAAGGTACAAACGAATAAAATGTTTATATATCACAATTTCAAATATCTATTATTCTTCATTTAACTCGATCTCCTAAACGGTTTAAGATAGGACATCGCGGTTTTTACCAGTGGATTTAGCACCTCAATTTACATAAAATAAGTTCTATAAGTCTACTCTCAAGAGTTGATAAAGTACCAACGAATAGAATGTTTATATATCATATTTTCAAATATCTATTATTCTCCATTTTACTCGATCTCCTAAACGGTTAAAGATATGACATCGCGGTTTTCACCAGTTTATTTAGCAACTCATTTTACATAAAATAAGTTCTATAAGTCTACTCTCAAGAGTTGATAAAGACACAAACGAATAAAATTGTTTATATATCACATTTTCAAATATCTATTATTTTCCATTTCACTCGATCTCCTAAACGGTTAAAGATAGGACATCGCGGTTTTTACCACTGGATTAAGCACCTCATTTTACATAAAATAAGTCCTATAAGTCTACTCTCAAGAGTTGATAAAGGTACAAACGAATAAAATGTTTATATATCACATTTTCAAATATCTATTATTTTCCATTTCACTCGATCTCCTAAACGGTTAAAGATAGGACATCGCGGTTTTTACCACTGGATTAAGCACCTCATTTTACATAAAATAAGTCCTATAAGTCTACTCTCAAGAGTTGATAAAGGTACAAACGAATAAAATGTTTATATATCAAATTTTCAAATATCTATTATTTTTCATTTTACTCGATCTCCTAAACGGTAAAAGATAGGACATCGCGGTTTTCACCAGTATATTTAGCACCTCATTTTACATAAAATAAGTCCTATAAGTCTACTCTCAAGAGTTGATAAAGGCACAAACGAATAAAATTGTTTATATATCACATTTTCAAATATTTATTATTCTCCATTTCACTCGATCTCCTAAACGGTTTAAGATAGGACATCGCGGTTTTCACCAGTTTATTTAGCAACTCATTTTACATAAAATAAGTTCTATAAGTCTACTCTCAAGAGTTGATAAAGTACCAACGAATAGAATGTTTTTATATCACATTTTCAAATATCTATTATTCTCCATTATACTCGATCTCCTAAACGGTTAAAGATAGGACATCGCGGTTTTTACAAGTGGATTTAGCACCTCATTTTACATAAAATAAGTCCTATAAGTTTACTCTCAAGAGTTGATAAAGGTACAAACGAATAAAATGTTTATATATCACATTTTCAAATATCTATTATTCTCCATTTTACTCGATCTCCTAAACGGTTAAAGATATGACATCGCGGTTTTCACCAGTTTATTTAGCAACTCATTTTACATAAAATAAGTTCTATAAGTCTACTCTCAAGAGTTGATAAAGGTACTAACGAATAAAGTGTTTATATATCACATTTTCTAATATCTATTATTCTCCATTTTACTCGATCTCCTAAACGGTTAAAGATAGGACATCGCGGTTTTCACCAGTTTATTTAGCAACTCATTTTACATAAAATAAGTTCTATAAGTCTACTCTCAAGAGTTGATAAAGGTACTAACGAATAAAGTGTTTATATATCACATTTTCAAATATCTATTATTCTCCATTTTACTCGATCTCCTAAACGGTTAAAGATAGGACATCGCGGTTTTCACCAGTTTATTTAGCAACTCATTTTACATAAAATAAGTTCTATAAGTCTACTCTCAAGAGTTGATAAAGTACCAACGAATAGAATGTTTATATATCATATTTTCAAATATCTATTATTCTCCATTTTACTCGATCTCCTAAACGGTTAAAGATATGACATCGCGGTTTTCACCAGTTTATTTAGCAACTCATTTTACATAAAATAAGTTCTATAAGTCTACTCTCAAGAGTTGATAAAGACACAAACGAATAAAATTGTTTATATATCACATTTTCAAATATCTATTATTTTCCATTTCACTCGATCTCCTAAACGGTTAAAGATAGGACATCGCGGTTTTTACCACTGGATTAAGCACCTCATTTTACATAAAATAAGTCCTATAAGTCTACTCTCAAGAGTTGATAAAGGTACAAACGAATAAAATGTTTATATATCAAATTTTCAAATATCTATTATTTTTCATTTTACTCGATCTCCTAAACGGTTAAAGATAGGACATCGCGGTTTTCACCAGTATATTTAGCACCTCATTTTACATAAAATAAGTCCTATAAGTCTACTCTCAAGAGTTGATAAAGGCACAAACGAATAAAATTGTTTATATATCACATTTTCAAATATTTATTATTCTCCATTTCACTCGATCTCCTAAACGGTTTAAGATAGGACATCGCGGTTTTCACCAGTGGATTAAGAACCTCATTTTTCATAAAATAAGTCCTATAAGTCTACTTTTAAGAGTTAATAAAGGTACAAACGAATAAAATGTTTATATATCACATTTTCAAATATCTATTAATCTTCATTTTACTCGATCTCCTAAACGGTTAAAGATAGGACATCGCGGTTTTCACCAGTGCATTAAGCACCTTATTTTACATAAAATAAGTCTTATAAGTCTACTCTCAAGAGTTGATAAAGGTACAAACGAATAAAATGTTTAAATATCACATTTTCAAATATCTATTATTTTCTATTTTACTCGATCTGATAAGCGGTTAAAGATAGGACATCGCGGTTTTCACCAGTGGATTTAGCACCTCATTTTACATAAAATTAGTCTTATTAGTCTACTCTGAAGAGTTGATAAAGGTACAAACGAATAAAATGTTTATATTTCACATTTTCAAAAATCTATTATTCTCCATTTTACTCGATCTCCTAAACGGTTAAAGATAGGACATCGCAGTTTTTACTAGTGGATTTAGCGCCTCATTTTACATAAAATAAGTAATATAAGTCTACTCTCAAGAGTTAATAAAGGTACAAACGAATAAAATGTTTATATTTCACATTTTCAAAAATCAATTATTCCCCATTTTACTCGATCTCCTAAACGGTTAAAGATAGGACATCGCGGTTTTCACTAGTGGATTTAGCACCTCATTTTACATAAAATAAGTAATATAAGTCTACTCTCAAGAGTTGATGAAGATACAAACGAATAAAATGTTTATATATCACAATTTCAAATATCTATTATTCTCCATTTCACTCGATCTCCTAAACGGTTTAAGATAGGACATCGCGGTTTTTACCAGTGGATTTAGCACCTTAATTTACATAAAGAGAGTCCTATAAGTCTACTCTCAAGAGTTGATAAAGGTACAAACGAATAAAATGTTTATATATCACATTTTCAAATATCTATTATTTTTCATTTTACTCGATCTCCTAAACGGTTAAAGATAGGACATCGCGGTTTCCACCAGTGCATTTAGCACCTCATTTTACATATAATAAGTCCTATAAGTCTACTCTCAAGATTTGATAAGAGTACAAACGAATAAAATGTTTATATATCACATTTTCAAAAATTTATTATTCTCCATTCTACTCGATCTCCTAAACGGTTAAAGATAGGACATCGCGGTTTTCACCAGTGGATTAAGCACCTCATTTTACATCAAATAAGTCCTATAAGTCTACTCTCAAGAGTTGATAAAGGTACAAACGAATAAAATGTTTATATATCACATTTTCAAATATCTATTATTCTCCATTTTACTCGATCTCCTAAACGGTTAAAGATAAGACATCGCGGTTTTCACCAGTGGATTTAGCACCTCATTTTACATAAAATAAGTCCTATAAGTCTACTCTCAAGAGTTGATAAAGGTACAAACGAATAAAATGTTTATATATCACATTTTCAAATATCTATTATTTATCAATTTACTCGATCTCCTAAACGGTTAAAGATTGGACACCGCGGTTTTGACCAGTGGATTTAGCACCTCATTTTACATAAAATAAGTTCTATAAGTCTACATTCAAGAGTTGATAAAGGTACAAACGAATAAAATGTTTATATATCAAATTTTCAAATATCTATTATTTTTCATTTTACTCGATCTCCTAAACGGTTAAAGATAGGACATCGCGGTTTTCACCAGTATATTTAGCACCTCATTTTACATAAAATAAGTCCTATAAGTCTACTCTCAAGAGTTGATAAAGGCACAAACGAATAAAATTGTTTATATATCACATTTTCAAATATTTATTATTCTCCATTTCACTCGATCTCCTAAACGGTTTAAGATAGGACATCGCGGTTTTCACCAGTGGATTAAGAACCTCATTTTTCATAAAATAAGTCCTATAAGTCTACTTTTAAGAGTTAATAAAGGTACAAACGAATAAAATGTTTATATATCACATTTTCAAATATCTATTAATCTTCATTTTACTCGATCTCCTAAACGGTTAAAGATAGGACATCGCGGTTTTCACCAGTGCATTAAGCACCTTATTTTACATAAAATAAGTCTTATAAGTCTACTCTCAAGAGTTGATAAAGGTACAAACGAATAAAATGTTTAAATATCACATTTTCAAATATCTATTATTTTCTATTTTACTCGATCTGATAAGCGGTTAAAGATAGGACATCGCGGTTTTCACCAGTGGATTTAGCACCTCATTTTACATAAAATTAGTCTTATTAGTCTACTCTGAAGAGTTGATAAAGGTACAAACGAATAAAATGTTTATATTTCACATTTTCAAAAATCTATTATTCTCCATTTTACTCGATCTCCTAAACGGTTAAAGATAGGACATCGCAGTTTTTACTAGTGGATTTAGCGCCTCATTTTACATAAAATAAGTAATATAAGTCTACTCTCAAGAGTTAATAAAGGTACAAGCGAATAAAATGTTTATATTTCACATTTTCAAAAATCAATTATTCCCCATTTTACTCGATCTCCTAAACGGTTAAAGATAGGACATCGCGGTTTTCACTAGTGGATTTAGCACCTCATTTTACATAAAATAAGTAATATAAGTCTACTCTCAAGAGTTGATGAAGATACAAACGAATAAAATGTTTATATATCACAATTTCAAATATCTATTATTCTCCATTTCACTCGATCTCCTAAACGGTTTAAGATAGGACATCGCGGTTTTTACCAGTGGATTTAGCACCTCAATTTACTTAAAATAAGTCCTATAAGTCTACTTTCAAGGGTTGATAAAGGTACAAACGAATAAAATGTTTATATATCACAATTTCAAATATCTATTATTCTTCATTTAACTCGATCTCCTAAACGGTTTAAGATAGGACATCGCGGTTTTTACCAGTGGATTTAGCACCTTAATTTACATAAAGAGAGTCCTATAAGTCTACTCTCAAGAGTTGATAAAGGTACAAACGAATAAAATGTTTATATATCACATTTTCAAATATCTATTATTTTTCATTTTACTCGATCTCCTAAACGGTTAAAGATAGGACATCGCGGTTTCCACCAGTGCATTTAGCACCTCATTTTACATATAATAAGTCCTATAAGTCTACTCTCAAGATTTGATAAGAGTACAAACGAATAAAATGTTTATATATCACATTTTCAAAAATTTATTATTCTCCATTCTACTCGATCTCCTAAACGGTTAAAGATAGGACATCGCGGTTTTCACCAGTGGATTAAGCACCTCATTTTACATCAAATAAGTCCTATAAGTCTACTCTCAAGAGTTGATAAAGGTACAAACGAATAAAATGTTTATATATCACATTTTCAAATATCTATTATTCTCCATTTTACTCGATCTCCTAAACGGTTAAAGATAAGACATCGCGGTTTTCACCAGTGGATTTAGCACCTCATTTTACATAAAATAAGTCCTATAAGTCTACTCTCAAGAGTTGATAAAGGTACAAACGAATAAAATGTTTATATATCACATTTTCAAATATCTATTATTTATCAATTTACTCGATCTCCTAAACGGTTAAAGATTGGACACCGCGGTTTTGACCAGTGGATTTAGCACCTCATTTTACATAAAATAAGTTCTATAAGTCTACATTCAAGAGTTGATAAAGGTACAAACGAATAAAATGTTTATATATCACATTTTCAAATATCTATTATTCTCCATTTTACTCGATCTCCTAAACGGTTACAGATAGGACATCTCGGTTTTCACCAGTAGATTTAGCACCTCATTTTACATAAAATACGTCCTATAAGTCTACTCTCAAGAGTTGATAAAGGTACAAACGAATAAAATGTTTATATATCACAATTTCAAATATCTATTATTCTTCATTTTACTCGATCTCCTAATCGGTTAGCGATAGGACATCGTGATTTTCACCGGTGGATTAAGCACCTCATTTTACATAAAAGAAGTCCTATAAGTCTACTCTCAAGAGTTGATAATGGTACAAACGAATAAAATTGTTTATATATCACATTTTCAAATATCTATTATTCTCCATTTCACTCGATCTCCTAAACGGTTTAAGATAGGACATCGCGGTTTTCACCAGTGCATTAAGCACCTCATTTTACATAAAGAGAGTCCTATAAGTCTACTCTCAAGAGTTGATAAAGGTACAAACGAATAAAATGTTTATATATCACATTTTCAAATATCTATTATTTTTCATTTTACTCGATCTCCTAAACGGTTAAAGATAGGACATCGCGGTTTCCACCATTGCATTTAGCACCTCATTTTACATATAATAGGTCCTATAAGTCTACTCTCAAGATTTGATAAGAGTACAAACGAATAAAATGTTTATATATCACATTTTCAAAAATTTATTATTCTCCATTCTACTCGATCTCCTAAACGGTTAAAGATAGGACATCGCGGTTTTCACCAGTGGATTAAGCACCTCATTTTACATCAAATAAGTCCTATAAGTCTACTCTCAAGAGTTGATAAAGGTACAAACGAATAAAATGTTTATATATCACATTTTCAAATATCTATTATTCTCCATTTTACTCGATCTCCTAAACGGTTAAAGATAAGACATCGCGGTTTTCACCAGTGGATTTAGCACCTCATTTTACATAAAATAAGTCCTATAAGTCTACTCTCAAGAGTTGATAAAGGTACAAACGAATAAAATGTTTATATATCACATTTTCAAATATCTATTATTCTCCATTTTACTCGATCTCCTAAACGGTTAAAGATAAGACATCGCGGTTTTCACCAGTGGATTTAGCACCTCACTTTACATAAAATACGTCCTATAAGTCTACTCTCAAGAGTTGATAAAGGTACAAACGAATAAAATGTTTATATATCACAATTTCAAATATCTATTATTCTTCATTTTACTCGATCTCCTAATCGGTTAACGATAGGACATCGTGATTTTCACCGGTGGATTAAGCACCTCATTTTACATAAAAGAAGTCCTATAAGTCTACTCTCAAGAGTTGATAATGGTACAAACGAATAAAATTGTTTATATATCACATTTTCAAATATCTATTATTCTCCATTTCACTCGATCTCCTAAACGGTTTAAGATAGGACATCGCGGTTTTCACCAGTGCATTAAGCACCTCATTTTACATAAAATAAGTCCTATAAGTCTACTCTCAAGAGTTAATAAAGGTACAAACGAATAAAATGTTTATATATCACATTTTCAAATATCTATTATTTATCAATTTACTCGATCTCCTAAACGGTTAAAGATTGGACACCGCGGTTTTTACCAGTGAATTTAGCACCTCATTTTACATAAAATAAGTCCTATAAGTCTACATTCAAGAGTTGATAAAGGTACAGACGAATAAAATGTTTATATATCACATTTTCAAATATCTATTATTCTCCATTTTACTCGATCTCCTAAACGGTTAAAGATAGGACATCTCGGTTTTCACCAGTAGATTTAGCACCTCATTTTACATAAAATACGTCCTATAAGTCTACTCTCAAGAGTTGATAAAGGTACAAACGAATAAAATTGTTTATATATCACATTTTCAAATATCTATTATTTTCCATTTCACTAGATCTCCTAAACGGTTTAAGATAGGACATCGCGGTTTTCACCAGTATATTTAGCACCTCATTTTACATAAAATAAGTCCTATAAGTCTTCTCTCAAGAGTTGATAAAGGCACAAACGAATAAAATTGTTTATATATCACATTTTCAAATATCTATTATTTTCCATTTCACTCGATCTCCTAAACGGTTAAAGATAGGACATCGCGGTTTTTACCACTGGATTAAGCACCTCATTTTACATAAAATAAGTCCTATAAGTCTACTCTCAAGAGTTGATAAAGGTACAAACGAATAAAATGTTTATATATCACATTTTCAAATATCTATTATTTTCCATTTCACTCGATCTCCTAAACGGTTAAAGATAGGACATCGCGGTTTTTACCACTGGATTAAGCACCTCATTTTACATAAAATAAGTCCTATAAGTCTACTCTCAAGAGTTGATAAAGGTACAAACGAATAAAATGTTTATATATCAAATTTTCAAATATCTATTATTTTTCATTTTACTCGATCTCCTAAACGGTTAAAGATAGGACATCGCGGTTTTCACCAGTATATTTAGCACCTCATTTTACATAAAATAAGTCCTTTAAGTCTACTCTCAAGAGTTGATAAAGGCACAAACGAATAAAATTGTTTATATATCACATTTTCAAATATCTATTATTTTTCATTTTACTCGATCTCCTAAACGGTTAAAGATAGGACATCGCGGTTTTCACCAGTATATTTAGCACCTCATTTTACATAAAATAAGTCCTATAAGTCTACTCTCAAGAGTTGATAAAGGCACAAACGAATAAAATTGTTTATATATCACATTTTCAAATATCTATTATTTTCCATTTCACTCGATCTCCTAAACGGTTAAAGATAGGACATCGCGGTTTTTACCACTGGATTAAGCACCTCATTTTACATAAAATAAGTCCTATAAGTCTACTCTCAAGAGTTGATAAAGGTACAAACGAATAAAATGTTTATATATCAAATTTTCAAATATCTATTATTCTCCATTTTACTCGATCTCCTAAACGGTTAAAGATAGGACAACGCGGATTACACCAGTGGATTTAGCACCTCATTTTACATAAAATAAGTCCTATAAGTCTACTCTTAAGAGTTGATAAAGGTACAAACGAATAAAATGTTTATATATCACAATTTCAAATATCTATTATTCTCCATTTTACTCGATCTCCTAAACGGTTTAAGATAGGACATCGCGGTTTTTACCCGTGGATTTAGCACCTCATTTTACATAAAGAGAGTCCTATAAGTCTACTCTCAAGAGTTGATAAAGGTACAAACGAATAAAATTGTTTATATATCACATTTTCAAATATCTATTATTTTCCATTTCACTCGATCTCCTAAACGGTTTAAGATAGGACATCGCGGTTTTCACCAGTGGATTAAGCACCTCATTTTTCATAAAATAAGTCCTATAAGTCTACTTTTAAGAGTTAATAAAGGTACAAACGAATAAAATGTTTATATATCACATTTTCAAATATCTATTAATCTTCATTTTACTCGAACTCCTAAACGGTAAAAGATAGGACATCGCGGTTTTCACCAGTGCATTTAGCACCTTATTTTACATAAAATAAGTCTTATAAGTCTACTCTCAAGAGTTGATAAAGGTACAAACGAATAAAATGTTTAAATATCACATTTTCAAATATCTATTATTTTCTATTTTACTCGATCTGATAAGCGGTTAAAGATAGGACATCGCGGTTTTCACCAGTGGATTTAGCACCTCATTTTACATAAAATAAGTCTTATTAGTCTACTCTGAAGAGTTGATAAAGGTACACACGAATAAAATGTTTATATTTCACATTTTCAAAAATCTATTATTCTCCATTTTACTCGATCTCCTAAACGGTTAAAGATAGGACATCGCGGTTTTTACTAGTGGATTTAGCACCTCATTTTACATAAAATAAGTAATATAAGTCTACTCTCAAGAGTTGATGAAGATACAAACGAATAAAATGTTTATATTTCACATTTTCAAAAATCTATTATTCTCCATTTTACTCGATCTCCTAAACGGTTAAAGATAGGACATCGCGGTTTTTACTAGTGGGTTTAGCACCTCATTTTACATAAAATAAGTAATATAAGTCTACTCTCAAGAGTTGATAAAGGTACAAACGAATAAAATGTTTATATATCACATTTTCAAATATCTATTATTTTTCATTTAACTCGATCTCCTAAACGGTTTAAGATAGGGCATCGCGGTTTTCACCAGTGGATTAAGCACCTCATTTTTCATAAAATAAGTCCTATAAGTCTACTCTCAAGAGTTAATAAAGGTACAAACGAATAAAATTTTTATATATCACATTATCAAATATCTATTATACTTCATTTTACTCGATCTCCTAAACGGTTAAAGATAAGACATCGCGGTTTTCACCAGTGGATTAAGCACCTCATTTTACGTAAAATAAGTCCTATAAGTCTGCTCTCAAGAGTTGATAAAGGTACAAAGGAATAAAATGTTTATATATCACAATTTCAAATATCTATTATTCTTCATTTTACTCGATCTCCTAAACGGTTTAAGATAGGACATCGCGGTTTTTACCAGTGGATTTAGCACCTCATTTTACATAAAGAGAGTCCTATAAGTCTACTCTCAAGAGTTGATAAAGGTACAAACGAATAAAATGTTTATATATCACATTTTCAAATATCTATTATTCTTCATTTTACTCGATCTCCTAAACGGTTAAAGATAGGACATCGCGGATTACACCAGTGGATTTAGCACCTCATTTTACATAAAATAAGTAATATAAGTCTACTCTCAAGAGTTAATAAAGGTACAAACGAATAAAATGTTTAAATATCTCATTTTCAAATATCTATTATTTTTCATTTTACTCGATCTCCTAAACGGTTAAAGGTAGGACATCGCGGTTTTTACCAGTACATTTAGCACCTCATTTTACATAAAATAAGTCCTATAAGTCTACTCGCAAGAGTTGATAAAGGTACAAACGAATAAAATGTTTAAATATCACATTTTCAAATATCTATTATTCTCCATTTCACTCGATCTCCTAAACGGTTAAAGATAGGACATCGCGGTTTTCACCAGTGGATTAAGCACCTCATTTTACTTAAAATAAGTAATATAAGTCTACTCTCAAGAGTTGATAAAGGTACAAACGAATAAAATGTTTAAATATCTCATTTTCAAATATCTATTATTTTTCATTTTACTCGATCTCCTAAACGGTTAAAGGTAGGACATCGCGGTTTTTACCAGTACATTTAGCACCTCATTTTACATAAAATAAGTAATATAAGTCTACTCTCAAGAGTTGATAAAGGTACAAACGAATAAAATGTTTAAATATCACATTTTCAAATATCTATTATTCTCCATTTCACTCGATCTCCTAAACGGTTAAAGATAGGACATCGCAATTTTCACCAGTGGATTAAGCACCTCATTTTACATAATATAAGTCCTATAAGTCTACTCTCAAGAGTTGATAAAGGTACAAACGAATAAAATGTTTATATTTCACATTTTCAAAAATCTATTATTCTCCATTTTACTCGATCTCCTAAACGGTTAAAGATAGGACATCGCGGTTTTTACTAGTGGATTTAGCACCTCATTTTACTTAAAATAAGTAATATAAGTCTACTCTCAATAGTTAATAAAGATACAATCGAATAAAATGTTTATATTTCACATTTTCAAACATCTATTATTCTCCATTTTACTCGATCTCCTAAACGGTTAAAGATAGGACATCGCGGTTTTTACTAGTGGATTTAGCACCTCATTTTACATAAAATAAGTAATATAAGTCTACTCTCAAGTGTTGATATAGGTACAAACGAATAAAATGTTTATATATCACATTTTCAAATATCTATTATTCTCCATTTTACTCGATCTCCTAAACGGTTAAAGATAGGGCATCGCGGTTTTCACCAGTGCATTAAGCACCTCATTTTACATAAAGTAAGTCCTATAAGTCTACTTTCAAGAGTTGATAAAGGTACAAACGAATAAAATGTTTATATATCACATTTTCAAATATCTATTATTCTCCATTTTACTCGATCTCCTAAACGGTTAAAGATAGGACATCGCGGTTTTCACCAGTGGATTTAGCACCTCATTTTACATAAAATAAGTCCAATAAGTCTACTCTCAAGAGTTGATAAAGGTACAAACGAATAAAATGTTTATATATCACATTTTCAAATATCTGTTCTTTTTCATTTTACTCGAACTCCTAAACGATTAAAGATAGGATATCGCAATTTTCACCAGTGGATTTAGCACCTCATTTTACATCAAATAAGTCCTATAAGCCTACTCTCAAGATTTGATTAGAGTACAAACGAATAAAATGTTTATATATCACATTTTCAAATATCTATTATTCTCCATTTTACTCGATCTCCTAAACGGTTAAAGATAGGACATCGCGGTTTTCACCAGTGGATTTAGCACCTCATTTTACATAAAATAAGTCCTATAAGTCTACTCTCAAGAGTTAATAAAGGTACAAACGAATAAAATGTTTATATATCACATTTTCAAATATCTATTATTTTCTATTTTACTCGATCTCCTAAACGGTTAAAGATAAGACATCGCGGTTTTCACCAGTGGATTTAGCACCTCATTTTACATAAAATAAGTCCTATAAGTCTACTCTCAAGATTTGATAAAGGTACAAACGAATAAAATGTTTATATATCACATTTTCAAATATCTATTATTTTCTATTTTACTCGATCTCCTAAACGGTTAAAGATAGGACATCGCGGTTTTCACCAGTGGATTTAGCACCTCATTTTATATTAAATAAGTCCTATAAGTCTACTCTCAAGAGTTGATAAAGGTACAAACGAATAAAATGTTTATATATCACATTTTCAAATATCTATTATTTTTCATTTTACTCGATCTCCTAAACGGTTAAAGATAGGACATCGCGGTTTTCACCAGTGGATTTATCATCTTATTTTACATAAAATAAGTCCTATAAATCTACTCTCAAGAGTTGATAAAGGTACAAACGAATAATATGTTTATATATCACATTTTCAAATATCTATTATTTTCTATTTTACTCGATCTCCTAAACGGTTAAAGATAGGACATCGCGGTTTTCACCAGTGGATTTAGCACCTTATTTTACATAAAATAAGTCCTATAAGTCTACTCTCAAGAGTTAATAAAGGTACAAACGAATAAAATGTTAATATATCACAATTTCAAATATCTATTATTCTCCATTTTACTCGATCTCATAAACGGTTAAAGATAGGACATCGCGGTTTTCACCAGTGGATTTAGCACCTCATTTTATATTAAATAAGTCCTATAAGTCTACTCTCAAGAGTTGATAAAGGTACAAACAAATAAAATGTTTATATTTCACATTTTCAAAAATCTATTATTCTCCATTTTACTCGATCTCCTAAACGGTTAAAGATAGGACATCGCGGTTTTCACCAGTGGATTTAGCACCTCATTTTACATAAAATAAGTCCTATAAGTCTACTCTCAAGAGTTAATAAAGGTACAAACGAATAAAATGTTTATATATCACATTTTCAAATATCTATTATTTTCTATTTTACTCGATCTCCTAAACGGTTAAAGATAAGACATCGCGGTTTTCACCAGTGGATTTAGCACCTCATTTTACATAAAATAAGTCCTATAAGTCTACTCTCAAGATTTGATAAAGGTACAAACGAATAAAATGTTTATATATCACATTTTCAAATATCTATTATTTTCTATTTTACTCGATCTCCTAAACGGTTAAAGATAGGACATCGCGGTTTTCACCAGTGGATTTAGCACCTCATTTTATATTAAATAAGTCCTATAAGTCTACTCTCAAGAGTTGATAAAGGTACAAACGAATAAAATGTTTATATATCACATTTTCAAATATCTATTATTTTTCATTTTACTCGATCTCCTAAACGGTTAAAGATAGGACATCGCGGTTTTCACCAGTGGATTTATCATCTTATTTTACATAAAATAAGTCCTATAAATCTACTCTCAAGAGTTGATAAAGGTACAAACGAATAATATGTTTATATATCACATTTTCAAATATCTATTATTTTCTATTTTACTCGATCTCCTAAACGGTTAAAGATAGGACATCGCGGTTTTCACCAGTGGATTTAGCACCTTATTTTACATAAAATCAGTCCTATAAATCTACTCTCAAGAGTTGGTAAAGGTACAAACGAATAAAATGTTTATATATTACATTTTCAAATATCTATTATTCTCCATTTTACTCGATCTCCTAAACGGTTGAAGATAAGATATCGCGGTTTTCACCAGTGGATTTAGCACCTCATTTTACATAAAATAAGTCCTATAAGTCTACTCTCAAGAGTTAATAAAAGTAAAAACGAATAAAATGTTTATATATCACATTTTCAAATATCTATTATTCTCCATTTTACTCGATCTCCTAAACGGTTAAAGATAAGACATCGCGGTTTTCACCAGTAGATTTAGCACCTCAATTTACATAAAATAAGTCCTATAAGTCTACTCTCAAGAGTTAATAAAGGTACAAACGAATAAAATTTTTATATATCACATTTTCTAATATCTATTATACTTCATTTTACTCGATCTCCTGAATGGTTAAAGATAAGACATCGCGGTTTTCACCAGTGGATTAAGCACCTCAATTTACATAAAATAAGTCCTATAAGTCTGCTCTCAAGAGTTGATAAAGGTACAAACGAATAAAATGTTTATATATCACAATTTCAAATATCTATTATTCTCAATTTCACTCGATCTCCTAAACGGTCAAAGATAGGACATCGCGGTTTTCACCAGTGGATTTAGCACATCATTTCACATAAAATAAGTCCTATAAGTCTACTTTCAAGAGTTGATAAAGGTACAAACGAATAAAATGTTAATATATTACATTTTCAAATATCTATTATTCTCCATTTTACTCGATCTCCTAAACGGTTTAAGATAGAACATCGCGGTTTTTACCAGTGGATTTAGCACCTTATTTTACATAAAATAAGTCCAATAAGTCTACTCTCAAGAGTTGATAAAGGTACAAACGAATAAAATGTTTATATATCACATTTTCAAATATCTATTATTTTTCATTTTACTCGATCTATTAAACGATTAAAGATAGGATATCGCAATTTTCACCAGTGGATTTAGCACTTCATTTTACATAAAATAAGTCCTATAAGTCTACCCTCAAGAGTTAATAAAGGTACAAACGAATAAAATTTTTATATATCACATTTTCAAATATTTATTATTTTTCAATTTACTCGATGTCCTAAACGATTAAAGATAGGACATCGAGGTTTTCACCAGTGCATTTAGCACCTCATTTTACATAAAATAAGTCCTATAAGTCTACTTTCAAGAGTTGATAAAGGTACAAACGAATAAAATGTTTATATATCACATTTTCAAATATCTATTATTCTCCATTTTACTCGATCTCCTAAACGGTTAAAGATAGGACATCGCGGTTTTCACCAGTGGATTTAGCACCTCATTTTATATTAAATAAGTCCTATAAGTCTACTCTCAAGAGTTGATAAAGGTACAAACAAATAAAATGTTTATATTTCACATTTTCAAAAATCTATTATTCTCCATTTTACTCGATCTCCTAAACGGTTAAAGATAGGACATCGCGGTTTTCACCAGTGGATTTAGCACCTCATTTTATATTAAATAAGTCCTATAAGTCTACTCTCAAGAGTTGATAAAGGTACAAACGAATAAAATGTTTATATATCACATTTTCAAATATCTATTATTTTTCATTTTACTCGATCTCCTAAACGGTTAAAGATAGGACATCGCGGTTTTCACCAGTGGATTTATCATCTTATTTTACATAAAATAAGTCCTATAAATCTACTCTCAAGAGTTGATAAAGGTACAAACGAATAATATGTTTATATATCACATTTTCAAATATCTATTATTTTCTATTTTACTCGATCTCCTAAACGGTTAAAGATAGGACATCGCGGTTTTCACCAGTGGATTTAGCACCTTATTTTACATAAAATCAGTCCTATAAATCTACTCTCAAGAGTTGGTAAAGGTACAAACGAATAAAATGTTTATATATTACATTTTCAAATATCTATTATTCTCCATTTTACTCGATCTCCTAAACGGTTGAAGATAAGACATCGCGGTTTTCACCAGTGGATTTAGCACCTCATTTTACATAAAATAAGTCCTATAAGTCTACTCTCAAGAGTTAATAAAAGTAAAAACGAATAAAATGTTTATATATCACATTTTCAAATATCTATTATTCTCCATTTTACTCGATCTCCTAAACGGTTAAAGATAAGACATCGCGGTTTTCACCAGTAGATTTAGCACCTCAATTTACATAAAATAAGTCCTATAAGTCTACTCTCAAGAGTTAATAAAGGTACAAACGAATAAAATTTTTATATATCACATTTTCTAATATCTATTATAATTCATTTTACTCGATCTCCTAAACGGTTAAAGATAGGACATCGCGGTTTTCACCAGTGGATTTAGCACCTCATTTTACATAAAATAAGTCCTATAAGTCTACTCTCAAGAGTTAATAAAGGTACAGACGAATAAAATGTTTATATATCACATTTTCAAATATCTATTATTTTCTATTTTACTCGATCTCCTAAACGGTTAAAGATAAGACATCGCGGTTTTCACCAGTGGATTTAGCACCTCATTTTACATAAAATAAGTCCTATAAGTCTACTCTCAAGATTTGATAAAGGTACAAACGAATAAAATGTTTATATATCACATTTTCAAATATCTATTATTTTCTATTTTACTCGATCTCCTAAACGGTTAAAGATAGGACATCGCGGTTTTCACCAGTGGATTTAGCACCTCATTTTATATTAAATAAGTCCTATAAGTCTACTCTCAAGAGTTGATAAAGGTACAAACGAATAAAATGTTTATATATCACATTTTCAAATATCTATTATTTTTCATTTTACTCGATCTCCTAAACGGTTAAAGATAGGACATCGCGGTTTTCACCAGTGGATTTATCATCTTATTTTACATAAAATAAGTCCTATAAATCTACTCTCAAGAGTTGATAAAGGTACAAACGAATAATATGTTTATATATCACATTTTCAAATATCTATTATTTTCTATTTTACTCGATCTCCTAAACGGTTAAAGATAGGACATCGCGGTAATCACCAGTGGATTTAGCACCTCATTTTACATAAAATAAGTCCTATAAGTCTACTCTCAAGAGTTAATAAAGGTACAAACGAATAAAATGTTAATATATCACAATTTCAAATATCTATTATTCTCCATTTTACTCGATCTCATAAACGGTTAAAGATAGGACATCGCGGTTTTCACCAGTGGATTTAGCACCTCATTTTATATTAAATAAGTCCTATAAGTCTACTCTCAAGAGTTGATAAAGGTACAAACAAATAAAATGTTTATATTTCACATTTTCAAAAATCTATTATTCTCCATTTTACTCGATCTCCTAAACGGTTAAAGATAGGACATCGCGGTTTTCACCAGTGGATTTAGCACCTCATTTTATATTAAATAAGTCCTATAAGTCTACTCTCAAGAGTTGATAAAGGTACAAACGAATAAAATGTTTATATATCACATTTTCAAATATCTATTATTTTTCATTTTACTCGATCTCCTAAACGGTTAAAGATAGGACATCGCGGTTTTCACCAGTGGATTTATCATCTTATTTTACATAAAATAAGTCCTATAAATCTACTCTCAAGAGTTGATAAAGGTACAAACGAATAATATGTTTATATATCACATTTTCAAATATCTATTATTTTCTATTTTACTCGATCTCCTAAACGGTTAAAGATAGGACATCGCGGTTTTCACCAGTGGATTTAGCACCTTATTTTACATAAAATCAGTCCTATAAATCTACTCTCAAGAGTTGGTAAAGGTACAAACGAATAAAATGTTTATATATTACATTTTCAAATATCTATTATTCTCCATTTTACTCGATCTCCTAAACGGTTGAAGATAAGATATCGCGGTTTTCACCAGTGGATTTAGCACCTCATTTTACATAAAATAAGTCCTATAAGTCTACTCTCAAGAGTTAATAAAAGTAAAAACGAATAAAATGTTTATATATCACATTTTCAAATATCTATTATTCTCCATTTTACTCGATCTCCTAAACGGTTAAAGATAAGACATCGCGGTTTTCACCAGTAGATTTAGCACCTCAATTTACATAAAATAAGTCCTATAAGTCTACTCTCAAGAGTTAATAAAGGTACAAACGAATAAAATTTTTATATATCACATTTTCTAATATCTATTATACTTCATTTTACTCGATCTCCTGAATGGTTAAAGATAAGACATCGCGGTTTTCACCAGTGGATTAAGCACCTCAATTTACATAAAATAAGTCCTATAAGTCTGCTCTCAAGAGTTGATAAAGGTACAAACGAATAAAATGTTTATATATCACAATTTCAAATATCTATTATTCTCAATTTCACTCGATCTCCTAAACGGTCAAAGATAGGACATCGCGGTTTTCACCAGTGGATTTAGCACATCATTTCACATAAAATAAGTCCTATAAGTCTACTTTCAAGAGTTGATAAAGGTACAAACGAATAAAATGTTAATATATTACATTTTCAAATATATATTATTCTCCATTTTACTCGATCTCCTAAACGGTTTAAGATAGAACATCGCGGTTTTTACCAGTGGATTTAGCACCTTATTTTACATAAAATAAGTCCAATAAGTCTACTCTCAAGAGTTGATAAAGGTACAAACGAATAAAATGTTTATATATCACATTTTCAAATATCTATTATTTTTCATTTTACTCGATCTATTAAACGATTAAAGATAGGATATCGCAATTTTCACCAGTGGATTTAGCACTTCATTTTACATAAAATAAGTCCTATAAGTCTACTCTCAAGAGTTAATAAAGGTACAAACGAATAAAATTTTTATATATCACATTTTCAAATATTTATTATTTTTCAATTTACTCGATGTCCTAAACGATTAAAGATAGGACATCGAGGTTTTCACCAGTGCATTTAGCACCTCATTTTACATAAAATAAGTCCTATAAGTCTACTTTCAAGAGTTGATAAAGGTACAAACGAATAAAATGTTTATATATCACATTTTCAAATATCTATTATTCTCCATTTTACTCGATCTCCTAAACGGTTAAAGATAGGACATCGCGGTTTTCACCAGTGGATTTAGCACCTCATTTTATATTAAATAAGTCCTATAAGTCTACTCTCAAGAGTTGATAAAGGTACAAACAAATAAAATGTTTATATTTCACATTTTCAAAAATCTATTATTCTCCATTTTACTCGATCTCCTAAACGGTTAAAGATAGGACATCGCGGTTTTCACCAGTGGATTTAGCACCTCATTTTATATTAAATAAGTCCTATAAGTCTACTCTCAAGAGTTGATAAAGGTACAAACGAATAAAATGTTTATATATCACATTTTCAAATATCTATTATTTTTCATTTTACTCGATCTCCTAAACGGTTAAAGATAGGACATCGCGGTTTTCACCAGTGGATTTATCATCTTATTTTACATAAAATAAGTCCTATAAATCTACTCTCAAGAGTTGATAAAGGTACAAACGAATAATATGTTTATATATCACATTTTCAAATATCTATTATTTTCTATTTTACTCGATCTCCTAAACGGTTAAAGATAGGACATCGCGGTTTTCACCAGTGGATTTAGCACCTTATTTTACATAAAATCAGTCCTATAAATCTACTCTCAAGAGTTGGTAAAGGTACAAACGAATAAAATGTTTATATATTACATTTTCAAATATCTATTATTCTCCATTTTACTCGATCTCCTAAACGGTTGAAGATAAGACATCGCGGTTTTCACCAGTGGATTTAGCACCTCATTTTACATAAAATAAGTCTTATAAGTCTACTCTCAAGAGTTAATAAAAGTAAAAACGAATAAAATGTTTATATATCACATTTTCAAATATCTATTATTCTCCATTTTACTCGATCTCCTAAACGGTTAAAGATAAGACATCGCGGTTTTCACCAGTAGATTTAGCACCTCAATTTACATAAAATAAGTCCTATAAGTCTACTCTCAAGAGTTAATAAAGGTACAAACGAATAAAATTTTTATATATCACATTTTCTAATATCTATTATAATTCATTTTACTCGATCTCCTGAATGGTTAAAGATAAGACATCGCGGTTTTCACCAGTGGATTAAGCACCTCATTTTACATAAAATAAGTCCTATAAGTCTGCTCTCAAGAGTTGATAAAGGTACAAACGAATAAAATGTTTATATATCACAATTTCAAATATCTATTATTCTCAATTTCACTCGATCTCCTAAACGGTCAAAGATAGGACATCGCGGTTTTCACCAGTGGATTTAGCACATCATTTCACATAAAATAAGTCCTATAAGTCTACTTTCAAGAGTTGATAAAGGTACAAACGAATAAAATGTTAATAAATTACATTTTCAAATATCTATTATTCTCCATTTTACTCGATCTCCTAAACGGTTTAAGATAGAACATCGCGGTTTTTACCAGTGGATTTAGCACCTTATTTTACATAAAATAAGTCCAATAAGTCTACTCTCAAGAGTTGATAAAGGTACAAACGAATAAAATGTTTAAATATCACATTTTCAAATATTTATTATTTTTCATTTTACTCGATGTCCTAAACGATTAAAGATAGGACATCGAGGTTTTCACCAGTGCATTTAGCACCTCATTTTACATAAAATAAGTCCTATAAGTCTACTTTCAAGAGTTGATAAAGGTACAAACGAATAAAATGTTTATATATCACATTTTCAAATATCTATTATTCTCCATTTTACTTGATCTCCTAAACGGTTAAAGATAAGACATCGCGGTTTTCACCAGTGGATTTAGCACCTCATTTTACATAAAATAAGTCCTATAAGTCTACTCTCAAGAATTAGTAAAGGTACAAACGAATAAAATGTTTATATATCACATTTTTAAATATCTATTATTTTTCATTTTACTCGATCTCCTAAACGGTTAAAGATTGGACATCGCGGTTTTCACCAGTGGATTAAGCACCTCATTTTACATAAAATAAGTCCTATAAGTCTGCTCTCAAGAGTTGATAAAGGTACAAACGAATAAAATGTTTATATATCACAATTTCAAATATCTATTATTCTCAATTTTACTCGATCTCCTAAACGGTCAAAGATAAGACATCGCGGTTTTCACCAGTGGATTTAGCACATCATTTCACATAAAATAAGTCCTATAAGTCTACTTTCAAGAGTTGATAAAGGTACAAACGAATAAAATGTTAATATATTACATTTTCAAATATCTATTATTCTCCATTTTACTCGATCTCCTAAACGGTTTAAGATAGAACATCGCGGTTTTTACCAGTGGATTTAGCACCTTATTTTACATAAAATAAGTCCAATAAGTCTACTCTCAAGAGTTGATAAAGGTACAAACGAATAAAATGTTTATATATCACATTTTCAAATATCTATTATTTTTCATTTTACTCGATCTATTAAACGATTAAAGATAGGATATCGCAATTTTCACCAGTGGATTTAGCACTTCATTTTACATAAAATAAGTCCTATAAGTCTACTCTCAAGAGTTAATAAAGGTACAAACGAATAAAATTTTTATATATCACATTTTCAAATATCTATTATACTTCATTTTACTCGATCTCCTAAACGGTTAAAGATAAGACATCGCGGTTTTCACCAGTGGATTTAGCACCTCATTTTACATAAAATAAGTCCTATAAGTCTACTCTTAAGAGTTGATAAAGGTACAAACGAATAAAATGTTTATATATCACAATTTCAAATATCTATTATTCTCCATTTCACTTGATCTCCTAAACGGTTTAAGATAGGACATCGCGGTTTTTACCAGTGGATTTAGCACCTCATTTTACATAAAGAGAGTCCTATAAGTCTACTCTCAAGAGTTGATAAAGGTACAAACGAATAAAATGTTTAAATATCACATTTTCAAATATTTATTATTTTTCATTTTACTCGATGTCCTAAACGATTAAAGATAGGACATCGAGGTTTTCACCAGTGCATTTAGCACCTCATTTTACATAAAATAAGTCCTATAAGTCTACTTTCAAGAGTTGATAAAGGTACAAACGAATAAAATGTTTATATATCACATTTTCAAATATCTATTATTCTCCATTTTACTTGATCTCCTAAACGGTTAAAGATAAGACATCGCGGTTTTCACCAGTGGATTTAGCACCTCATTTTACATAAAATAAGTCCTATAAGTCTACTCTCAAGAATTAGTAAAGGTACAAACGAATAAAATGTTTATATATCACATTTTTAAATATCTATTATTTTTCATTTTACTCGATCTCCTAAACGGTTAAAGATTGGACATCGCGGTTTTCACCAGTGGATTAAGCACCTCATTTTACATAAAATAAGTCCTATAAGTCTGCTCTCAAGAGTTGATAAAGGTACAAACGAATAAAATGTTTATATATCACAATTTCAAATATCTATTATTCTCAATTTTACTCGATCTCCTAAACGGTCAAAGATAAGACATCGCGGTTTTCACCAGTGGATTTAGCACATCATTTCACATAAAATAAGTCCTATAAGTCTACTTTCAAGAGTTGATATAGGTACAAACGAATAAAATGTTAATATATTACATTTTCAAATATCTATTATTCTCCATTTTACTCGATCTCCTAAACGGTTTAAGATAGAACATCGCGGTTTTTACCAGTGGATTTAGCACCTTATTTTACATAAAATAAGTCCAATAAGTCTACTCTCAAGAGTTGATAAAGGTACAAACGAATAAAATGTTTATATATCACATTTTCAAATATCTATTATTTTTCATTTTACTCGATCTATTAAACGATTAAAGATAGGATATCGCAATTTTCACCAGTGGATTTAGCACTTCATTTTACATAAAATAAGTCCTATAAGTCTACTCTCAAGGGTTTAAAAAGGTACTAACGAATAAAATGTTTATATATCACATTTTCAAATATCTATTATTTTTCATTTTACTCGATCTATTAAACGATTAAAGATAGGATATCGCAATTTTCACCAGTGGATTTAGCACTTCATTTTACATAAAATAAGTCCTATAAGTCTACTCTCAAGAGTTAATAAAGGTACAAACGAATAAAATTTTTATATATCACATTTTCAAATATCTATTATACTTCATTTTACTCGATCTCCTAAACGGTTAAAGATAAGACATCGCGGTTTTTACCAGTGGATTTAGCACCTCATTTTACATAAAATAAGTCCTATAAGTCTACTCTTAAGAGTTGATAAAGGTACAAACGAATAAAATGTTTATATATCACAATTTCAAATATCTATTATTCTCCATTTCACTCGATCTCCTAAACGGTTTAAGATAGGACATCGCGGTTTTTACCAGTGGATTTAGCACCTCATTTTACATAAAGAGAGTCCTATAAGTCTACTCTCAAGAGTTGATAAAGGTACAAACGAATAAAATGTTTAAATATCACATTTTCAAATATTTATTATTTTTCATTTTACTCGATCTCCTAAACGGTTAAAGATAGGACATCGCGGTTTTCACCAGTGGATTTAGCACCTCATTTTACATAAAATAAGTCCTATAAGTCTACTCTCAAGAGTTAATAAAGGTACAAACGAATAAAATGTTTATATATCACATTTTCAAATATCTATTATTTTCTATTTTACTCGATCTCCTAAACGGTTAAAGATAAGACATCGCGGTTTTCACCAGTGGATTTAGCACCTCATTTTACATAAAATAAGTCCTATAAGTCTACTCTCAAGATTTGATAAAGGTACAAACGAATAAAATGTTTATATATCACATTTTCAAATATCTATTATTTTCTATTTTACTCGATCTCCTAAACGGTTAAAGATAGGACATCGCGGTTTTCACCAGTGGATTTAGCACCTCATTTTATATTAAATAAGTCCTATAAGTCTACTCTCAAGAGTTGATAAAGGTACAAACGAATAAAATGTTTATATATCACATTTTCAAATATCTATTATTTTTCATTTTACTCGATCTCCTAAACGGTTAAAGATAGGACATCGCGGTTTTCACCAGTGGATTTATCATCTTATTTTACATAAAATAAGTCCTATAAATCTACTCTCAAGAGTTGATAAAGGTACAAACGAATAATATGTTTATATATCACATTTTCAAATATCTATTATTTTCTATTTTACTCGATCTCCTAAACGGTTAAAGATAGGACATCGCGGTTTTCACCAGTGGATTTAGCACCTCATTTTACATAAAATAAGTCCTATAAGTCTACTCTCAAGAGTTAATAAAGGTACAAACGAATAAAATGTTAATATATCACAATTTCAAATATCTATTATTCTCCATTTTACTCGATCTCATAAACGGTTAAAGATAGGACATCGCGGTTTTCACCAGTGGATTTAGCACCTCATTTTATATTAAATAAGTCCTATAAGTCTACTCTCAAGAGTTGATAAAGGTACAAACAAATAAAATGTTTATATTTCACATTTTCAAAAATCTATTATTCTCCATTTTACTCGATCTCCTAAACGGTTAAAGATAGGACATCGCGGTTTTCACCAGTGGATTTAGCACCTCATTTTATATTAAATAAGTCCTATAAGTCTACTCTCAAGAGTTGATAAAGGTACAAACGAATAAAATGTTTATATATCACATTTTCAAATATCTATTATTTTTCATTTTACTCGATCTCCTAAACGGTTAAAGATAGGACATCGCGGTTTTCACCAGTGGATTTATCATCTTATTTTACATAAAATAAGTCCTATAAATCTACTCTCAAGAGTTGATAAAGGTACAAACGAATAATATGTTTCTATATCACATTTTCAAATATCTATTATTTTCTATTTTACTCGATCTCCTAAACGGTTAAAGATAGGACATCGCGGTTTTCACCAGTGGATTTAGCACCTTATTTTACATAAAATCAGTCCTATAAATCTACTCTCAAGAGTTGGTAAAGGTACAAACGAATAAAATGTTTATATATTACATTTTCAAATATCTATTATTCTCCATTTTACTCGATCTCCTAAACGGTTGAAGATAAGATATCGCGGTTTTCACCAGTGGATTTAGCACCTCATTTTACATAAAATAAGTCCTATAAGTCTACTCTCAAGAGTTAATAAAAGTAAAAACGAATAAAATGTTTATATATCACATTTTCAAATATCTATTATTCTCCATTTTACTCGATCTCCTAAACGGTTAAAGATAAGACATCGCGGTTTTCACCAGTAGATTTAGCACCTCAATTTACATAAAATAAGTCCTATAAGTCTACTCTCAAGAGTTAATAAAGGTACAAACGAATAAAATTTTTATATATCACATTTTCTAATATCTATTATACTTCATTTTACTCGATCTCCTGAATGGTTAAAGATAAGACATCGCGGTTTTCACCAGTGGATTAAGCACCTCAATTTACATAAAATAAGTCCTATAAGTCTGCTCTCAAGAGTTGATAAAGGTACAAACGAATAAAATGTTTATATATCACAATTTCAAATATCTATTATTCTCAATTTCACTCGATCTCCTAAACGGTCAAAGATAGGACATCGCGGTTTTCACCAGTGGATTTAGCACATCATTTCACATAAAATAAGTCCTATAAGTCTACTTTCAAGAGTTGATAAAGGTACAAACGAATAAAATGTTAATATATTACATTTTCAAATATCTATTATTTTCCATTTTACTCGATCTCCTGAACGGTTTAAGATAGAACATCGCGGTTTTTACCAGTGGATTTAGCACCTTATTTTACATAAAATAAGTCCAATAAGTCTACTCTCAAGAGTTGATAAAGGTACAAACGAATAAAATGTTTATATATCACATTTTCAAATATCTATTATTTTTCATTTTACTCGATCTATTAAACGATTAAAGATAGGATATCGCAATTTTCGCCAGTGGATTTAGCACTTCATTTTACATAAAATAAGTCCTATAAGTCTACTCTCAAGAGTTAATAAAGGTACAAACGAATAAAATTTTTATATATCACATTTTCAAATATTTATTATTTTTCAATTTACTCGATGTCCTAAACGATTAAAGATAGGACATCGAGGTTTTCACCAGTGCATTTAGCACCTCATTTTACATAAAATAAGTCCTATAAGTCTACTTTCAAGAGTTGATAAAGGTACAAACGAATAAAATGTTTATATATCACATTTTCAAATATCTATTATTCTCCATTTTACTCGATCTCCTAAACGGTTAAAGATAGGACATCGCGGTTTTCACCAGTGGATTTAGCACCTCATTTTATATTAAATAAGTCCTATAAGTCTACTCTCAAGAGTTGATAAAGGTACAAACAAATAAAATGTTTATATTTCACATTTTCAAAAATCTATTATTCTCCATTTTACTCGATCTCCTAAACGGTTAAAGATAGGACATCGCGGTTTTCACCAGTGGATTTAGCACCTCATTTTATATTAAATAAGTCCTATAAGTCTACTCTCAAGAGTTGATAAAGGTACAAACGAATAAAATGTTTATATATCACATTTTCAAATATCTATTATTTTTCATTTTACTCGATCTCCTAAACGGTTAAAGATAGGACATCGCGGTTTTCACCAGTGGATTTATCATCTTATTTTACATAAAATAAGTCCTATAAATCTACTCTCAAGAGTTGATAAAGGTACAAACGAATAATATGTTTATATATCACATTTTCAAATATCTATTATTTTCTATTTTACTCGATCTCCTAAACGGTTAAAGATAGGACATCGCGGTTTTCACCAGTGGATTTAGCACCTTATTTTACATAAAATCAGTCCTATAAATCTACTCTCAAGAGTTGGTAAAGGTACAAACGAATAAAATGTTTATATATTACATTTTCAAATATCTATTATTCTCCATTTTACTCGATCTCCTAAACGGTTGAAGATAAGACATCGCGGTTTTCACCAGTGGATTTAGCACCTCATTTTACATAAAATAAGTCCTATAAGTCTACTCTCAAGAGTTAATAAAAGTAAAAACGAATAAAATGTTTATATATCACATTTTCAAATATCTATTATTCTCCATTTTACTCGATCTCCTAAACGGTTAAAGATAAGACATCGCGGTTTTCACCAGTAGATTTAGCACCTCAATTTACATAAAATAAGTCCTATAAGTCTACTCTCAAGAGTTAATAAAGGTACAAACGAATAAAATTTTTATATATCACATTTTCTAATATCTATTATAATTCATTTTACTCGATCTCCTGAATGGTTAAAGATAAGACATCGCGGTTTTCACCAGTGGATTAAGCACCTCATTTTACATAAAATAAGTCCTATAAGTCTGCTCTCAAGAGTTGATAAAGGTACAAACGAATAAAATGTTTATATATCACAATTTCAAATATCTATTATTCTCAATTTCACTCGATCTCCTAAACGGTCAAAGATAGGACATCGCGGTTTTCACCAGTGGATTTAGCACATCATTTCACATAAAATAAGTCCTATAAGTCTACTTTCAAGAGTTGATAAAGGTACAAACGAATAAAATGTTAATATATTACATTTTCAAATATCTATTATTCTCCATTTTACTCGATCTCCTAAACGGTTTAAGATAGAACATCGCGGTTTTTACCAGTGGATTTAGCACCTTATTTTACATAAAATAAGTCCAATAAGTCTACTCTCAAGAGTTGATAAAGGTACAAACGAATAAAATGTTTATATATCACATTTTCAAATATCTATTATTTTTCATTTTACTCGATCTATTAAACGATTAAAGATAGGATATCGCAATTTTCACCAGTGGATTTAGCACTTCATTTTACATAAAATAAGTCCTATAAGTCTACTCTCAAGAGTTAATAAAGGTACAAACGAATAAAATTTTTATATATCACATTTTCAAATATCTATTATACTTCATTTTACTCGATCTCCTAAACGGTTAAAGATAAGACATCGCGGTTTTCACCAGTAGATTTAGCACCTCATTTTACATAAAATAAGTCCTATAAGTCTACTCTCAAGAGTTGATAAAGGTACAAACGAATAAAATTGTTTATATATCACATTTTCAAATATCTATTATTCTCCATTTCACTCGATCTCCTAAACGGTTTAAGATAGGACATCGCGGTTTTCACCAGTGGATTAAGCACCTCATTTTTCATAAAATAAGTCCTATAAGTCTACTTTTAAGAGTTAATAAAGGTACAAACGAATAAAATGTTTATATATCACCTTTTCAAATATCTATTATTCTTCATTTTACTCGATCTCCTAAAGGGTAAAAGATAGGACATCGCGGTTTTCACCAGAGCATTTAGCACCTTATTTTACATAAAATAAGTCTTATAAGTCTACTCTCAAGAGTTGATAAAGGCACAAACGAATAAAATTGTTAATATATCACATTTTCAAATATCTATTATTCTCCATTTCACTCGATCTCCTAAACAGTTAAAGATAGGACATCGCGGTTTTCACCAGTGGATTAAGCACCTCATTTTACATAATATAAGTCCTATAAGTCTACTCTCAAGAGTTGATAAAGGTACAAACGAATAAAATGTTTATATATCAAATTTTCAAATATCTATTATTCTCCATTTTACTCGATCTCCTAAACGGTTAAAGATAGGACAACGCGGTTTTCAAAAGTGGATTTCGCACCTCATTTTACGTGAAATAAGTCCTATAAGTCTACTCTCAAGAGTTGTTAAAGGTACAAACGAATAAAATGTTTATATATCACATTTTGAAATATCTATTATTCTTCATTTTATTCGATCTCCTAAACGGTTAAAGATAGGACATCGCGGTTTGTACTAGTAGATTTAGCACCTCATTTTACATAAAATAAGTAATATAAGTCTACTCTCAAGAGTTGATATAGGTACAAACGAATAAAATGTTTATATATCACATTTTCAAATATCTATTATTCTCCATTTTACTCGATCTCCTAAACGGTTAAAGATAGGGCATCGCGGTTTTCACCAGTGCATTAAGCACCTCATTTTACATAAAATAAGTCCTATAAGTCAACTTTCAAGAGTTGATAAAGGTACAAACGAATAAAATGTTTATATATCACATTTTCAAATATCTATTATTTTCTATTTTACTCGATCTCCTAAACGGTTAAAAATAAGACATCGCGGTTTTCACCAGTGGATTTAGCACCTCATTTTACATAAAATAAGTCCTATAAGTCTACTCTCAAGATTTGATAAAGGTACAAACGAATAAAATGTTTATATATCACATTTTGAAATATCTATTATTTTTCATATTATTCGATCTCCTAAACGGTTAAAGATAGGACATCGCGGTTTTCACTAGTGGATTTAGCACCTCATCTTACATAAAATAAGTCGTATAAGTCTACTCTCAAGAATTGATAAAGGTACAAACGAATAAAATGTTTATATATCACATTTTCAAATATCTATTATTTTTCATTTTACTCGATCTCCTAAACGGTTAAAGATAGGACATCGCGGTTTTCACCAGTGGATTTAGCATCTCATTTTACATAAAACAAGTCCTATAAATCTACTCTCAAGAGTTAATAAAGGTACAAACGAATAATATGTTTATATATCACATTTTCAAATATCTATTATTTTCTATTTTACTCGATCTCCTAAACGGTTTAAGATAGAACATCGCGGTTTTTACCAGTGGATTTAGCACCTTATTTTACATAAAATAAGTCGTATAAGTCTACTCTCAAGAATTGATAAAGGTACAAACGAATAAAATGTTTATATATCACATTTTCAAATATCTATTATTTTTCATTTTACTCGATCTCCTAAACGGTTAAAGATAGGACATCGCGGTTTTCACCAGTGGATTTAGCATCTCATTTTACATAAAACAAGTCCTATAAATCTACTCTCAAGAGTTAATAAAGGTACAAACGAATAAAATGTTTATATATCACATTTTCAAATATCTATTATTTTTCATTTTACTCGATCTCCTAAACGGTTAAAGATAGGACATCGCGGTTTTCACCAGTGGATTTAGCATCTCATTTTACATAAAACAAGTCCTATAAATCTACTCTCAAGAGTTAATAAAGGTACAAACGAATAATATGTTTATATATCACATTTTCAAATATCTATTATTCTCCATTTTACTCGATCTCCTAAACGGTTAAAGATAAGACATCGCGGTTTTCACCAGTGGATTTAGCACCTCAATTTACATAAAATAAGTCCTATAAGTCTACTCTCAAGAGTTAATAAAGGTACAAACGAATAAAATTTTTATATATCACATTTTCAAATATCTATTATACTTCATTTTACTCGATCTCCTAAACGGTTAAAGATAAGACATCGCGGTTTTTACCAGTGGATTTAGCACCTCATTTTACATAAAATAAGTCCTATAAGTCTACTCTTAAGAGTTGATAAAGGTACAAACGAATAAAATGTTTATATATCACAATTTCAAATATCTATTATTCTCCATTTCACTCGATCTCCTAAACGGTTTAAGATAGGACATCGCGGATTTTACCAGTGGATTTAGCACCTCATTTTACATAAAGAGAGTCCTATAAGTCTACTCTCAAGAGTTGATAAAGGTACAAACGAATAAAATGTTTAAATATCACATTTTCAAATATTTATTATTTTTCATTTTACTCGATGTCCTAAACGATTAAAGATAGGACATCGAGGTTTTCACCAGTGCATTTAGCACCTCATTTTACATAAAATAAGTCCTATAAGTCTACTTTCAAGAGTTGATAAAGGTACAAACGAATAAAATGTTTATATATCACATTTTCAAATATCTATTATTCTCCATTTTACTCGATCTCCTAAACGGTTAAAGATAAGACATCGCGGTTTTCACCAGTGGATTTAGCACCTCATTTTACATAAAATAAGTCCTATAAGTCTACTCTCAAGAATTAGTAAAGGTACAAACGAATAAAATGTTTATATATCACATTTTCAAATATCTATTATTTTTCATTTTACTCGATCTCCTAAACGGTTAAAGATTGGACATCGCGGTTTTCACCAGTGGATTTAGCACCTTATTTTACATAAAATAAGTCCAATAAGTCTACTCTCAAGAGTTGATAAAGGTACAAACGAATAAAATGTTTATATATCACATTTTCAAATATCTATTATTTTTCATTTTACTCGATCTCCTAAACGATTAAAGATAGGATATCGCAATTTTCACCAGTGGATTTAGCACTTCATTTTACATAAAATAAGTCCTATAAGTCTACTCTCAAGGGTTGATAAAGGTACAAACGAATAAAATGATTATATATCACATTTTCAAATATCTATTATTCTCCATTTTACTCGATCTCCTAAACGGTAGAAGATGGGACATCGCGGTTTTCACCAGTGGATTTAGCACCTCATTTTACATCAAATAAGTCCTATAAGTCTACTCTCAAGAGTTGATAAAGGTACAAACGAATAAAATGTTTATATATCACATTTTCAAATATCTATTATTCTCCATTTTACTCGATCTCCTAAACGGTTAAAGATAAGACATCGCGGTTTTCACCAGTGGATTTAGCACCTCATTTTACATAAAATAAGTCCTATAAGTCTACTCTCAAGAATTAGTAAAGGTACAAACGAATAAAATGTTTATATATCACATTTTCAAATATCTATTATTTTTCATTTTACTCGATCTCCTAAACGGTTAAAGATAAGACATCGCGGTTTTCACCAGTGCATTTAGCACCTCATTTTACATAAAGAGAGTCCTATAAGTCTACTCTCAAGAGTTGATAAAGGTACAAACGAATAAAATGTTTAAATATCACATTTTCAAATATTTATTATTTTTCATTTTACTCGATGTCCTAAACGATTAAAGATAGGACATCGAGGTTTTCACCAGTGCATTTAGCACCTCATTTTACATAAAATAAGTCCTATAAGTCTACTTTCAAGAGTTGATAAAGGTACAAACGAATAAAATATTTATATATCACATTTTCAAATATCTATTATTCTCCATTTTACTCGATCTCCTAAACGGTTAAAGATAAGACATCGCGGTTTTCACCAGTGGATTTAGCACCTCATTTTACATAAAATAAGTCCTATAAGTCTACTCTCAAGAATTAGTAAAGGTACAAACGAATAAAATGTTTATATATCACATTTTCAAATATCTATTATTTTTCATTTTACTCGATCTCCTAAACGGTTAAAGATTGGACATCGCGGTTTTCACCAGTGGATTTAGCACCTTATTTTACATAAAATAAGTCCAATAAGTCTACTCTCAAGAGTTGATAAAGGTACAAACGAATAAAATGTTTATATATCACATTTTCAAATATCTATTATTTTTCATTTTACTCGATCTCCTAAACGATTAAAGATAGGATATCGCAATTTTCACCAGTGGATTTAGCACTTCATTTTACATAAAATAAGTCCTATAAGTCTACTCTCAAGGGTTGATAAAGGTACAAACGAATAAAATGATTATATATCACATTTTCAAATATCTATTATTCTCCATTTCACTCGATCTCCTAAACGGTAAAAGATGGGACATCGCGGTTTTCACCAGTGGATTTAGCACCTCATTTTACATCAAATAAGTCCTATAAGTCTACTCTCAAGAGTTGATAAAGGTACAAACGAATAAAATGTTTATATATCACATTTTCAAATATCTATTATTCTCCATTTTACTCGATCTCCTAAACGGTTAAAGATAAGACATCGCGGTTTTCACCAGTGGATTTAGCACCTCATTTTACATAAAATAAGTCTTATAAGTCTACTTTCAAGAATTAGTAAAGGTACAAACGAATAAAATGTTTATATATCACATTTTCAAATATCTATTATTTTTCATTTTACTCGATCTCCTAAACGGTTAAAGATAGGACATCTCGGTTTTCACCAGTAGATTTAGCACCTCATTTTACATAAAATAAGTCCCATAAGTCTACTCTCAAGAGTTGATAAAGGTACAAACGAATAAAATGTTTATACATCGCAATTTCAAATATCTATTATTTTTCATTTTACTCGATCTCCTAAACGGTTAAAGATAGGACATCTCGGTTTTTACCAGTAGATTTAGCACCTCATTTTACATAAAATAAGTCCTATAAGTCTACTCTCAAGAGTTGATAAAGGTACAAACGAATAAAATTGTTTATATATCACATTTTCAAATATCTATTATTCTCCATTTCACTCGATCTCCTAAACGGTTTAAGATAGGACATCGCGGTTTTCACCAGTGGATTAAGCACCTCATTTTTCATAAAATAAGTCCTATAAGTCTACTTTTAAGAGTTAATAAAGGTACAAACGAATAAAATGTTTATATATCACCTTTTCAAATATCTATTATTCTTCATTTTACTCGATCTCCTAAAGGGTAAAAGATAGGACATCGCGGTTTTCACCAGAGCATTTAGCACCTTATTTTACATAAAATAAGTCTTATAAGTCTACTCTCAAGAGTTGATAAAGGCACAAACGAATAAAATTGTTAATATATCACATTTTCAAATATCTATTATTCTCCATTTCACTCGATCTCCTAAACAGTTAAAGATAGGACATCGCGGTTTTCACCAGTGGATTAAGCACCTCATTTTACATAATATAAGTCCTATAAGTCTACTCTCAAGAGTTGATAAAGGTACAAACGAATAAAATGTTTATATATCAAATTTTCAAATATCTATTATTCTCCATTTTACTCGATCTCCTAAACGGTTAAAGATAGGACAACGCGGTTTTCAAAAGTGGATTTCGCACCTCATTTTACGTGAAATAAGTCCTATAAGTCTACTCTCAAGAGTTGTTAAAGGTACAAACGAATAAAATGTTTATATATCACATTTTGAAATATCTATTATTCTTCATTTTATTCGATCTCCTAAACGGTTAAAGATAGGACATCGCGGTTTTCACCAGTGGATTTAGCACCTCATCTTACATAAAATAAGTCGTATAAGTCTACTCTCAAGAGTTGATAAAGGTACAAACGAATAAAATGTTTATATTTCACATTTTCAAAAATCTATTATTCTCCATTTTACTCGATCTCCTAAACGGTTAAAGATAGGACATCGCGGTTTGTACTAGTAGATTTAGCACCTCATTTTACATAAAATAAGTAATATAAGTCTACTCTCAAGAGTTGATATAGGTACAAACGAATAAAATGTTTATATATCACATTTTCAAATATCTATTATTCTCCATTTTACTCGATCTCCTAAACGGTTAAAGATAGGGCATCGCGGTTTTCACCAGTGCATTAAGCACCTCATTTTACATAAAATAAGTCCTATAAGTCAACTTTCAAGAGTTGATAAAGGTACAAACGAATAAAATGTTTATATATCACATTTTCAAATATCTATTATTTTCTATTTTACTCGATCTCATAAACGGTTAAAGATAGGACATCGCTGTTTTCACCAGTATATTTTGCAACTCAATTTACATAAAATAAGTCCTACAAGTCTACTCTCAAGAGTTGATAAAGGTACAAACGAATAAAATGTTTATATATCACATTTTCAAATATCTATTATTTTCTATTTTACTCGATCTCCTAAACGGTTAAAAATAAGACATCGCGGTTTTCACCAGTGGATTTAGCACCTCATTTTACATAAAATAAGTCCTATAAGTCTACTCTCAAGATTTGATAAAGGTACAAACGAATAAAATGTTTATATATCACATTTTGAAATATCTATTATTTTTCATATTATTCGATCTCCTAAACGGTTAAAGATAGGACATCGCGGTTTTCACCAGTGGATTTAGCACCTCATCTTACATAAAATAAGTCGTATAAGTCTACTCTCAAGAATTGATAAAGGTACAAACGAATAAAATGTTTATATATCACATTTTCAAATATCTATTATTTTTCAATTTACTCGATCTCCTAAACGAATAAAGATAGGACATCGCGGTTTTCACCAGTGGATTTAGCACCTTATTTTACATAAAATCAGTCCTATAAATCTACTCTCAAGAGTTGGTAAAACTACAAACGAATAAAATGTTTATATATTACATTTTCAAATATCTAATATTCTCCATTTTACTCGATCTCCTAAACGGTTGAAGATAAGACATCGCGGTTTTCACCAGTGGATTAAGCACCTCATTTTACATAAAATAAGTCCTATAAGTCTACTCTCAAGAGTTGATAACGGTGCAAAAGAATAAAATGTTTATATATCACATTTTCAAATATTTATTATTCTCCATTTTACTCGATCTCCTAAACGGTTAAAGATAGGACATCGCGGTTTTCACCAGTGGATTAAGCACCTCATTTTACATAAAATAAGTCCTATAAGTCTACTCTCAAGAGTTGGTAACGGTACAAACGAATAAAATGTTTATATATCACATTTTCAAATATCTATTATTCTCCATTTTACTCGATCTCCTAAACGGTTAAAGATAGGACATCGCGGTTTTCACCAGTGGATTTAGCACCTTATTTTACATAAAATAAGTCCAATAAGTCTACTCTCAAGAGTTGATAAAGGTACAAACGAATAAAATGTTTATATATCACATTTCAAATATCTATTATTTTTCATTTTACTCGATCTCCTAAACGATTAAAGATAGGATATCGCAATTTTCACCAGTGGATTAAGCACTTCATTTTACATAAAATAAGTCCTATAAGTCTACTCTCAAGTGTTGATAAAGATACAAACGAATAAAATGATTATATATCACATTTTCAAATATCTATTATTCTCCATTTTACTCGATCTCCTATACGGTTGAAGATAGGACATCGCGGTTTTCACCAGTGGATTTAGCACCTCATTTTACATCAAATAAGTCCTATAAGTCTACTCTCAAGAGCTGATAAAGGTACAAACGAATAAAATGTTTATATATCACATTTTCAAATATCTATTATTCTCCATTTTACTCGATCTCCTAAACGGTTAAAGATAAGACATCGCGGTTTTCACCAGTGGATTTAGCACCTCATTTTACATAAAATAAGTCCTATAAGTCTACTCTCAAGAATTAGTAAAGGTACAAACGAATAAAATGTTTATATATCACATTTTCAAATATCTATTATTTTTCATTTTACTCGATCTCCTAAACGGTTAAAGATTGGACACCGCGGTTTTTACCAGTGGATTTAGCACCTCATTTTACATAAAATAAGTCCTATAAGTCTACATTCAAGAGTTGATAAAGGTACAAACGAATAAAATGTTTATATATCACATTTTCAAATATCTATTATTCTCCATTTTACTCGATCTCCTAAACGGTTAAAGATAAGACATCGCGGTTTTCACCAGTGGATTTAGCACCTCATTTTACATAAAATAAGTCCTATAAGTCTACTCTCAAGAATTAGTAAAGGTACAAACGAATAAAATGTTTATATATCACATTTTCAAATATCTATTATTCTCCATTTCACTCGATCTCCTAAACGGTTTAAGATAGGACATCGCGGTTTTCACCAGTGGATTAAGCACCTCATTTTTCATAAAATAAGTCCTATAAGTCTACTTTTAAGAGTTAATAAAGGTACAAACGAATAAAATGTTTATATATCACCTTTTCAAATATCTATTATTATTCATTTTACTCGATCTCCTAAAGGGTAAAAGATAGGACATCGCGGTTTTCACCAGAGCATTTAGCACCTTATTTTACATAAAATAAGTCTTATAAGTCTACTCTCAAGAGTTGATAAAGGCACAAACGAATAAAATTGTTTATATATCACATTTTCAAATATCTATTATTCTCCATTTCACTCGATCTCCTAAACAGTTAAAGATAGGACATCGCGGTTTTCACCAGTGGATTAAGCACCTCATTTTACATAATATAAGTCCTATAAGTCTACTCTCAAGAGTTGATAAAGGTACAAACGAATAAAATGTTTATATATCAAATTTTCAAATATCTATTATTCTCCATTTCACTCGATCTCCTAAACGGTTTAAGATAGGACATCGCGGTTTTCACCAGTGGATTAAGCACCTCATTTTTCATAAAATAAGTCCTATAAGTCTACTTTTAAGAGTTAATAAAGGTACAAACGAATAAAATGTTTATATATCACCTTTTCAAATATCTATTATTCTTCATTTTACTCGATCTCCTAAAGGGTAAAAGATAGGACATCGCGGTTTTCACCAGAGCATTTAGCACCTTATTTTACATAAAATAAGTCTTATAAGTCTACTCTCAAGAGTTGATAAAGGCACAAACGAATAAAATTGTTTATATATCACATTTTCAAATATCTATTATTCTCCATTTCACTCGATCTCCTAAACAGTTAAAGATAGGACATCGCGGTTTTCACCAGTGGATTAAGCACCTTATTTTACATAATATAAGTCCTATAAGTCTACTCTCAAGAGTTGATAAAGGTACAAACGAATAAAATGTTTATATATCAAATTTTCAAATATCTATTATTCTCCATTTTACTCGATCTCCTAAACGGTTAAAGATAGGACAACGCGGTTTTCAAAAGTGGATTTCGCACCTCATTTTACGTGAAATAAGTCCTATAAGTCTACTCTCAAGAGTTGTTAAAGGTACAAACGAATAAAATGTTTATATATCACATTTTGAAATATCTATTATTCTTCATTTTATTCGATCTCCTAAACGGTTAAAGATAGGACATCGCGGTTTTCACCAGTGGATTTAGCACCTCATCTTACATAAAATAAGTCGTATAAGTCTACTCTCAAGAGTTGATAAAGGTACAAACGAATAAAATGTTTATATTTCACATTTTCAAAAATCTATTATTCTCCATTTTACTCGATCTCCTAAACGGTTAAAGATAGGACATCGCGGTTTGTACTAGTAGATTTAGCACCTCATTTTACATAAAATAAGTAATATAAGTCTACTCTCAAGAGTTGATATAGGTACAAACGAATAAAATGTTTATATATCACATTTTCAAATATCTAATATTCTCCATTTTACTCGATCTCCTAAACGGTTAAAGATAGGACATCGCGGTTTTCACCAGTGGATTTAGCACCTCATTTTACATCAAATATGTCCTATAAGTCTACTCTCAAGATTTGATAAGAGTACAAACGAATAAAATGTTTATATATCACATTTTCAAATATCTATTATTCTTCATTTTACTCGATCTCCTAAACGGTTAAAGATAGGACATCGCGGTTTTCACCAGTGAATTTAGCACCTCATTTTACATAAAATAAGTCCTATAAGTCTACTCTCAAGAGTTAATAAAGGTACAAACGAATAAAATGTTTATATATCACATTTTCAAATATCTATTATTCTTCATTTTACTCGATCTCCTAAACGGTTAAAGATAGGACATCGCGGTTTTCACCAGTGGATTTAGCACCACATTTTACATCAAATAAGTCCTATAAGTCTACTGTCAAGATTTGATAAGAGTACAAACGAATAAAATGTTTATATATCACATTTTCAAAAATCTATTATTCTCCATTTTACTCGATCTCCTAAACGGTTAAAGATAGGACATCGCGGTTTTCACCAGTGGATTTAGCACCTCATTTTACATAAAATAAGTCCTATAAGTCTACTCTCAAGAGTTAATAAAGGTACAAACGAATAAAATGTTTATATATCATATTTTCAAATATCTATTTTTCTCCATTTTACTCGATCTCCTAATCGGTTAAAGATAGGACAACGCGGTTTTCAAAAGTGGATTTTGCACCTCATTTTACGTGAAATAAGTCCTGTAAGTCTACTCTCAAGAGTTGATAAAGGTACAAACGAATAAAATGTTTATATATCACATTTTCAAATATCTATTATTTTCTATTTTACTCGATCTCATAAACGATTAAAGATAGGACATCGCTGTTCTCACCAGTGGATTTTGCAACTCAATTTACATAAAATAAGTCCTACAAGTCTACTCTCAAGAGTTGATAAAGGTACAAACGAATAAAATGTTTATATATCGCATTTTCAAATATCTATTATTTTCTATTTTACTCGATCTCCTAAACGGTTAAAGATAGGACATCGCGGTTTATACCAGTGAATTTAGCATCTCATTTTACATAAAATAAGTCCTATAAATCTACTCTCAAGAGTTGATAAAGGTACAAACGAATAATATGTTTATATATCACATTTTCAAATATCTATTATTTTCTATTTTACTCGATCTCCTAAACGGTTAAAGATAGGACATCGCGGTTTTCACCAGTGGATTTAGCACCTTATTTTACATAAAATCAGTCCTCTAAATCTACTCTCAAGAGTTGGAAAAGGTACAAACGAATAAAATGTTTATATATTACATTTTCAAATATCTAATATTCTCCATTTTACTCGATCTCCTAAACGGTTGAAGATAAGACATCGCGGTTTTCACCAGTAAATTAAGCACCTCATTTTACATAAAATAAGTCCTATAAGTCTACTCTCAAGAGTTGATAACGGTACAAAAGAATAAAATGTTTATATATCACATTTTCAAATATCTATTATTCTCCATTTTACTCGATCTCCTAAACGGTTAAAGATAGGACATCGCGGTTTTCACCAGTGGATTTAGCACCTCATTTTACATAAAATAAGTCCTATAAGTCTACTCTCAAGAGTTGATAACGGTACAAACGAATAAAATGTTTATATATCACATTTTCAAATATCTATTATTCTCCATTTTAGTCGATCTCCTAAACGGTTAAAGATAGGACATCGCGGTCTTTACCAGTGGATTTAGCACCTCATTTTACATAAAGAGAGTCCTATAAGTCTACTTTCAAGAGTTGATAAAGGTACAAACGTTTAAAATGTTTAAATATCACATTTTCAAATATCTATTATTTTTCATTTTACTCGATGTCCTAAACGATTAAAGATAGGACATCGCGGTTTTCACCAGTGCATTTAGCACCTCATTTTACATAAAATAAGTCCTATAAGTCTACCTTCAAGAGTTGATAAAGGTACAAACGAATAAAATGTTAATATATCACATTTTCAAATATCTATTATTCTCCATTTTACACGATCTCCTAAACGGTTAAAGATAGGACATCGCGGTTTTCACCAGTGGATTTAGCACCTTATTTAACATAAAATAAGTCCAATAAGTCTACTCTCAAGAGTTGATAAAGGTACAAACGAATAAAATTGTTTATATATCACATTTTCAAATATCTATTATTCTCCATTTTACTCGATCTCCTAAACGGTTAAAGATAGGACATCGCGGTTTTTACCAGCGGATTTAGCACCTCATTTTACATAAAGAGAGTCCTATAAGTCTACTTTCAAGAGTTGATAAAGGTACAAACGAATAAAATGTTAATATATCACAATTTCAAATATCTATTATTCTCCATTTTACTCGATCTCCTAAACTGTTTAAGATAGGACATCGCGGTTTTTACCAGTGGATTTAGCACCTCATTTTACATAAAGAGAGTCCTATAAGTCTACTTTCAAGAGTTGATAAAGGTACAAACGAATAAAATGATTATATATCACATTTTCAAATATCTATTATTTTTCATTTTACTCGATCTCCTAAACGATTAAAGATAGGATATCGCAATTTTCACCAATGGATTTAGCACTTCATTTTACATAAAATAAGTCCTATAAGTCTACTCTCAAGGGTTGATAAAGGTACAAACGAATAAAATGATAATATATCACATTTTCAAATATCTATTATTCTCCATTTTACTCGATCTCCTAAACGGTTAAAGATTGGACACCGCGGTTTTTACCAGTGGATTTAGCACCTCATTTTACATAAAATAAGTCCTATAAGTCTACATTCAAGAGTTGATAAAGGTACAAACGAATAAAATGTTTATATATCACATTTTCAAATATCTATTATTCTCCATTTAACTCGATCTCCTAAACGGTTAAAGATAAGACATCGCGGTTTTCACCAGTGGATTTAGCACCTCATTTTACATAAAATAAGTCCTATAAGTCTACTCTCAAGAATTAGTAAAGGTACAAACGAATAAAATGTTTATATATCACATTTTCAAATATCTATTATTTTTCATTTTACTCGATCTCCTAAACGGTTAAAGATTGGACACCGCGGTTTTTACCAGTGGATTTAGCACCTCATTTTACATAAAATAAGTCCTATAAGTCTACATTCAAGAGTTGATAAAGGTACAAACGAATAAAATGTTTATATATCACATTTTCAAATATCTATTATTCTCCATTTTACTCGATCTCCTAAACGGTTAAAGATAGGACATCGCGGTTTTTACCAGTGGATTTAGCACCTCATTTTACATAAAGAGAGTCCTATAAGTCTACTCTCAAGAGTTGATAAAGGTACAAACGAATAAAATGTTTATATATCACATTTTCAATTTTCTATTATCCTCCATTTACTCGATCTCCTAAACGGTTAACGATAGGACATCGCTGTTTTCACCAGTGGATTAAGCACCTCATTTTACATAGAGAGAATCCTATAAGTCTACTCTCAAGAGTTGATAAAGGTACAAACGAATAAAATGTTTATATATCACATTTTGAAATATCTATTATTCTTCATTTTATTCGATCTCCTAAACGGTTAAAGATAGGACATCGCGGTTTTCACCAGTACATTTAGCACCCCATTTTACATAAAATAAGTCCAATAAGTCTACTCTCAAGAGTTGATAAAGGTACAAACGAATAAAATGTTTATATATCACATTTTCAAATATCTATTATTTTTCATTTTACTCGAACTCCTAAACGATTAAAGATAGGATATCGCAATTTTCACCAGTGGATTTAGCACCTCATTTTACATCAAATAAGTCCTATAAGTCTACTCTCAAGATTTGATAAGAGTACAAACGAATAAAATGTTTATATATCACATTTTCAAATATCTATTATTCTTCATTTACTCGATCTCCTAAACGGTTAAAGATAAGACATCGCGGTTTTCACCAGTGGATTTAGCACCTCATTTTACATAAAATAAGTCCTATAAGTCTACTCTCAAGAGTTAATAAAGGTACAAAAGAATAAAATGTTTATATATCACATTTTCAAATATCTATTATTCTTCATTTTACTCGATCTCCTAAACGGTTAAAGATAGGACATCGCGGTTTTCACCAGTGGATTTAGCACCTCATTTTACATAAAATAAGTCCTATAAGTCTACTCTCAAGAGTTAATAAAGGTACAAACGGATAAAATGTTTATATATCACATTTTCAAATATCTATTATTCTTCATTTTACTCGATCTCCTAAACGGTTAAAGATAGGACATCGCGGTTTTCACCAGTGGATTTAGCACCTCATTTTACATCAAATAAGTCCAATAAGTCTACCCTCAAGAGTTGATAAAGGTACAAACGAATAAAATGTTTATATATCACATTTTCAATTTTCTATTATCCTCCATTTACTCGATCTCCTAAACGGTTAACGATAGGACATCGCGGTTTTCACCAGTGGATTAAGCACCTCATTTTACATAAAATAAGTCCTATAAGTCTACTCTCAAGAGTTGATAAAGGTACAAACGATTAAAATTGTTTATATATCACATTTTCAAATATCTATTATTCTCCATTTCACTCGATCTCCTAAACGGTTAAAGATAGGACAACGCGGTTTTCAAAAGTGGATTTCGCACCTCATTTTACGTGAAATAAGTCCTATAAGTCTACTCTCAAGAGTTGATAAAGGTACAAACGAATAAAATGTTTATATATCACATTTTGAAATATCTATTATTCTTCATTTTATTCGATCTCCTAAACGGTTAAAGATAGGACATCGCGGTTTTCACCAGTGGATTTAGCACCTCATCTTACATAAAATAAGTCGTATAAGTCTACTCTCAAGAGTTGATAAAGGTACAAACGAATAAAATGTTTATATTTCACATTTTCAAAAATCTATTATTCTCCATTTTACTCGATCTCCTAAACGGTTAAAGATAGGACATCGCGGTTTGTACTAGTGGATTTAGCACCTCATTTTACATAAAATAAGTAATATAAGTCTACTCTCAAGAGTTGATAAAGGTACAAACGAATAAAATGTTTATATTTCACATTTTCAAAAATCTATTATTCTCCATTTTACTCGATCTCCTAAACGGTTAAAGATAGGACATCGCAGTTTTTACTAGTGGATTTAGCACCTCATTTTACATAAAATAAGTAATATAAGTCTACTCTCAATAGTTAATAAAGATACAAAGGAATAAAATGTTTATATTTCACATTTTCAAACATCTATTATTCTCCATTTTACTCGATCTCCTAAACGGTTAAAGATAGGACATCGCGGTTTTCACCAGTGGATTTAGCACCTCATTTTACATAAAATAAGTCCAATAAGTCTACTCTCAAGATTTGATAAGAGTACAAACGAATAAAATGTTTATATATCACATTTTCAAATATCTATTATTCTTCATTTTACTCGATCTCCTAAACGGTTAAAGATAAGACATCGCGGTTTTCACCAGTGGATTTAGCACCTCATTTTACATAAAGAGAGTCCTATAAGTCTACTCTCAAGAATTAGTAAAGGTACAAACGAATAAAATGTTTATATATCACATTTTCAAATATCTATTATTTTCTATTTTACTCGATCTAATAAACGGTTAAAGATAGGACATCGCGGTTTTCACCAGTGGATTTAGCACCTCATTTTACATAAAATAAGTCCTATAAGTCTACTCTCAAGGGTTGATAAAGGTACAAACGAATAAAATGTTTATATATCACATTTTGAAATATCTATTATTCTTCATTTTATTCGATCTCCTAAACGGTTAAAGAGAGGACATCGCGGTTTTCACAAGTGGATTTAGCACCTCATCTTACATAAAATAAGTCGTATAAGTCTACTCTCAAGAGTTGATAAAAGTACAAATGAATAAAATGTTTATATATCACATTTTCAATTATCTATTTTTCTCCATTTTACTCGATCTCCTAAACGATTAAAAATAGGACATCACGGTTTTCACCAGTGGATTTAGCACCTCATTTTGAATAAAATAAGTTCTATAGTCTATTCTCATGAGTTGATAAAGGTACAAACGAATAAATTGTTTATATTTCACATTTTCAAATATCTATTATTCTCCACTTTTCTCGATCTCCTAAACGGTTAAAGATAGGACATCGCGGTTTTCACCAGTGGATTTAGCACCTCATTTTGCATAAAATAAGTTCTATAAGTCTACTCTCAAGAGTTGATAAAGGTACAAACGAATAAAATGTTTTTATTTCACATTTTCAAAAATCTATTCTCCATTTTACTCGATCTCTTAAACGGTTAAAGTTAGGACATCGCGGTTTTCACCAGTGGATATAGCTCCTCATTTTACATAAAATAAGTCCTATAAGTCTACTCTCAAGAGTTGATAAAGGTACAAACGAATAAAATGTTTATATTTCACATTTTCAAAAATCTATTATTCTCCATTTTACTCGATCTCCTAAACGGTTAAAGATAGGACATCGCGGTTTTTACTAGTGGATTTAGCACCTCATTTTACATAAAACAAGTCCTATAAGTCTACTCTCAAGAGTTGATAAAGGTACAAACGAATAAAATGTTTATATATCACATTTTCAAATATCTATTATTTTTCATTTTACTCGATCTCCTAAACGGTTAAAGATAGGACATCGCGGTTTTCACCAGTGGATTTAGCACCTCATTTTACATAAAATAAGTCTTCTAAGTCTACTCTCAAGAGTTGATAAAGGTACAAACGAATAAAATGTTTATATATCACATTTTCAAATATCTATTACACTTCATTTTACTCGATCTCCTAAACGGTTAAAGATAAGACATCGCGGTTTTCACCAGTGGATTTAGCACCTCATTTTACATAAAGAGAGTCCTATAAGTCTACTCTCAAGAATTAGTAAAGGTACAAACGAATAAAATGTTTATATATCACATTTTCAAATATCTATTATTTTCTATTTTACTCGATCTAATAAACGGTTAAAGATAGGACATCGCGGTTTTCACCAGTGGATTTAGCACCTCATTTTACATAAAATAAGTCCTATAAGTCTACTCTCAAGAGTTGATAAAGGTACAAACGAATAAAATGTTTATATATCACATTTTCAAAAATCTGTTATTCTCCATTTTACTCGATCTCCTAAACGGTTAAAGATAGGACATCGCGGTTTTTACTAGTGGATTTAGCACCTCATTTTACATAAAACAAGTCCTATAAGTCTACTCTCAAGAGTTGATAAAGGTACAAACGAATAAAATGTTTATATATCACATTTTCAAATATCTATTATTTTCTATTTTAGTCGATCTAATAAACGGTTAAAGATAGGACATCGCGGTTTTTTCCAGTGGATTTAGCATCTCATTTTACATAAAATAAGTCCTATAAGTCTACTCTCAAGGGTTGATAAAGGTACAAACGAATAAAATGTTTATATATCACATTTTGAAATATCTATTATTCTTCATTTTATTCGATCTCCTAAACGGTTAAAGAGAGGACATCGCGGTTTTCACAAGTGGATTTAGCACCTCATCTTACATAAAATAAGTCGTATAAGTCTACTCTCAAGAGTTGATAAAGGTACAAACGAATAAAATGTTTATATATCACATTTTCAATTATCTATTTTTCTCCATTTTACTCGATCTCCTAAACCATTAAAGATAGGACATCACGGTTTTCACCAGTGGATTTAGCACCTCATTTTGCATAAAATAAGTTCTATAAGTCTACTCTCAAGAGTTGATAAAGGTACAAACGAATAAAATGTTTATATTTCACATATTCAAAAATCTATTCTCCATTTTACTCGATCTCCTAAACGGTTAAAGATAGGACATCGCGGTTTTCACCAGTGGATATAGCACCTCACTTTACATAAAATAAGTCCTATAAGTCTACTCTCAAGAGTTGATAAAAGTACAAACGAATAAAATGTTTATATTTCACATTTTCAAAAATCTATTATTCTCCATTTTACTCGATCTCCTAAACGGTTAAAGATACGACATCGCGGTTTTTACTAGTGGATTTAGCACCTCATTTTACATAAAACAAGTCCTATAAGTCTACTCTCAAGAGTTGATAAAGGTACAAACGAATAAAATGTTTATATATCAAATTTTCAAATATCTATTATTCTCCATTTTACTCGATCTCCTAAACGGTTAAAGATAGGACAACGCGGTTTTCATAAGTGGATTTCGCACCTCATTTTACGTGAAATAAGTCCTATAAGTCTACTCTCAAGAGTTGTTAAAGGTACAAACGAATAAAATGTTTATATATCACATTTTGAAATATCTATTATTCTTCATTTTATTCGATCTCCTAAACGGTTAAAGATAGGACATCGCGGTTTTCACCAGTGGATTTAGCACCTCATCTTACATAAAATAAGTAATATAAGTCTACTCTCAAGAGTTGATATAGGTACAAACGAATAAAATGTTTATATATCACATTTTCAAATATCTATTATTCTCCATTTTACTCGATCTCCTAAACGGTTAAAGATAGGACATCGCGGTTTTCACCAGTGGATTTAGCACCTCATCTTACATAAAATAAGTAATATAAGTCTACTCTCAAGAGTTGATATAGGTACAAACGAATAAAATGTTTATATATCACATTTTCAAATATCTATTATTCTTCATTTTACTCGATCTCCTAAAGGGTAAAAGATAGGACATCGCGGTTTTCACCAGAGCATTTAGCACCTTATTTTACATAAAATAAGTCTTATAAGTCTACTCTCAAGAGTTGATAAAGGCACAAACGAATAAAATTGTTTATATATCACATTTTCAAATATCTATTATTCTCCATTTCACTCGATCTCCTAAACAGTTAAAGATAGGACATCGCGATTTTCACCAGTGGATTAAGCACCTCATTTTACATAATATAAGTCCTATAAGTCTACTCTCAAAAGTTGATAAAGGTACAAACGAATAAAATGTTTATATATCAAATTTTCAAATATCTATTATTCTCCATTTCACTCGATCTCCTAATCGGTTTAAGATAGGACATCGCGGTTTTCACCAGTGGATTAAGCACCTCATTTTTCATCAAATAAGTCCTATAAGTCTACTTTTAAGAGTTAATAAAGGTACAAACGAATAAAATGTTTATATATCACATTTTCAAAAATCTGTTATTCTCCATTTTACTCGATCTCCTAAACGGTTAAAGATAGGACATCGCGGTTTTTACTAGTGGATTTAGCACCTCATTTTACATAAAACAAGTCCTATAAGTCTACTCTCAAGAGTTGATAAAGGTACAAACGAATAAAATGTTTATATTTCACATATTCAAAAATCTATTCTCCATTTTACTCGATCTCCTAAACGGTTAAAGATAGGACATCGCGGTTTTCACCAGTGGATATAGCACCTCACTTTACATAAAATAAGTCCTATAAGTCTACTCTCAAGAGTTGATAAAAGTACAAACGAATAAAATGTTTATATTTCACATTTTCAAAAATCTATTATTCTCCATTTTACTCGATCTCCTAAACGGTTAAAGATACGACATCGCGGTTTTTACTAGTGGATTTAGCACCTCATTTTATATAAAACAAGTCCTATAAGTCTACTCTCAAGAGTTGATAAAGGTACAAACGAATAAAATGTTTATATATCAAATTTTCAAATATCTATTATTCTCCATTTTACTCGATCTCCTAAACGGTTAAAGATAGGACAACGCGGTTTTCAAAAGTGGATTTCGCACCTCATTTTACGTGAAATAAGTCCTATAAGTCTACTCTCAAGAGTTGTTAAAGGTACAAACGAATAAAATGTTTATATATCACATTTTGAAATATCTATTATTCTTCATTTTATTCGATCTCCTAAACGGTTAAAGATAGGACATCGCGGTTTTCACCAGTGGATTTAGCACCTCATCTTACATAAAATAAGTAATATAAGTCTACTCTCAAGAGTTGATATAGGTACAAACGAATAAAATGTTTATATATCACATTTTCAAATATCTATTATTCTCCATTTTACTCGATCTCCTAAACGGTTAAAGATAGGACATCGCGGTTTTCACCAGTGGATTTAGCACCTCATCTTACATAAAATAAGTAATATAAGTCTACTCTCAAGAGTTGATATAGGTACAAACGAATAAAATGTTTATATATCACATTTTCAAATATCTATTATTCTTCATTTTACTCGATCTCCTAAAGGGTAAAAGATAGGACATCGCGGTTTTCACCAGAGCATTTAGCACCTTATTTTACATAAAATAAGTCTTATAAGTCTACTCTCAAGAGTTGATAAAGGCACAAACGAATAAAATTGTTTATATATCACATTTTCAAATATCTATTATTCTCCATTTCACTCGATCTCCTAAACAGTTAAAGATAGGACATCGCGATTTTCACCAGTGGATTAAGCACCTCATTTTACATAATATAAGTCCTATAAGTCTACTCTCAAAAGTTGATAAAGGTACAAACGAATAAAATGTTTATATATCAAATTTTCAAATATCTATTATTCTCCATTTCACTCGATCTCCTAATCGGTTTAAGATAGGACATCGCGGTTTTCACCAGTGGATTAAGCACCTCATTTTTCATCAAATAAGTCCTATAAGTCTACTTTTAAGAGTTAATAAAGGTACAAACGAATAAAATGTTTATATATCACATTTTCAAAAATCTGTTATTCTCCATTTTACTCGATCTCCTAAACGGTTAAAGATAGGACATCGCGGTTTTTACTAGTGGATTTAGCACCTCATTTTACATAAAACAAGTCCTATAAGTCTACTCTCAAGAGTTGATAAAGGTACAAACGAATAAAATGTTTATATTTCACATATTCAAAAATCTATTCTCCATTTTACTCGATCTCCTAAACGGTTAAAGATAGGACATCGCGGTTTTCACCAGTGGATATAGCACCTCACTTTACATAAAATAAGTCCTATAAGTCTACTCTCAAGAGTTGATAAAAGTACAAACGAATAAAATGTTTATATTTCACATTTTCAAAAATCTATTATTCTCCATTTTACTCGATCTCCTAAACGGTTAAAGATACGACATCGCGGTTTTTACTAGTGGATTTAGCACCTCATTTTACATAAAACAAGTCCTATAAGTCTACTCTCAAGAGTTGATAAAGGTACAAACGAATAAAATGTTTATATATCAAATTTTCAAATATCTATTATTCTCCATTTTACTCGATCTCCTAAACGGTTAAAGATAGGACAACGCGGTTTTCAAAAGTGGATTTCGCACCTCATTTTACGTGAAATAAGTCCTATAAGTCTACTCTCAAGAGTTGTTAAAGGTACAAACGAATAAAATGTTTATATATCACATTTTGAAATATCTATTATTCTTCATTTTATTCGATCTCCTAAACGGTTAAAGATAGGACATCGCGGTTTTCACCAGTGGATTTAGCACCTCATCTTACATAAAATAAGTAATATAAGTCTACTCTCAAGAGTTGATATAGGTACAAACGAATAAAATGTTTATATATCACATTTTCAAATATCTATTATTCTCCATTTTACTCGATCTCCTAAACGGTTAAAGATAGGACATCGCGGTTTTCACCAGTGGATTTAGCACCTCATCTTACATAAAATAAGTAATATAAGTCTACTCTCAAGAGTTGATATAGGTACAAACGAATAAAATGTTTATATATCACATTTTCAAATATCTATTATTCTTCATTTTACTCGATCTCCTAAAGGGTAAAAGATAGGACATCGCGGTTTTCACCAGAGCATTTAGCACCTTATTTTACATAAAATAAGTCTTATAAGTCTACTCTCAAGAGTTGATAAAGGCACAAACGAATAAAATTGTTTATATATCACATTTTCAAATATCTATTATTCTCCATTTCACTCGATCTCCTAAACAGTTAAAGATAGGACATCGCGATTTTCACCAGTGGATTAAGCACCTCATTTTACATAATATAAGTCCTATAAGTCTACTCTCAAAAGTTGATAAAGGTACAAACGAATAAAATGTTTATATATCAAATTTTCAAATATCTATTATTCTCCATTTCACTCGATCTCCTAATCGGTTTAAGATAGGACATCGCGGTTTTCACCAGTGGATTAAGCACCTCATTTTTCATCAAATAAGTCCTATAAGTCTACTTTTAAGAGTTAATAAAGGTACAAACGAATAAAATGTTTATATATCACATTTTCAAATATCTATTATTTTCTATTTTACTCGATCTAATAAACGGTTAAAGATAGGACATCGCGGTTTTCACCAGTGGATTTAGCACCTCATTTTACATAAAATAAGTCTTATAAGTCTACTCTCAAGGGTTGATAAAGGTACAAACGAATAAAATGTTTATATATCACATTTTGAAATATCTATTATTCTTCATTTTATTCGATCTCCTAAACGGTTAAAGAGAGGACATCGCGGTTTTCACAAGTGGATTTAGCACCTCATCTTACATAAAATAAGTCGTATAAGTCTACTCTCAAGAGTTGATAAAGGTACAAATGAATAAAATGTTTATATATCACATTTTCAATTATCTATTTTTCTCCATTTTACTCGATCTCCTAAACGATTAAAAATAGGACATCACGGTTTTCACCAGTGGATTTAGCACCTCATTTTGAATAAAATAAGTTCTATAGTCTATTCTCATGAGTTGATAAAGGTACAAACGAATAAATTGTTTATATTTCACATTTTCAAATATCTATTATTCTCCACTTTTCTCGATCTCCTAAACGGTTAAAGATAGGACATCGCGGTTTTCACCAGTGGATTTAGCACCTCATTTTGCATAAAATAAGTTCTATAAGTCTACTCTCAAGAGTTGATAAAGGTACAAACGAATAAAATGTTTTTATTTCACATTTTCAAAAATCTATTCTCCATTTTACTCGATCTCTTAAACGGTTAAAGTTAGGACATCGCGGTTTTCACCAGTGGATTTAGCACCTCATTTTACATAAAACAAGTCCTATAAGTCTACTCTCAAGAGTTGATAAAGGTACAAACGAATAAAATGTTTATATATCAAATTTTCAAATATCTATTATTCTCCATTTTACTCGATCTCCTAAACGGTTAAAGATAGGACAACGCGGTTTTCAAAAGTGGATTTCGCACCTCATTTTACGTGAAATAAGTCCTATAAGTCTACTCTCAAGAGTTGTTAAAGGTACAAACGAATAAAATGTTTATATATCACATTTTGAAATATCTATTATTCTTCATTTTATTCGATCTCCTAAACGGTTAAAGATAGGACATCGCGGTTTTCACCAGTGGATTTAGCACCTCATCTTACATAAAATAAGTAATATAAGTCTACTCTCAAGAGTTGATATAGGTACAAACGAATAAAATGTTTATATATCACATTTTCAAATATCTATTATTCTCCATTTTACTCGATCTCCTAAACGGTTAAAGATAGGACATCGCGGTTTTCACCAGTGGATTTAGCACCTCATCTTACATAAAATAAGTAATATAAGTCTACTCTCAAGAGTTGATATAGGTACAAACGAATAAAATGTTTATATATCACATTTTCAAATATCTATTATTCTTCATTTTACTCGATCTCCTAAAGGGTAAAAGATAGGACATCGCGGTTTTCACCAGAGCATTTAGCACCTTATTTTACATAAAATAAGTCTTATAAGTCTACTCTCAAGAGTTGATAAAGGCACAAACGAATAAAATTGTTTATATATCACATTTTCAAATATCTATTATTCTCCATTTCACTCGATCTCCTAAACAGTTAAAGATAGGACATCGCGATTTTCACCAGTGGATTAAGCACCTCATTTTACATAATATAAGTCCTATAAGTCTACTCTCAAAAGTTGATAAAGGTACAAACGAATAAAATGTTTATATATCAAATTTTCAAATATCTATTATTCTCCATTTCACTCGATCTCCTAATCGGTTTAAGATAGGACATCGCGGTTTTCACCAGTGGATTAAGCACCTCATTTTTCATCAAATAAGTCCTATAAGTCTACTTTTAAGAGTTAATAAAGGTACAAACGAATAAAATGTTTATATATCACATTTTGAAATATCTATTATTTTCTATTTTACTCGATCTAATAAACGGTTAAAGATAGGACATCGCGGTTTTCACCAGTGGATTTAGCACCTCATTTTACATAAAATAAGTCTTATAAGTCTACTCTCAAGGGTTGATAAAGGTACAAACGAATAAAATGTTTATATATCACATTTTGAAATATCTATTATTCTTCATTTAATTCGATCTCCTAAACGGTTAAAGAGAGGACATCGCGGTTTTCACAAGTGGATTTAGCACCTCATCTTACATAAAATAAGTCGTATAAGTCTACTCTCAAGAGTTGATAAAGGTACAAATGAATAAAATGTTTATATATCACATTTTCAATTATCTATTTTTCTCCATTTTACTCGATCTCCTAAACGATTAAAAATAGGACATCACGGTTTTCACCAGTGGATTTAGCACCTCATTTTGAATAAAATAAGTTCTATAGTCTATTCTCATGAGTTGATAAAGGTACAAACGAATAAATTGTTTATATTTCACATTTTCAAATATCTATTATTCTCCACTTTTCTCGATCTCCTAAACGGTTAAAGATAGGACATCGCGGTTTTCACCAGTGGATTTAGCACCTCATTTTGCATAAAATAAGTTCTATAAGTCTACTCTCAAGAGTTGATAAAGGTACAAACGAATAAAATGTTTTTATTTCACATTTTCAAAAATCTATTCTCCATTTTACTCGATCTCTTAAACGGTTAAAGTTAGGACATCGCGGTTTTCACCAGTGGATTTAGCACCTCATTTTACATAAAATAAGTCTTCTAAGTCTACTCTCAAGAGTTGATAAAGGTACAAACGAATAAAATGTTTATATATCACATTTTCAAATATCTATTACACTTCATTTTACTCGATCTCCTAAACGGTTAAAGATAAGACATCGCGGTTTTCACCAGTGGATTTAGCACCTCATTTTACATAAAGAGAGTCCTATAAGTCAACTCTCAAGAATCAGTAAAGGTACAAACGAATAAAATGTTTATATATCACATTTTCAAATATCTATTATTTTCTATTTTACTCGATCTAATAAACGGTTAAAGATAGGACATCGCGGTTTTCACCAGTGGATTTAGCACCTCATTTTACATAAAATAAGTCCTATAAGTCTACTCTCAAGAGTTGATAAAGGTACAAACGAATAAAATGTTTATATATCACATTTTCAAAAATCTGTTATTCTCCATTTTACTCGATCTCCTAAACGGTTAAAGATAGGACATCGCGGTTTTTACTAGTGGATTTAGCACCTCATTTTACATAAAACAAGTCCTATAAGTCTACTCTCAAGAGTTGATAAAGGTACAAACGAATAAAATGTTTATATATCACATTTTCAAATATCTATTATTTTCTATTTTAGTCGATCTAATAAACGGTTAAAGATAGGACATCGCGGTTTTTTCCAGTGGATTTAGCATCTCATTTTACATAAAATAAGTCCTATAAGTCTACTCTCAAGGGTTGATAAAGGTACAAACGAATAAAATGTTTATATATCACATTTTGAAATATCTATTATTCTTCATTTTATTCGATCTCCTAAACGGTTAAAGAGAGGACATCGCGGTTTTCACAAGTGGATTTAGCACCTCATCTTACATAAAATAAGTCGTATAAGTCTACTCTCAAGAGTTGATAAAGGTACAAACGAATAAAATGTTTATATATCACATTTTCAATTATCTATTTTTCTCCATTTTACTCGATCTCCTAAACCATTAAAGATAGGACATCACGGTTTTCACCAGTGGATTTAGCACCTCATTTTGCATAAAATAAGTTCTATAAGTCTACTCTCAAGAGTTGATAAAGGTACAAACGAATAAAATGTTTATATTTCACATATTCAAAAATCTATTCTCCATTTTACTCGATCTCCTAAACGGTTAAAGATAGGACATCGCGGTTTTCACCAGTGGATATAGCACCTCACTTTACATAAAATAAGTCCTATAAGTCTACTCTCAAGAGTTGATAAAAGTACAAACGAATAAAATGTTTATATTTCACATTTTCAAAAATCTATTATTCTCCATTTTACTCGATCTCCTAAACGGTTAAAGATACGACATCGCGGTTTTTACTAGTGGATTTAGCACCTCATTTTACATAAAACAAGTCCTATAAGTCTACTCTCAAGAGTTGATAAAGGTACAAACGAATAAAATGTTTATATATCAAATTTTCAAATATCTATTATTCTCCATTTTACTCGATCTCCTAAACGGTTAAAGATAGGACAACGCGGTTTTCAAAAGTGGATTTCGCACCTCATTTTACGTGAAATAAGTCCTATAAGTCTACTCTCAAGAGTTGTTAAAGGTACAAACGAATAAAATGTTTATATATCACATTTTGAAATATCTATTATTCTTCATTTTATTCGATCTCCTAAACGGTTAAAGATAGGACATCGCAATTTTCACCAGTGGATTTAGCACCTCATCTTACATAAAATAAGTAATATAAGTCTACTCTCAAGAGTTGATATAGGTACAAACGAATAAAATGTTTATATATCACATTTTCAAATATCTATTATTCTCCATTTTACTCGATCTATTAAACGGATAAAGATAGGACATCGCGGTTTTCACCAGTGGATTTAGCACCTCATCTTACATAAAATAAGTAATATAAGTCTACTCTCAAGAGTTGATATAGGTACAAACGAATAAAATGTTTATATATCACATTTTCAAATATCTATTATTCTTCATTTTACTCGATCTCCTAAAGGGTAAAAGATAGGACATCGCGGTTTTCACCAGAGCATTTAGCACCTTATTTTACATTAAATAAGTCTTATAAGTCTACTCTCAAGAGTTGATAAAGGCACAAACGAATAAAATTGTTTATATATCACATTTTCAAATATCTATTATTCTCCATTTCACTCGATCTCCTAAACAGTTAAAGATAGGACATCGCGATTTTCACCAGTGGATTAAGCACCTCATTTTACATAATATAAGTCCTATAAGTCTACTCTCAAGAGTTGATAAAGGTACAAACGAATAAAATGTTTATATATCAAATTTTCAAATATCTATTATTCTCCATTTCACTCGATCTCCTAATCGGTTTAAGATAGGACATCGCGGTTTTCACCAGTGGATTAAGCACCTCATTTTTCATAAAATAAGTCCTATAAGTCTACTTTTAAGAGTTAATAAAGGTACAAACGAATAAAATGTTTATATATCACCTTTTCAAATATCTATTATTCTTCATTTTACTCGATCTCCTAAAGGGTAAAAGATAGGACTTCGCGGTTTTCACCAGAGCATTTAGCACCTTATTTTACATAAAATAAGTCTTATAAGTCTACTCTCAAGAGTTGATAAAGGCACAAACGAATAAAATTGTTTATATATCACATTTTCAAATATCTATTATTCTCCATTTTACTCGATCTCCTAAACGGTTAAAGATAGGACAACGCGGTTTTCAAAAGTGGATTTCGCACCTCATTTTACGTGAAATAAGTCCTATAAGTCTACTCTCAAGAGTTGTTAAAGGTACAAACGAATAAAATGTTTATATATCACATTTTGAAATATCTATTATTCTTCATTTTATTCGATCTCCTAAACGGTTAAAGATAGGACATCGCGGTTTTCACCAGTAGATTTAGCACCTCATCTTACATAAAATAAGTCGTATAAGTCTACTCTCAAGAGTTGATAAAGGTACAAACGAATAAAATGTTTATATTTCACATTTTCAAAAATCTATTATTCTCCATTTTACTCGATCTCCTAAACGGTTAAAGATAGGACATCGCGGTTTGTACTAGTAGATTTAGCACCTCATTTTACATAAAATAAGTAATATAAGTCTACTCTCAAGAGTTGATATAGGTACAAACGAATAAAATGTTTATATATCACATTTTCAAATATCTATTATTCTCCATTTTACTCGATCTCCTAAACGGTTAAAGATAGGACATCGCGGTTTTCACCAGTGGATTTAGCACCTCATTTTACATTAAATAAGTCCAATAAGTCTACTCTCAAGAGTTGATAAAGGTACAATCGAATAAAATGTTTATATATCACATTTTCAAATATCTATTATTTTTCATTTTACTCGAACTCCTAAACGATTAAAGATAGGATATCGCAATTTTCACCAGTGGATTTAGCACCTCATTTTACATCAAATATGTCCTATAAGTCTACTCTCAAGATTTGATAAGAGTACAAACGAATAAAATGTTTATATATCACATTTTCAAATATCTATTATTCTCCATTTTACTCGATCTCCTAAACGGTTAAAGATAGGACATCGCGGTTTTCACCAGTGGATATAGCACCTCATTTTACATAAAATAAGTCCTATAAGTCTACTCTCAAGAGTTGATAAAGATACAAACGACTAAAATGTTTATATTTCACATTTTCAAAAATCTATTATTCTCCATTTTACTCGATCTCCTAAACGGTTAAAGATAGGACATCGCGTTTTTTACTAGTGGATTTAGCACCTCATTTTACATAAAACAAGTCCTATAAGTCTACTCTCAAGAGTTGATAAAGGTACAAACGAATAAAATGTTTATATATCACATTTTCAAATATCTATTATTCTCCATTTTACTCGATCTCTTAAACGGTTTAAGATAGAACATCGCGGTTTTCACCAGTGGACTTAGCACCTCATTTTACATTAAATAAGTCCTATAAGTCTACTCTCAAGAGTTGATAAAGGCACAAACGAATAAAATGTTTATATATCACACTTTCAAATATCTATTATTCTCCATTTTACTCGATCTCCTAAACAGTTAAAGATAGGACATCGCGGATTTCACCATTGGATTGAGCACCTTATTTTACATAAAATAAGTCCTATAAGTCTACTCTCAAGAGTTGATAAAGGTACTAACGAATAAAGTGTTTATATATCACATTTTCAAATATCTATTATTCTCCATTTTACTCGATCTCCTAAACGGTTAAAGATAGGACATCGCGGTTTTCACCAGTTTATTTAGCAACTCATTTTACATAAAATAAGTTCTATAAGTCTACTCTCAAGAGTTGATAAAGGTACTAACGAATAAAGTGTTTATATATCACATTTTCAAATATCTATTATTTTCCATTTTACTCGATCTCCTAAACGGTTAAAGATAGGACATCGCGGTTTTCTCCAATGAATTTATCACCTCATTTTACATAAAATGAGTCCTATAAGTCCACTCTCAAGAGTTGATAAAGTACCAACGAATAGAATGTTTATATATCACATTTTCAAATATCTATTATTCTCCATTTTACTCGATCTCCTAAACGGTTAAAGATAGGACATCGCGGTTTTTACAAGTGGATTAAGCACCTCATTTTACATAAAATAAGTCCTATAAGTTTACTCTCAAGAGTTGATAAAGGTACAAACGAATAAAATGTTTATATATCACATTTTCAAATATCTAATATTCTCCATTTTACTCGATCTCCTAAACGGTTAAAGAAATGATATCGCGGTTTTCACCGGTAAATTTAGCACCTCATTTTACATAAAATAAGTCCTATAAGTCTACTCTCAACAGTTGATAAAGTACAAACGAATAAAATGTTAATATATCACATTTTCAAATATCGATTATTCTCCATTTTACGCGATCTCCTAAACGGTTAAAGAAAGGACATCGCGGTTTTCACCAGTGGATTTAGCACTTCATTTTACATAAAATAAGTCCTACAAGTCTACTCTCAAGAGTTGATATAGGTACAAACGAATAAAATGTATATATATCACATTTTCAAATACCTTTTATTCTCCATTTTACTCGATCTCCTAAACGGTTAAAGATAGGACATCGCGGTTTTCACCAGTTTATTTAGCAACTCATTTTACATAAAATAAGTTCTATAAGTCTACTCTCAAGAGTTGATAAAGGTACTAACGAATAAAGTGTTTATATATCACATTTTCAAATATCTATTATTTTCCATTTTACTCGATCTCCTAAGCGGTTAAAGATAGAACATCGCGGTTTTCACCAGTGGATTTAGCACCTCATTTTACATAAAATAAGTCCTATAAGTCTACTCTCAAGAGTTGATAAAGGTACAAACGAATAAAATATTTATATATCACATTTTCAAATATCTAATATTCTCCATTTTACTCGATCTCCTAAACGGTTAATGATAAGACTTCGCGGATTTCACCTGTGGATTTAGCACCTCATTTTACATAAAATAAGTCCTATAAGTCAACTCTCAAGGGTTGATAAAGGTACAAACGAATAAAATGTTTATATATCACATTTTCAAATATCTATTATTCTAAATTTTACTCGATCTCCTAAACGGTTAAACGGTTAAAGATAGGACATCGCGGTTTTCACCAGTGGATTAAGCACCTCATTTTACATAAAATAAGTCCTATAAGTCTTCTCTCAAGAGTTGATAAAGGTACAACCGAATAAAATGTTTATATATCACATTTTCAAATATCTATTATACTCCATTTTACTCGATCTTCTAAACGGTTAAAGATAAGACATCGCGGTTTTCACCAGTGGATTAAGCACCTCATTTTACATTATATAAGTCTTATAAGTCTACTCTCAAGAGTTGATAAAGGTACAAACGAATAAAATGTTTATATATCACATTTTCAAATATCTATTATTCTAAATTTTACTCGATCTCCTAAAGGGTTAAAGATAGGACATCGCGGTGTTTACCAGTGGATTAAGCACCTCATTTTACATAAAATAAGTCCTATAAGTCTACTCTCAAGAGTTGATAAAGGCACAAACGAATAAAATGTTTATATATCACACTTTTAAATATCTATTATTCTCCATTTTACTCGATCTCCTAAACAGTTAAAGATAGGACATCGCGGATTTCACCAGTGGATTGAGCACCTTATTTTACATAAAATAAGTCCTATAAGTCTACTCTCAAGAGTTGATAAAGGTACTAACGAATAAAGTGTTTATATATCACATTTTCAAATATCTATTATTCTCCATTTTACTCGATCTCCTAAACGGTTAAAGATAGGACATCGCGGTTTTCACCAGTTTATTTAGCAACTCATTTTACATAAAATAAGTTCTATAAGTCTACTCTCAAGAGTTGATAAAGGTACTAACGAATAAAGTGTTTATATATCACATTTTCAAATATCTATTATTTTCCATTTTACTCGATCTCCTAATCGGTTAAAGATAGGACATCGCGGTTTTCTCCAATGAATTTATCACCTCATTTTACATAAAATGAGTCCTATAAGTCCACTCTCAAGAGTTGATAAAGTACCAACGAATAGAATGTTTTTATATCACATTTTCAAATATCTATTATTCTCCATTATACTCGATCTCCTAAACGGTTAAAGATAGGACATCGCGGTTTTTACAAGTGGATTTAGCACCTCATTTTACATAAAATAAGTCCTATAAGTTTACTCTCAAGAGTTGATAAAGGTACAAACGAATAAAATGTTTATATATCACATTTTCAAATATCTATTATTCTCCATTTTACTCGATCTCCTAAACGGTTAAAGATATGACATCGCGGTTTTCACCAGTTTATTTAGCAACTCATTTTACATAAAATAAGTTCTATAAGTCTACTCTCAAAAGTTGATAAAGGTACTAACGAATAAAGTGTTTATATATCACATTTTCTAATATCTATTATTCTCCATTTTACTCGATCTCCTAAACGGTTAAAGATAGGACATCGCGGTTTTCACCAGTTTATTTAGCAACTCATTTTACATAAAATAAGTTCTATAAGTCTACTCTCAAGAGTTGATAAAGGTACTAACGAATAAAGTGTTTATATATCACATTTTCAAATATCTATTATTCTCCATTTTACTCGATCTCCTAAACGGTTAAAGATAGGACATCGCGGTTTTCACCAGTTTATTTAGCAACTCATTTTACATAAAATAAGTTCTATAAGTCTACTCTCAAGAGTTGATAAAGTACCAACGAATAGAATGTTTATATATCACATTTTCAAATATCTATTATTCTCCATTTTACTCGATCTCTTAAACGGTTAAAGATAGGACATCGCGGTTTTTACAAGTGGATTTAGCACCTCATTTTACATAAAGTAAGTCCTATAAGTCTACTCTCAAGAGTTGATAAAGGTACAAACGAATAAAATGTTTATATATCATATTTTCAAATATCTATTATTCTCCATTTTACTCGATCTCCTAAACGGTTAAAGATATGACATCGCGGTTTTCACCAGTTTATTTAGCAACTCATTTTACATAAAATAAGTTCTATAAGTCTACTCTCAAGAGTTGATAAAGGTACTAACGAATAAAGTGTTTATATATCACATTTTCAAATATCTATTATTCTCCATTTTACTCGATCTCCTAAACGGTTAAAGATAGGACATCGCGGTTTTCACCAGTTTATTTAGCAACTCATTTTACATAAAATAAGTTCTATAAGTCTACTCTCAAGAGTTGATAAAGGTACTAACGAATAAAGTGTTTATATATCACATTTTCAAATATCTATTATTTTCCATTTTACTCGATCTCCTAAACGGTTAAAGATAGGACATCGCGGTTTTCACCAGTTTATTTAGCAACTCATTTTACATAAAATAAGTTCTATAAGTCTACTCTCAAGAGTTGATAAAGGTACTAACGAATAAAGTGTTTATATATCACATTTTCAAATATCTATTATTTTCCATTTTACTCGATCTCCTAAACGGTTAAAGAAATGATATCGCGGTTTTTACCGGTAAATTTAGCACCTCATTTTACATAAAATAAGTCCTATAAGTCTACTCTCAAGAGTTGATAAAGTACAAACGAATAAAATGTTAATATATCACATTTTCAAATATCGATTATTCTCCATTTTACGCGATCTCCTAAACGGTTAAAGAAAGGACATCGCGGTTTTCACCAGTGGATTTAGCACTTCATTTTACATAAAATAAGACCTACAAGTCTACTCTCAAGAGTTGATATAGGTACAAACGAATAAAATGTATATATATCACATTTTCAAATACCTTTTATTTTCCATTTTACTCGATCTCCTAAACGGTTGAAGATAGGACATCGCGGTTTTCACCAGCTTATTTAGCACCTCATTTTACATAAAATAAGTTCTATAAGTCTACTCTCAAGAGTTGATAGAGGTACAAACGAATAAAATGTATATATATCACATTTTCAAATACCTTTTATTTTCCATTTTACTCGATCTCCTAAACGGTTGAAGATAGGACATCGCAATTTTCACCAGCTTATTTAGCACCTTATTTTACATAAAATAAGTCCTATAAGTCTACTCTCAAGAGTTGATAAAGGTACTAACGAATAAAATGTATATATATCACATTTTCAAATACCTTTTATTTTCCATTTTACTCGATCTCCTAAACGGTTAAAGATAGGACATCGCGGTTTTCACCAGTGGATTAAGCACCTCATTTTACATAAAATAAGTCCTATAAGTCTTCTCTCAAGAGTTGATAAAGGTACAACCGAATAAAATGTTTATATATCACATTTTCAAATATCTATTATACTCCATTTTACTCGATCTTCTAAACGGTTAAAGATAGGACATCGCGGTTTTCACCAGTGGATTAAGCACCTCATTTTACATTATATAAGTCTTATAAGTCTACTCTCAAGAGTTGATAAAGGTACAAACGAATAAAATGTTTATATATCACATTTTCAAATATCTATTATTCTAAATTTTACTCGATCTCCTAAAGGGTTAAAGATAGGACATCGCGGTGTTTACCAGTGGATTAAGCACCTCATTTTACATAAAATAAGTCCTATAAGTCTACTCTCAAGAGTTGATAAAGGCACAAACGAATAAAATGTTTATATATCACACTTTTAAATATCTATTATACTCCATTTTACTCGATCTCCTAAACAGTTAAAGATAGGACATCGCGGATTTCACCAGTGGATTGAGCACCTTATTTTACATAAAATAAGTCCTATAAGTCTACTCTCAAGAGTTGATAAAGGTACTAACGAATAAAGTGTTTATATATCACATTTTCAAATATCTATTATTCTCCATTTTACTCGATCTCCTAAACGGTTAAAGATAGGACATCGCGGTTTTCACCAGTTTATTTAGCAACTCATTTTACATAAAATAAGTTCTATAAGTCTATTCTCAAGAGTTGATAAAGGTACTAACGAATAAAGTGTTTATATATCACATTTTCAAATATCTATTATTTTCCATTTTACTCGATCTCCTAATCGGTTAAAGATAGGACATCGCGGTTTTCTCCAATGAATTTATCACCTCATTTTACATAAAATGAGTCCTATAAGTCCACTCTCAAGAGTTGATAAAGTACCAACGAATAGAATGTTTTTATATCACATTTTCAAATATCTATTATTCTCCATTATACTCGATCTCCTAAACGGTTAAAGATAGGACATCGCGGTTTTTACAAGTGGATTTAGCACCTCATTTTACATAAAATAAGTCCTATAAGTTTACTCTCAAGAGTTGATAAAGGTACAAACGAATAAAATGTTTATATGTCACATTTTCAAATATCTATTATTCTCCATTTTACTCGATCTCCTAAACGGTTAAAGATATGACATCGCGGTTTTCACCAGTTTATTTAGCAACTCATTTTACATAAAATAAGTTCTATAAGTCTACTCTCAAGAGTTGATAAAGGTACTAACGAATAAAGTGTTTATATATCACATTTTCTAATATCTATTATTCTCCATTTTACTCGATCTCCTAAACGGTTAAAGATAGGACATCGCGGTTTTCACCAGTTTATTTAGCAACTCATTTTACATAAAATAAGTTCTATAAGTCTACTCTCAAGAGTTGATAAAGGTACTAACGAATAAAGTGTTTATATATCACATTTTCAAATATCTATTATTCTCCATTTTACTCGATCTCCTAAACGGTTAAAGATAGGACATCGCGGTTTTCACCAGTTTATTTAGCAACTCATTTTACATAAAATAAGTTCTATAAGTCTACTCTCAAGAGTTGATAAAGTACCAACGAATAGAATGTTTATATATCACATTTTCAAATACCTATTATTCTCCATTTTACTCGATCTCTTAAACGGTTAAAGATAGGACATCGCGGTTTTTACAAGTGGATTTAGCACCTCATTTTACATAAAGTAAGTCCTATAAGTCTACTCTCAAGAGTTGATAAAGGTACAAACGAATAAAATGTTTATATATCATATTTTCAAATATCTATTATTCTCCATTTTACTCGATCTCCTAAACGGTTAAAGATATGACATCGCGGTTTTCACCAGTTTATTTAGCAACTCATTTTACATAAAATAAGTTCTATAAGTCTACTCTCAAGAGTTGATAAAGGTACTAACGAATAAAGTGTTTATATATCACATTTTCAAATATCTATTATTCTCCATTTTACTCGATCTCCTAAACGGTTAAAGATAGGACATCGCGGTTTTCACCAGTTTATTTAGCAATTCATTTTACATAAAATAAGTTCTATAAGTCTACTCTCAAGAGTTGATAAAGGTACTAACGAATAAAGTGTTTATATATCACATTTTCAAATATCTATTATTTTCCATTTTACTCGATCTCCTAAACGGTTAAAGATAGGACATCGCGGTTTTCACCAGTTTATTTAGCAACTCATTTTACATAAAATAAGTTCTATAAGTCTACTCTCAAGAGTTGATAAAGGTACTAACGAATAAAGTGTTTATATATCACATTTTCAAATATCTATTATTTTCCATTTTACTCGATCTCCTAAACGGTTAAAGAAATGATATCGCGGTTTTTACCGGTAAATTTAGCACCTCATTTTACATAAAATAAGTCCTATAAGTCTACTCTCAAGAGTTGATAAAGTACAAACGAATAAAATGTTAATATATCACATTTTCAAATATCGATTATTCTCCATTTTACGCGATCTCCTAAACGGTTAAAGAAAGGACATCGCGGTTTTCACCAGTGGATTTAGCACTTCATTTTACATAAAATAAGACCTACAAGTCTACTCTCAAGAGTTGATATAGGTACAAACGAATAAAATGTATATATATCACATTTTCAAATACCTTTTATTTTCCATTTTACTCGATCTCCTAAACGGTTGAAGATAGGACATCGCGGTTTTCACCAGCTTATTTAGCACCTCATTTTACATAAAATAAGTTCTATAAGTCTACTCTCAAGAGTTGATAGAGGTACAAACGAATAAAATTTATATATATCACATTTTCAAATACCTTTTATTTTCCATTTTACTCGATCTCCTAAACGGTTGAAGATAGGACATCGCGGTTTTCACCAGCTTATTTAGCACCATATTTTACATAAAATAAGTCCTATAAGTCTACTCTCAAGAGTTGATAAAGGTACTAACGAATAAAATGTATATATATCACATTTTCAAATACCTTTTATTTTCCATTTTACTCGATCTCCTAAACGGTTAAAGATAGGACATCGCGGTTTTCACCAGTTTATTTAGCAACTCATTTTACATAAAATAAGTTCTATAAGTCTACTCTCAAGAGTTGATATAGGTACAAACGAATAAAATGTATATATATCACATTTTCAAATACCTTTTATTTTCCATTTTACTCGATCTCCTAAACGGTTGAAGATAGGACATCGCGGTTTTCACCAGCTTATTTAGCACCTCATTTTACATAAAATAAGTCCTATAAGTCTACTCTCAAGAGTTGATAAAGGTACTAACGAATAAAATCTTTATATATCACATTTTGAAATATCTATTATTTTCCATTTAACTCGATCTCCTAAACGGTTAAAGATAGGACATCGCGGTTTTCTCCAATGAATTTATCACCTCATTTTACATAAAATGAGTCCTATAAGTCCACTCTCAAGAGTTGATAAAGTACCAGCGAATAGAATGTTTATATATCACATTTTCAAATATCTATTATTCTCCAATTTACTCGATCTCCTAAACGGTTAAAGATAGGACATCGCGGTTTTTACAAGTGGATTTAGCACCTCATTTTACATAAAATAAGTCCTATACGTCTACTCTCAAGAGTTGATAAAGGTACAAACGAATAAAATGTTTATATATCACATTTTCAAATATCTATTATTCTCCATTTTATTCGATCTCTTAAACGGTTAAAGATAGGACATCGCGGTTTTCACCAGTAAATTTAGCATCTCATTTTACATAAAATAAGTCCTATAAGTTTACTCTCAAGAGTTGATAAAGGTACAAACGAATAAAATGTTTATATATCACATTTTCAAATATCTAATATTTTCCATTTTACTCGATCTCCTAAACGGTTAAAGATAATACATCGCGGTTTTCACCAGTTTATTTAGCAACTCATTTTACATAAAATAAGTTCTATAAGTCTACTCTCAAGAGTTGATAAAGGTACTAACGAATAAAGTGTTTATATATCACATTTTCAAATATCTATTATTTTCCATTTTACTCGATCTCCTAAACGATTAAAGATAGGATATCGCGGATTTCACCAGCTTATTTAGCACCTCATTTTACATAAAATAAGTCCTATAAGTCTACTCTCAAGAGTTGATAAAGGTACTAACGAATAAAATCTTTATATATCACATTTTGAAATATCTATTATTTTCCATTTTACTCGATCTCCTAAACGGTTAAAGATAGGACATCGCGGTTTTTACAAGTGGATTTAGCACCTCATTTTACATAAAATAAGTCCTATAAGTCTACTCTCAAGAGTTGATAAAGGTACAAACGAATAAAATGTTTATATATCACATTTTCAAATATCTATTATTCTCCATTTTACTCGATCTCCAAAACAGTTAAAGATAGGACATCGCGGATTTCACCAGTGGACTTAGCACCTCATTTTACATAAAATAAGTCCTATAAGTCTACTCTCAAGGGTTGATAAAGGCACAAACGAATAAAATGTTTATATATCACACTTTCAAATATCTATTATTCTCCATTTTACTCGATCTCCTAAACAGTTAAAGATAGGACATCGCGGATTTCACCAGTGGATTGAGCACCTTATTTTACATAAAATAAGTCCTATAAGTCTACTCTCAAGAGTTGATAAAGGTACTAACGAATAAAGTGTTTATATATCACATTTTCAAATATCTATTATTCTCCATTTTACTCGATCTCCTAAACGGTTAAAGATAGGACATCGCGGTTTTCACCAGTTTATTTAGCACCTCATTTTACATAAAATAAGTCCTATAAGTCTACTCTCAACAGTTGATAAAGTACAAACGAATAAAATGTTAATATATCACATTTTCAAATATCGATTATTCTCCATTTTACGCGATCTCCTAAACGGTTAAAGAAAGGACATCGCGGTTTTCACCAGTTTATTTAGCAACTCATTTTACATAAAATAAGTTCTATAAGTCTACTCTCAAGAGTTGATAAAGGTACAAACGAATAAAATGTTTATATATCACATTTTCAAATATCTAATATTCTCCATTTTACTCGATCTCCTAAACGGTTAAAGAAATGATATCGCGGTTTTCACCGGTAAATTTAGCACCTCATTTTACATAAAATAAGTCCTATAAGTCTACTCTCAACAGTTGATAAAGTACAAACGAATAAAATGTTAATATATCACATTTTCAAATATCGATTATTCTCCATTTTACTCGATCTCCTAAACGGTTAAAGATAGGACATCGCGGTTTTCACCAGTTTATTTAGCAACTCATTTTACATAAAATAAGTTCTATAAGTCTACTCTCAAGAGTTGATAAAGGTACTAACGAATAAAGTGTTTATATATCACATTTTCAAATATCTATTATTTTCCATTTTACTCGATCTCCTAAGCGGTTAAAGATAGAACATCGCGGTTTTCACCAGTGGATTTAGCACCTCATTTTACATAAAATGAGTCCTATAAGTCTACTCTCAAGAGTTGATAAAGGTACAAACGAATAAAATATTTATATATCACATTTTCAAATATCTAATATTCTCCATTTTACTCGATCTCTTAAACGGTTAATGATAAGACTTCGCGGATTTCACCTGTGGATTTAGCACCTCATTTTACATAAAATAAGTCCTATAAGTCAACTCTCAAGGGTTGATAAAGGTACAAACGAATAAAATGTTTATATATCACATTTTCAAATATCTATTATTCTAAATTTTACTCGATCTCCTAAACGGTTAAACGGTTAAAGATAGGACATCGCGGTTTTCACCAGTGGATTAAGCACCTCATTTTACATAAAATAAGTCCTATAAGTCTTCTCTCAAGAGTTGATAAAGGTACAACCGAATAAAATGTTTATATATCACATTTTCAAATATCTATTATACTCCATTTTACTCGATCTTCTAAACGGTTAAAGATAGGACATCGCGGTTTTCACCAGTGGATTAAGCACCTCATTTTACATTATATAAGTCTTATAAGTCTACTCTCAAGAGTTGATAAAGGTACAAACGAATAAAATGTTTATATATCACATTTTCAAATATCTATTATTCTAAATTTTACTCGATCTCCTAAAGGGTTAAAGATAGGACATCGCGGTGTTTACCAGTGGATTTAGCACCTCATGTTACATAAAATAAGTCCTATAAGTCTAGTCTCAAGAGTTGATAAAGGTACAAACGAATAAAATGTTAATATATCACATTTTCAAATATCTATTATTCTAAATTTTATTCCATCTCCTAAAGGGTTCAAGATAGGACATCGCGATGTTTACCAGTGGATTAAGCACCTCATTTTACATAAAATAAGTCCTATAAGTCTACTCTCAAGGGTTGATAAAGATACAAACGAATATAATGTTTATGTATCACATTTTCAAATATCTATTATTCTCCATTCTACTCGATCTCCTAAGCGGTTAAAGATAGGACATCGCGGTTTTCACCAGTGGATTTAGCACCTTATATTACATAAAATAAGTCCTATAAGTCTACTCTCAAGGGTTGATAAAGATACAAACGAATATAATGTTTATGTATCACATTTTCAAATATCTATTATTCTCCATTTTACTCGATCTCCTAAGCGGTTAAAGATAGGACATCGCGGTTTTCACCAGTGGATTTAGCACCTTATTTTACATAAAATAAGTCCTATAAGTCTACTCTCAAGTGTTGATAAAGGTACAAACGAATACAATGTTTATATATCACATTTTCAAATATCTATTATTTTCCATTTTACTCGACTTCCTAAACGGTTAAAGATAGGACATCGCGGATTTTCCCAGTGGATTTAGCACCTCATTTTACATAAAATAAGTCCTATAAGTCTACTCTCAAGAGTTGATAAAGGTAAAAACGAATAAAATGCTTATATATCACATTTTCAAATATCTATTATTCTAAATATTACTCGATCTCCTAAACAGTTAAAGATAGGACATCGCGGTTTTACCAGTAGATTTAGCACCTCATTTTACATAAAATAAGTCTTATAAGTCTACTCTCAAGAGTTGATAAAGTACAAACTTATAAAATGTTTATATATCACATTTTCAAATATCTATTATTCTCCATTTTACTCGATCTCCTAAACGGTTAAAAAATATTACATCGCGGTTTTCACCAGTGGATTTAGCACCTCATTTTACATAAAATAAGTCTTATAAGTCTTCTCTCAAGGGTTGATAATCATACAAACGAATATATTGTTTATATATCACATTTTCAAATATCTATTATTCTCCATTTTACTCGATCTCCTAAACGGTTCAAGATAGGACATCGCGGATTTCACCAGTGGATTTAGCACTTCATTTTACATAAAATAAGTTCTATAAGTCTACTCTCAAGAGTTGATAAAGGTACAAACGAATAAAATGCTTATATATCACATTTTCAAATATCTATTACTCTAAATTTTACTCGATCTCCTAAACGGTTAAAGATAGGACATCGCGGTTTTCTCCAGTGGATTTAGCACCTCATTTTACATTAAATAAGTCCTATAAGTCTACTCTCAAGAGTTGATAAAGTTACAAACGAATAAAATGTTTATATATCACATTTTCAAATATCTATTATTCTCCATTTTACTCGATCTCCTAAGCGGTTAAAGATAGGACATCGCGGATTTCACCAGTGGATTTAGCACTTCATTTTACATAAAATAAGTTCTATAAGTCTACTCTCAAGAGTTGATAAAGGTACAAACGAATAAAATGCTTATATATCACATTTTCAAATATCTATTACACTAAATTTTACTCGATCTCCTAAACGGTTAAACGGTTAAAGATAGGACATCGCGGTTTTCACCAGTGGATTAAGCACCTCATTTTACATAAAATAAGTCCTATAAGTCTACTCTCAAGAGTTGATAAAGGTACAAACGAATAAAATGTTTATATATCACATATTCAAATATCTATTATACTCCATTTTACTCGATCTTCTAAACGGTTAAAGATAAGACATCGCGGTTTTCACCAGTGGATTTAGCACCCCATTTTACATAAAATAAGTCCTATAAGTCTACTCTCAAGGGTTGATAAAGGTACAAACGAATACAATGTTTATATATCACATTTTCAAATATCTATTATTTTCCATTTTACTCGATTTCCTAAACGGTTAAAGATAGGACATCGCGGATTTCACCAGTGGATTTAGCACCTCATTTTACATTAAATAAGTCCTATAAGTCTACTCTGAAGAGTTGATAAAGGTACAAACGGATAAAATGTTTATATATCACATTTTCAAATATCTATTATTTTAAATTTTACTCGATCTCCTAAACGGTTAAACGGTTAAAGATAGGACATCGCGGTTTTCACCAGTGGATTAAGCACCTCATTTTACATAAAATATGTCCTATAAGTCTACTCTCAAGAGTTGATAAAGGTACAAACGAATAAAATGTTTATATATCACATTTTCAAATATCTATTATACTCCATTTTACTCGATCTTCTAAACGGTTAAAGATAGGACATCGCGGTTTTCACCAGTGGATTTAGCACCTCATTTTACATAAAATAAGTCCTATAAGTCTACTCTCAAGGGTTGATAAAGATACAAACGAATATAATGTTTATGTATCACATTTTCAAATATCTATTATTCTCCATTTTACTCGATCTCCTAAGCGGTTAAAGATAGGACATCGCGGTTTTCACCAGTGGATTTAGCACCTTATTTTACATAAAATAAGTCCCATAAGTCTACTCTCAAGTGTTGATAAAGGTACAAACGAATACAATGTTTATATATCACATTTTCAAATATCTATTATTTTCCATTTTACTCGATTTCCTAAACGGTTAAAGATAGGACATCGCGGATTTCACCAGTATATTTAGCACCTCATTTTACATTAAATAAGTCCTATAAGTCTACTCTGAAGAGTTGATAAAGGTACAAACGGATAAAATGTTTATATATCACATTTTCAAATATCTATTATTCTAAATTTTACTCGATCTCCTAAACGGTTAAACGGTTAAAGATAGGACATCGCGGTTTTCACCAGTGGATTAAGCACCTCATTTTACATAAAATAAGTCCTATAAGTCTACTCTCAAGAGTTGATAAAGGTACAAACGGATAAAATGTTTATATATCACATTTTCAAATATCTATTATACTCCATTTTACTCGATCTTCTAAACGGTTAAAGATAGGACATCGCGGTTTTCACCAGTGGATTTAGCACCTCATTTTACATAAAATAAGTCCTATAAGTCTACTCTCAAGGGTTGATAAAGGTACAAACGAATAAAATGTTTATATATCACATTTTCAAATATCTATTATACTCCATTTTACTCGATCTTCTAAACGGTTAAAGATAGGACATCGCGGTTTTCACCAGTGGATTTAGCACCTCATTTTACATAAAATAAGTCTTATAAGTCTACTCTCAAGAGTTGATAAAGGTACAAACGAATAAAATGTTTATATATCACATTTTCAAATATCTATTATTCTAAATTTTACTCGATCTCCTAAACGGTTAAACGGTTAAAGATAGGACATCGCGGTTTTCACCAGTGGATTAAGCACCTCATTTTACATAAAATAAGTCCTATAAGTCTACTCTCAAGAGTTGATAAAGGTACAAACGAATAAAATGTTTATATATCACATTTTCAAATATCTATTATACTCCATTTTACTCGATCTTCTAAACGGTTAAAGATAGGACATCGCGGTTTTCACCAGTGGATTTAGCACCTCATTTTACATAAAATATGTCCTATAAGTCTACTCTCAAGAGTTGATAAAGGTACAATCGAATAAAATGTTTATATATCACATTTTCAAATATCTATTATACTCCATTTTACTCGATCTTCTAAACGGTTAAAGATAGGACATCGCGGTTTTCACCAGTGGATTTAGCACCTCATTTTACATAAAATAAGTCTTATAAGTCTACTCTCAAGAGTTGATAAAGGTACAAACGAATAAAATGTTTATATATCACATTTTCAAATATCTATTATTCTAAATTTTACTCGATCTCCTAAACGGTTAAAAAATATTACATCGCGGTTTTCACCAGAAGATTTAGCACCTCATTTTACATAAAATAAGTCCTATAAGTCTACTCTCAAGAGTTGATAAAGGTACAAACGAATAAAATGTTTATATATCACATTTTCAAATATCTATTATTCTAAATATTACTCGATCTCCTAAACGGTTAAAGATAGGACATCGCGGTTTTTACCAGTAGATTTAGCACCTCATTTTACATAAAATAAGTCCTATAAGTCTACTCTCAAGTGTTGATAAAGGTACAAACGAATAAAATGCTTATATATCACATTTTCAAATATCTATTATTTTTCATTTTACTCGATTTCCTAAACGGTTAAAGATAGGACATCGCGGTTTTTACCAGTGGATTAAGCACCTCATTTTACATAAAATAAGTCCTATAAGTCTACTCTCAAGGGTTGATAAAGATACAAACGAATAAAATGTTTATGTATCACATTTTCAAATATCTATTATTCTCCATTTTACTCGATCTCCTAAGCGGTTAAAGATAGGACATCGCGGTTTTCACCAGTGGATTTAGCACCTCATTTTACATAAAATAAGTCCTATAAGTCTAGTCTCAAGAGTTGATAAAGGTACAAACGAATAAAATGTTAATATATCACATTTTCAAATATCTATTATTCTAAATTTTACTCGATCTCCTAAACGGTTAAAAAATATTACATCGCGGTTTTCACCAGAAGATTTAGCACCTCATTTTACATAAAATAAGTCCTATAAGTCTACTCTCAAGAGTTGATAAAGGTACAAACGAATAAAATGTTTATATATCACATTTTCAAATATCTATTATTCTAAATCTTACTCGATCTCCTAAACGGTTAAAGATAGGACATCGCGGTTTTCACCGGTGGATTTAGCACCTCATTTTACATAAAATAAGTCCTATAAGTCTACTCTCAAGAGTTGATAAAGGTACAAACGAATAAAATGTTTATATATCACATTTTCAAATATCTATTATTCTAAATATTACTCGATCTCCTAAACGGTTAAAGATAGGACATCGCGGTTTTTACCAGTAGATTTAGCACCTCATTTTACATAAAATAAGTCCTATAAGTCTACTCTCAAGAGTTGATAAAGGTACAAACGAATAAAATATTTATATATCACATTTTCAAATATCTAATATTCTCCATTTTACTCGATCTCCTAAACGGTTAAAGATAAGAAATCGCGGATTTCACCAGTAAATTTAGCACCTCATTTTACATAAAATAAGTCTTATAAGTCTACTCTCAATTGTTGATAATCATACAAACGAATAAAATGTTTATATATCATATTTTCAAATATCTATTATTCTCCATTTTACTCGATCTCCTATGCGGTTAAAGATAGGACATCGCGGTTTTCACCAGTGGATTTAGCACCTCATTTTACATAAAATAAGTCCTATAAGTCTACTCTCAAGAGTTGATAATCATACAAACGAATAAAATGTTTATATATCACATTTTCAAATATCTATTATTCTCCATTTTACTCGATCTCCTAAGCGGTTAAAGATAGGACATCGCGGTTTTCACCAGTGGATTTAGCACCTCATTTTACATAAAATAAGTCCTATAAGTCTACTCTCAAGAGTTGATAAAGGTACAAACGAATAAAATATTTATATATCAAATTTTCAAATATCTAATATTCTCCATTTTACTCGATCTCCTAAACGGTTAAAGATAAGACTTCGCGGTTTTTACCAGTGGTTTTAGCACCTCATTTTACATAAAATAAGTCTAATAAGTCAACTCTCAAGAGTTGATAAAGGTACAAACGAATAAAATGTTTATATATCACATTTTCAAATATCTATTATTCTAAATTTTACTCGATCTCCTAAAGGGTTAAAGATAGGACATCGCGGTGTTTACCAGTGGATTAAGCACCTCATTTTACATAAAATAAGTCCTATAAGTCTACTCTCAAGGGTTGATAAAGATACAAACGAATATAATGTTTATGTATCACATTTTCAAATATCTATTATTCTCCATTTTACTCGATCTCCTAAGCGGTTAAAGATAGGACATCGCGGTTTTCGCCAGTGGATTTAGCACCTTATATTACATAAAATATGTCCTATAAGTCTACTCTCAAGGGTTGATAAAGATACAAACGAATATAATGTTTATGTATCACATTTTAAAATATCTATTATTCTCCATTTTACTCGATCTCCTAAGCGGTTAAAGATAGGACATCGCGGATTTCACCAGTGGATTTAGCACCATATTTTACATAAAATAAGTCCTATAAGTCTACTCTCAAGTGTTGATAAAGGTACAAACGAATACAATGTTTATATATCACATTTTCAAATATCTAATATTCTCCATTTTACTCGATCTCCTAAACGGTTAAAGATAAGACTTCGCGGATTTCACCAGTGGATTTAGCACCTCATTTTACATAAAATAAGTCTTATAAGTCTACTCTCAAGGGTTGATAATCATACAAACGAATAAATTGTTTATATATCACATTTTCAAATATCTATTATTCTCCATTTTACTCGATCTCCTAAACGGTTAAAGATAGGACATCGCGGTTTTTACCAGTGGATTAAGCACCTCATTTTACATAAAAAAAGTCCTATAAGTCTACTCTCAAGGGTTGATAAAGATACAAACGAATAAAATGTTTATGTATCACATTTTCAAATATCTATTATTCTCCATTTTACTCGATCTCCTAAGCGGTTAAAGATAGGACATCGCGGTTTTCACCAGTGGATTTAGCACCTCATTTTACATTATATAAGTCTTATAAGTCTACTCTCAAGAGTTGATAAAGGTACAAACGAATAAAATGTTTATATATCACATTTTCAAATATCTATTATTCTAAATTTTACTCGATCTCCTAAAGGGTTAAAGATAGGACATCGCGGTGTTTACCAGTGGATTTAGCACCTCATGTTACATAAAATAAGTCCTATAAGTCTAGTCTCAAGAGTTGATAAAGGTACAAACGAATAAAATGTTAATATATCACATTTTCAAATATCTATTATTCTAAATTTTACTCGATCTCCTAAACGGTTAAAAAATATTACATCGCGGTTTTCACCAGAAGATTTAGCACCTCATTTTACATAAAATAAGTCCTATAAGTCTACTCTCAAGAGTTGATAAAGGTACAAACGAATAAAATGTTTATATATCACATTTTCAAATATCTATTATTCTAAATCTTACTCGATCTCCTAAACGGTTAAAGATAGGACATCGCGGTTTTCACCGGTGGATTTAGCACCTCATTTTACATAAAATAAGTCCTATAAGTCTACTCTCAAGAGTTGATAAAGGTACAAACGAATAAAATGTTTATATATCACATTTTCAAATATCTATTATTCTAAATATTACTCGATCTCCTAAACGGTTAAAGATAGGACATCGCGGTTTTTACCAGTAGATTTAGCACCTCATTTTACATAAAATAAGTCCTATAAGTCTACCCTCAAGAGTTGATAAAGGTACAAACGAATAAAATATTTATATATCACATTTTCAAATATCTAATATTCTCCATTTTACTCGATCTCCTAAACGGTTAAAGATAAGAAATCGCGGATTTCACCAGTAAATTTAGCACCTCATTTTACATAAAATAAGTCTTATAAGTCTACTCTCAATTGTTGATAATCATACAAACGAATAAAATGTTTATATATCATATTTTCAAATATCTATTATTCTCCATTTTACTCGATCTCCTAAGCGGTTAAAGATAGGACATCGCGGTTTTCACCAGTGGATTTAGCACCTCATTTTACATAAAATAAGTCCTATAAGTCTACTCTCAAGAGTTGATAAAGGTACAAACGAATAAAATGTTTATATATCACATTTTCAAATATCTATTATTCTCCATTTTACTCGATCTCCTAAACGGTTAAAGATAAGACATCGCGGATTTCACCAGTGGATTTAGCACCTCATTTTACATAAAATAAGTCCTATAAGTCTACTCTCAAGAGTTGATAAAGGTACAAACGAATAAAATATTTATATATCACATTTTCAAATATGTAATATTCTCAATTTTACTCGATCTCCTAAACGGTTAAAGATAAGACTTCGCGGATTTCACCAGTGGATTTAGCACCTCATTTTACATAAAATAAGTCTTATAAGTCTACTCTCAAGGGTTGATAATCATACAAACGAATAAAATGTTTATATATCACATTTTCAAATATCTATTATTCTCCATTTTACTCGATCTCCTAAGCGGTTAAAGATAGGACATCGCGGTTTTCACCAGTGGATTTAGCACCCCATTTTACATAAAATAAGTCCTATAAGTCTACTCTCAAGAGTTGATAAAGGTACAAACGAATAAAATATTTATATATCAAATTTTCAAATATCTAATATTCTCCATTTTACTCGATCTCCTAAACGGTTAAAGATAAGACTTCGCGGTTTTCACCAGTGGTTTTAGCACCTCATTTTACATAAAATAAGTCTAATAAGTCAACTCTCAAGAGTTGATAAAGGTACAAACGAATAAAATGTTTATATATCACATTTTCAAATATCTATTATTCTAAATTTTACTCGATCTCCTAAAGGGTTAAAGATAGGACATCGCGGTGTTTACCAGTGGATTAAGCACCTCATTTTACATAAAATAAGTCCTATAAGTCTACTCTCAAGGGTTGATAAAGATACAAACGAATATAATGTTTATGTATCACATTTTCAAATATCTATTATTCTCCATTTTACTCGATCTCCTAAGCGGTTAAAGATAGGACATCGCGGTCTTCGCCAGTGGATTTAGCACCTTATATTACATAAAATAAGTCCTATAAGTCTACTCTCAAGGGTTGATAAAGATACAAACGAATATAATGTTTATGTATCACATTTTAAAATATCTATTATTCTCCATTTTACTCGATCTCCTAAGCGGTTAAAGATAGGACATCGCGGAATTCACCAGTGGATTTAGCACCTTATTTTACATAAAATAAGTCCTATAAGTCTACTCTCAAGTGTTGATAAAGGTACAAACGAATACAATGTTTATATATCACATTTTCAAATATCTAATATTCTCCATTTTACTCGATCTCCTAAACGGTTAAAGATAAGACTTCGCGGATTTCACCAGTGGATTTAGCACCTCATTTTACATAAAATAAGTCTTATAAGTCTACTCTCAAGGGTTGATAATCATACAAACGAATAAATTGTTTATATATCACATTTTCAAATATCTATTATTCTCCATTTTACTCGATCTCCTAAACGGTTAAAGATAGGACATCGCGGTTTTTACCAGTGGATTAAGCACCTCATTTTACATAAAAAAGTCCTATAAGTCTACTCTCAAGGGTTGATAAAGATACAAACGAATAAAATGTTTATGTATCACATTTTCAAATATCTATTATTCTCCATTTTACTCGATCTCCTAAGCGGTTAAAGATAGGACATCGCGGTTTTCACCAGTGGATTTAGCACCTTATTTTACATAAAATAAGTCCTATAAGTCTACTCCCAAGGGTTGATAAAGATACAAACGAATATAATGTTTATGTATCACATTTTCAAATATCTATTATTCTCCATTTTACTCGATTTCCTAAACGGTTAAAGATAGGACATCGCGGATTTCACCAGTGGATTTAGCACCTCATTTTACATAAAATAAGTCCTGTAAGTCTACTCTCAAGAGTTGATAAAGTTACAAACGAATAAAATGTTTATATATCACATTTTCAAATACCTATTATTCTCCATTTTCTCGATCTCCTAAACGGTTAAAGATAGGACATCGCGGTGTTTACCAGTGGATTAAGCACCTCATTTTACATAAAATAAGTCCTATAAGTCTACTCTCAAAAGTTGATAAAGGTACAAACGAATAAAATGATTATATATCACATTTCCAAATATCTATTATTCTCCATTTTACTCGATCTCCTAAACGGTTAAAGATAGGACATCGCGGTTTTCACCAGTGGATTTAGCACCTCATTTTACATAAAATAAGTCCTATAAGTCTACTCTCAAGGGTTGATAAAGATACAAACGAATATAATGTTTATGTATCACATTTTCAAATACCTATTATTCTCCATTTTCTCGAACTCATAAACGGTTAAAGATAGGACATCGCGGTGTTTACCAGTGGATTAAGCACCTCATTTTACATAAAATAAGTCCTATAAGTCTACTCTCAAGAGTTGATAAAGGTACAAACGAATAAAATGTTTATATATCACATTTTCAAATATCTATTATTCTCCATTTTACTCGATCTCCTAAGCGGTTAAAGATAGGACATCGCGGATTTCACCAGTGGATTTAGCACTTCATTTTACATAAAATAAGTTCTATAAGTCTACTCTCAAGAGTTGATAAAGGTACAAACGAATAAAATTTTTATATATCACATTTTCAAATATCTATTACACTAAATTTTACTCGATCTCCTAAACGGTTAAAGATAGGACATCGCGTTTTTCTCCAGTGGATTTAGCACCTCATTTTACATTAAATAAGTCCTATAAGTCTACTCTCAAGAGTTGATAAAGTTACAAACGAATAAAATGTTTATATATCACATTTTCAAATATCTATTATTCTCCATTTTACTCGATCTCCTAAGCGGTTAAAGATAGGACATCGCGGATTTCACCAGTGGATTTAGCACTTCATTTTACATAAAATAAGTCCTATAAGTCTACTCTCAAGAGTTGATAAAGGTACAAACGAATAAAATGCTTATATATCACATTTTCAAATATCTATTACACTAAATTTTACTCGATCTCCTAAACGGTTAAAGATAGGACATCGCGGTTTTCTCCAGTGGATTTAGCACCTCATTTTACATTAAATAAGTCCTATAAGTCTACTCTGAAGAGTTGATAAAGGTACAAACGGATAAAATGTTTATATATCACATTTTCAAATATCTATTATTCTAAATTTTACTCGATCTCCTAAACGGTTAAACGGTTAAAGATAGGACATCGCGGTTTTCACCAGTGGATTAAGCACCTCATTTTACATAAAATAAGTCTTATAAGTCTACTCTCAAGAGTTGATAAAGGTACAAACGAATAAAATGTTTATATATCACATTTTCAAATATCTATTATTCTAAATTTTACTCGATCTCCTAAAGGGTTAAAGATAGGACATCGCGGTGTTTACCAGTGGATTGAGCACCTCATGTTACATAAAATAAGTCCTACAAGTCTAGTCTCAAGAGTTGATAAAGGTACAAACGAATAAAATGTTAATATATCACATTTTCAAATATCTATTATTCTAAATTTTACTCGATCTCCTAAACGGTTAAAAAATATTACATCGCGGTTTTCACCAGAAGATTTAGCACCTCATTTTACATAAAATAAGTCCTATAAGTCTACTCTCAAGAGTTGATAAAGGTACAAACGAATAAAATGTTTATATATCACATTTTCAAATATCTATTATTCTAAATATTACTCGATCTCCTAAACGGTTAAAGATAGGACATCGCGGTTTTTACCAGTAGATTTAGCACCTCATTTTACATAAAATAAGTCCTATATGTCTACTCTTAAGAGTTGATAAAGGTACAAACGAATAAAATATTTATATATCACATTTTCAAATATCTAATATTCTCCATTTTACTCGATCTCCTAAACGGTTAAAGATAAGAAATCGCGGATTTCACCAGTGGATTTAGCACCTCATTTTACATAAAATAAGTCTTATAAGTCTACTCTCAATTGTTGATAATCATACAAACGAATAAAATGTTTATATATCACATTTTCAAATATCTATTATTCTCCATTTTACTCGATCTCCTAAGCGGTTAAAGATAGGACATCGCGGTTTTCACCAGTGGATTTAGCACCTCATTTTACATTCAATAAGTCTTATAAGTCTACTCTCAAGGGTTGATAAAGATACAAACGAATATAATGTTTATGTATCACATTTTCAAATACCTATTATTCTCCATTTTCTCGAACTCATAAACGGTTAAAGATAGGACATCGCGGTGTTTACCAGTGGATTAAGCACCTCATTTTACATAAAATAAGTCCTATAAGTCTACTCTCAAGAGTTGATAAAGGTACAAACGAATAAAATGTTTATATATCACATTTTCAAATATCTATTATTCTCCATTTTACTCGATCTCCTAAGCGGTTAAAGATAGGACATCGCGGATTTCACCAGTGGATTTAGCACTTCATTTTACATAAAATAAGTTCTATAAGTCTACTCTCAAGAGTTGATAAAGGTACAAACGAATAAAATTTTTATATATCACATTTTCAAATATCTATTACACTAAATTTTACTCGATCTCCTAAACGGTTAAAGATAGGACATCGCGGTTTTCTCCAGTGGATTTAGCACCTCATTTTACATTAAATAAGTCCTATAAGTCTACTCTCAAGAGTTGATAAAGTTACAAACGAATAAAATGTTTATATATCACATTTTCAAATATCTATTATTCTCCATTTTACTCGATCTCCTAAGCGGTTAAAGATAGGATATCGCGGATTTCACCAGTGGATTTAGCACTTCATTTTACATAAAATAAGTTCTATAAGTCTACTCTCAAGAGTTGATAAAGGTACAAACGAATAAAATGCTTATATATCACATTTTCAAATATCTATTACACTAAATTTTACTCGATCTCCTAAACGGTTAAAGATAGGACATCGCGGTTTTCTCCAGTGGATTTAGCACCTCATTTTACATTAAATAAGTCCTATAAGTCTACTCTGAAGAGTTGATAAAGGTACAAACGGATAAAATGTTTATATATCACATTTTCAAATATCTATTATTCTAAATTTTACTCGATCTCCTAAACGGTTAAACGGTTAAAGATAGGACATCGCGGTTTTCACCAGTGGATTAAGCACCTCATTTTACATAAAATAAGTCTTATAAGTCTACTCTCAAGAGTTGATAAAGGTACAAACGAATAAAATGTTTATATATCACATTTTCAAATATCTATTATTCTAAATTTTACTCGATCTCCTAAAGGGTTAAAGATAGGACATCGCGGTGTTTACCAGTGGATTGAGCACCTCATGTTACATAAAATAAGTCCTATAAGTCTAGTTTCAAGAGTTGATAAAGGTACAAACGAATAAAATGTTAATATATCACATTTTCAAATATCTATTATTCTAAATTTTACTCGATCTCCTAAACGGTTAAAAAATATTACATCGCGGTTTTTACCAGAAGATTTAGCACCTCATTTTACATAAAATAAGTCCTATAAGTCTACTCTCAAGAGTTGATAAAGGTACAAACGAATAAAATGTTTATATATCACATTTTCAAATATCTATTATTCTAAATCTTACTCGATCTCCTAAACGGTTAAAGATAGGACATCGCGGTTTTCACCGGTGGATTTAGCACCTCATTTTACGTAAAATAAGTCCTATAAGTCTACTCTCAAGAGTTGATAAAGGTACAAACGAATAAAATGTTTATATATCACATTTTCAAATATCTATTATTCTAAATATTACTCGATCTCCTAAACGGTTAAAGATAGGACATCGCGGTTTTTACCAGTAGATTTAGCACCTCATTTTACATAAAATAAGTCCTATAAGTCTACTCTTAAGAGTTGATAAAGGTACAAACGAATAGAATATTTATATATCACATTTTCAAATATCTAATATTCTCCATTTTACTCGATCTCCTAAACGGTTAAAGATAAGAAATCGCGGATTTCACCAGTGGATTTAGCACCTCATTTTACATAAAATAAGTCTTATAAGTCTACTCTCAATTGTTGATAATCATACAAACGAATAAAATGTTTATATATCACATTTTCAAATATCTATTATTCTCCATTTTACTCGATCTCCTAAGCGGTTAAAGATAGGACATCGCGGTTTTCACCAGTGGATTTAGCACCTCATTTTACATAAAATAAGTCCTATAAGTCTACTCTCAAGAGTTGATAAAGGTACAAACGAATAAAATGTTTATATATCACATTTTCAAATATCTATTATTTTTCATTTTACTCGATTTCCTAAACAGTTAAAGATAGGACATCGCGGATTTCACCAGTGGATTTAGCACCTCATTTTACATAAAATAAGTCCTATGAGTCTACTCTCAAGAGTTGATAAAGTTACAAACGAATAAAATTTTTATATATCACATTTTCAAATATCTATTACTCTAAATTTTACTCGATCTCCTAAACGGTTAAAGATAGGACATCGCGGTTTTCTCCAGTGGATTTAGCACCTCATTTTACATAAAATAAGTCCTATAAGTCTACTCTCAAGAGTTGATAAAGGTACAAACGAATAAAATATTTATATATCACATTTTCAAATATCTAATATTCTCCATTTTACTCGATCTCCTAAACGGTTAAAGATAAGACTTCGCGGATTTCACCTGTGGATTTAGCACCTCATTTTACATAAAATAAGTCCTATAAGTCAACTCTCAAGGGTTGATAAAGGTACAAACGAATAAAATGTTTATATGTCACATTTTCAAATATCTATTATTCTAAATTTTACTCGATCTCCTAAACGGTTAAACGGTTAAAGATAGAACATCGCGGTTTTCACCAGTGGATTAAGCACCTCATTTTACATAAAATAAGTCCTATAAGTCTTCTCTCAAGAGTTGATAAAGGTACAACCGAATAAAATGTTTATATATCACATTTTCAAATATCTATTATACTCCATTTTACTCGATCTTCTAAACGGTTAAAGATAGGACATCGCGGTTTTCACCAGTGGATTAAGCACCTCATTTTACATTATATATGTCTTATAAGTCTACTCTCAAGAGTTGATAAAGGTACAAACGAATAAAATGTTTATATATCACATTTTCAAATATCTATTATTCTAAATTTTACTCGATCTCCTAAAGGGTTAAAGATAGGACATCGCGGTGTTTACCAGTGGATTTAGCACCTCATGTTACATAAAATAAGTCCTATAAGTCTAGTCTCAAGAGTTGATAAAGGTACAAACGAATAAAATGTTAATATATCACATTTTCAAATATCTATTATTCTAAATTTTATTCGATCTCCTAAAGGGTTCAAGATAGGACATCGCGATGTTTACCAGTGGATTAAGCACCTCATTTTACATAAAATAAGTCCTATAAGTCTACTCTCAAGGGTTGATAAAGATACAAACGAATATAATGTTTAAGTATCACATTTTCAAATATCTATTATTCTCCATTCTACTCGATCTCCTAAGCGGTTAAAGATAGGACATCGCGGTTTTCACCAGTGGATTTAGCACCTTATATTACATAAAATAAGTCCTATAAGTCTACTCTCAAGGGTTGATAAAGATACAAACGAATATAATGTTTATGTATCACATTTTCAAATATCTATTATTCTCCATTTTACTCGATCTCCTAAGCGGTTAAAGATAGGACATCGCGGTTTTCACCAGTGGATTTAGCACCTTATTTTACATAAAATAAGTCCTATAAGTCTACTCTCAAGTGTTGATATAGGTACAAACGAATACAATGTTTATATATCACATTTTCAAATATCTATTATTTTCCATTTTACTCGACTTCCTAAACGGTTAAAGATAGGACATCGCGGATTTCCCCAGTGGATTTAGCACCTCATTTTACATAAAATAAGTCCTATAAGTCTACTCTCAAGAGTTGATAAAGGTACAAACGAATAAAATGCTTATATATCACATTTTCAAATATCTATTACTCTAAATTTTACTCGATCTCCTAAACGGTTAAAGATAGGACATCGCGGTTTTCTCCAGTGGATTTAGCACCTCATTTTACATTAAATAAGTCCTATAGGTCTACTCTCAAGAGTTGATAAAGTTACAAACGAATAAAATTTTTATATATCACATTTTCAAATATCTATTACTCTAAATTTTACTCGATCTCCTAAACGGTTAAACGGTTAAAGATAGGACATCGCGGTTTTCTCCAGTGGATTTAGCACCTCATTTTACATAAAATATGTCCTATAAGTCTACTCTCAAGAGTTGATAAAGGTACAAACGAATAAAATGTTTATATATCACATTTTCAAATATCTATTATTCTAAATTTTACTCGATCTCCTAAACGGTTAAACGGTTAAAGATAGGACATCGCGGTTTTCTCCAGTGGATTTAGCACCTCATTTTACATAAAATATGTCCTATAAGTCTACTCTCAAGAGTTGATAAAGGTACAAACGAATAAAATGCTTATATATCACATTTTCAAATATCTATTACTCTAAATTTTACTCGATCTCCTAAACGGTTAAAGATAGGACATCGCGGTTTTCTCCAGTGGATTTAGCACCTCATTTTACATTAAATAAGTCCTATAAGTCTACTCTGAAGAGTTGATAAAGGTACAAACGGATAAAATGTTTATATATCACATTTTCAAATATCTATTATTCTAAATTTTACTCGATCTCCTAAACGGTTAAACGGTTAAAGATAGGACATCGCGGTTTTCTCCAGTGGATTTAGCACCTCATTTTACATAAAATATGTCCTATAAGTCTACTCTCAAGAGTTGATAAAGGTACAAACGAATAAAATGTTTATATATCACATTTTTTAATATCTATTATATTCCATTTTACTCGATCTTCTAAACGGTTAAAGATAGGACATTGCGGTTTTCACCGGTGGATTTAGCACCTCATTTTACATAAAATAAGTCTTATAAGTCTACTCTCAAGAGTTGATAAAGGTACAAACGAATAAAATGTTTATATATCACATTTTCAAATATCTATTATTCTAAATTATACTCGATCTCCTAAAGGGTTCAAGATAGGACATCGCGATGTTTACCAGTGGATTAAGCACCTAATTTTACATAATATAAATCCTATAAGTCTACTCTCATGGGTTGATAAAGATATAAACGAATATAATGTTTATGTATCACATTTTCAAATATCTATTATTCTCCATTCTACTCGATCTCCTAAGCGGTTAAAGATAGGACATCGCGGTTTTCACCAGTGGATTTAGCACCTTATATTACATAAAATAAGTCCTATAAGTCTACTCTCAAGGGTTGATAATCATACAAACGAATAAATTGTTTATATATCACATTTTCAAATATCTATTATTCTCCATTTGACTCGATCTCCTAAACGGTTAAAGATAGGACATCGCGGTTTTTACCAGTGGATTAAGAACCTCATTTTACATAAAATAAGTCCTATAAGTCTACTCTCAAGGGTTGATAAAGATACAAACGAATAAAATGTTTATATATCACATTTTCAAATATCTATTATTCTAAATTTTGCTCGATCTCCTAAACGGTTAAAAAATATTACATCGCGGTTTTCACCAGTGGATTTAGCACCTCATTTTACATAAAATAAGTCCTATAAGTCTACTCTCAAGAGTTGATAAAGGTACAAACGAATAAAATGTTTATATATCACATTTTCAAATATCTATTATTCTAAATATTACTCGATCTCCTAAACGGTTAAATATAGGACATCGCGGTTTTTACCAGTAGATTTAGCACCTCATTTTACATAAAATAAGTCTTATAAGTCTACTCTCAAGAGTTGATAAAGTACAAACGAATAAAATGTTTATATATCACATTTTCAAATATCTATTATTCTCCATTTTACTCGATCTCCTAAACGGTTAAAAAATCTTACATCGCGGTTTTCACCAGTGGATTTAGCACCTCATTTTACATAAAATAAGTCTTATAAGTCTTCTCTCAAGGGTTGATAATCATACAAACGAATATATTGTTTATATATCACATTTTCAAATATCTATTATTCTCCATTTTACTCGATCTCCTAAGCGGTTAAAGATAGGACATCGCGGTTTTTACCAGTGGATTTAGCACCTCATTTTACATAAAATAAGTCCTATAAGTCTACTCTCAAGAGTTGATAAAGGTACAAACGAATAAAATGTTTATATATCTCATTTTCAAATATCTAATATTCTCCATTTTACTTGATCTCCTAAACGGTTAAAGATTAAACATCGCGGTTTTTACCAGTGGATTAAGCACCTCATTTTACATAAAATAAGTCCTATAAGTCTACTCTCAAGGGTTGATTATCATACAAACGAATAAATTGTTTATATATCACATTTTCAAATATCTATTATTTTCCATTTTACTCGATCTCCTAAACGATTAAAGATAGGACATCGCGGTTTTTACCAGTGGATTATGCACCTCATTTTACATAAAATAAGTCCTATAAGTCTACTCTCAAGGGTTGATAAAGATACAAACGAATATAATGTTTATGTATCACATTTTCAAATATCTATTATTCTCCATTTTACTCGATCTCCTAAGCGGTTAAAGATAGGACATCGCGGTTTTCACCAGTGAATTTAGCACCTTATTTTACATAAAATAAGTCCTATAAGTCTACTCTCAAGGGTTGATAAAGATACAAACGAATATAATGTTTATGTATCACATTTTCAAATATCTATTATTCTCCATTTTACTCGATCTCATAAGCGGTTAAAGATTGGACATCGCGGTTTTCACCAGTGGATTTAGCACCTCATTTTACATAAAATAAGCCCTGTAAGTCTACTCTCAAGAGTTGATAAAGTTACAAACGAATAAAATGTTTATATATCACATTTTCAAATATCTATTATTCTCCATTTTACTCGATCTCCTAAACGGTTAAAGATAGGACATCGCGGATTTCACCAGTGGATTTAGCACCTCATTTTACATAAAATAAGTCCTATAAGCCTACTCTCAAGGGTTGATAAAGATACAAACGAATATATGGTTTATGTATCACATTTTCAAATACCTATTATTCTCCATTTTCTCGATCTCCTAAATGGTTAAAGATAGGACATCGCGGTGTTTACCAGTGGATTAAGCACCTCATTTTACATAAAATAAGTCCTATAAGTCTACTCTCAAGAGTTGATAAAGGTACAAACGAATAAAATGTTTATATATCACATTTTCAAATATCTATTATTCTCCATTTTACTCGATCTCCTAAACGGTTAAAGATAGGACATCGCGGTTTTCACCAGTGGATTTAGCACCTCATTTTACATAAAATAAGTCCTATAAGTCTACTCTCAAGAGTTGATAAAGGTACAAACGAATAAAATGTTTATATATCTCATTTTCAAATATCTAATATTCTCCATTTTACTCGATCTCCTAAACGGTTAAAGATAGGACATCGCGGATTACACCAGGGGATCTAGAACCTTATTTTACATAAAATAAGTCCTATAAGTCTACTCTCAAGAGTTGATAAAGGTACAAACGAATAAAATGTTTATATATCACATTTTCAAATATCTATTACTCTAAATTTTACTCGATCTCCTAAACGGTTAAAGATAGGACATCGCGGTTTTCTCCAGTGGATTTAGCACCTCATTTTACATTAAATAAGTCCTATAAGTCTACTCTCAAGGGTTGATAAAGATACAAACGAATATAATGTTTATGTATCACATTTTCAAATATCTATTATTCTCCATTTTACTCGATCTCATAAGCGGTTAAAGATAGGACATCGCGGTTTTCACCAGTGGATTAAGCACCTCATTTTACATAAAATAAGTCTTATAAGTCTACTCTCAAGAGTTGATAAAGGTACAAACGAATAAAATGTTTATATATCACATTTTCAAATATCTATTATTCTAAATTTTACTCGATCTCCTAAACGGTTAAAGATAGGACATCGCGGTTTTCACCAGTGGATTTAGCACCTCATTTTACATAAAATAAGTCCTATAAGTCTACTCTGAAGAGTTGATAAAGTTACAAACGAATAAAATGTTTATATATCACATTTTCAAATATCTATTATTCTAAATTTTACTCGATCTCCTAAACGGTTAAAGATAGGACATCGCGGTTTTCACCAGTGGATTAAGCACCTCATTTTACATAAAATAAGTCCTATAGGTCTACTCTCAAGAGTTGATAAAGTTACAAACGAATAAAATTTTTATATATCACATTTTCAAATATCTATTACTCTAAATTTTACTC
>OZ005759.1:9224664-9303664 GCA_963930825.1 Silvanus unidentatus
AAACGGTTAAAGATAGGACATCGCGGTTTTCACCAGTGGATTTAGCACTTCATTTTACATAAAATAAGTCCTATAAGTCTACTCTCAAGTGTTGATAAAGGTACAAACGAATTAAATGTTTATATATCACATTTTCAAATATCTATTATTCTCCATTTTACTCGATCTCCTAAACGGTTAAAGATAGGACATCGCGGATTTCACCAGTGGATTTAGCACCTCATTTTACATAAAATAAGTCCTATAAGTCTACTCTCAAGAGTTGATAATGGTGCAAACAAATAAAATATTTATATATCACATTTTCAAATATCTAATATTCTCCATTTTACTCGATCTCCTAAACGGTTAAAGATAGGACATCGCGGATTTCACCAGTGGAATTAGCACCTCATTTTACATAAAATAAGTCTTATAAGCCTACTCTCAAGGGTTGATAATCATACAAACGAATAAAATGTTTATATATCACATTTTCAAATATCTATTATTCTCCATTTTACTCGATCTCCTAAACGGTTAAAGATAGGACATCGCGGATTTCACCAGTGGATTTAGCACCTCATTTTACATAAAATAAGTCCTATAAGTCTACTCTCAAGAGTTGATAAAGGTACAAACGAATAAAATATGTATATATCACATTTTCAAATATCTAATATTCTCCATTTTACTTGATCTCCTAAACGGTTAAAGATAAGACTTCGCGGATTTCACCAGTGGATTTAGCACCTCATTTTACATAAAATAAGTCTTATAAGTCTACTCTCAAGGGTTGATAGTCATACAAACTAATAAATTGTTTATATATCACATTTTCAAATATCCATTATTCTCCATTTTACTCGATCTCCTAAACGGTTAAAGATAGGACATCGCGGTTTTTACCAGTGGATTAAGCACCTCATTTTACATAAAATAAGTCCTATAAGTCTACTCTCAAGGGTTGATAAAGATACAAACGAATATAATGTTTATGTATCACATTTTCAAATGTCTATTATTCTCCATTTTACTCGATCTCCTAAGCGGTTAAAGATAGGACATCGCGGTTTTCACCAGTGGATTTAGCACCTTATTTTACATAAAATAAGTCCTATAAGTCTACTCTCAAGGGTTGATAAAGATACAAACGAATATAATGTTTATGTATCACATTTTCAAATATCTATTATTCTCCATTTTACTCGACCTCCTAAGCGGTTAAAGATAGGACATCGCGGTTTTCACCAGTGGATTTAGTACCTCATTTTACATAAAATAAGTCCTATAAGTCTACTCTCAAGAGTTGATAAAGGTACAAACGAATAAAATGTTTAGATATCACATTTTCAAATATCTATTATTCTCCATTTTACTCGATCTCCTAAACGGTTAAAGATAGGACATCGCGGATTTCACCAGTGGATTTAGCACCTCATTTTACATAAAATAAGTCCTATAAGTCTACTCTCAAGAGTTGATAAAGGTACAAACGAATAAAATATTTATATATCACATTTTCAAATATCTAATATTCTCCATTTTACTTGATCTCCTAAACGGTTAAAGATAAGACTTCGCAGTTTTCACCAGTGGATTTAGCACCTCATTTTACATAAAATAAGTCTTATAAGTCTACTCTCAAGAGTTGATAAAGGTACAAACGAATAAAATGTATATATATCACATTTTCAAATATCTATTATACTCCATTTTACTCGATCTCCTAAACGGTTAAAGATAGGACATCGCGGTTTTCACCAGTGGATTTAGCACCTCATTTTACATAAAATAAGTCCTATAAGTCTACTCTCAAGAGTTGATAAAGGTACAAACGAATAAAATGTTTATATATCACATTTTCAAATATCTATTATGCTCCATTTAACTCGATCTCCTAAACGGTTAAACGGTTAAAGATAGGACATCGCGGTTTTCACCAGTGGATTTAGCACCTTATTTTACATAAAATAAGTCCTATAAGTCTACTCTCAAGAGTTGATAAAGGTACAAACGAATAAAATGTTTATATATCACATTTTCAAATATCTATTATTCTCCATTTTACTCGATCTCCTAAACGGTTAAAGATATTACATAGCGGATTTCACCAGTGGATTTAGCACCTCATTTTACAAAAAATAAGTCCTATAAGTCTACTCTCAAGAGTTGATAAAGGTACAAACGAATAAAATATTTATATATCACATTTTCAAATATCTAATATTCTCCATTTTACTCGATCTCCTAAACGGTCAAAGATAAGACTTCGCGGATTTCACCAGTGGATTTAGCACCTCATTTTACATAAAATAAGTCCTATAAGTCTACTCTCAAGAGTTGATAAAGGTACAAACGAATAAAATGTTTATATATCACATTTTCAAATATCTATTACTCTAAATTTTACTCGATCTCCTAAACGGTTAAAGATAGGACATCGCGGTTTTCTCCAGTGGATTTAGCACCTCATTTTACATTAAATAAGTCCTATAAGTCTACTCTCAAGAGTTGATAAAGTTACAAACGAATAAAATTTTTATATATCACATTTTCAAATATCTATTACTCTAAATTTTACTCGATCTCCTAAACGGTTAAAGATAGGACATCGCGGATTTCTCCAATGGATTTAGAACCTCATTCTACATAAAATAAGTCCTATAAGTCTACTCTCAAGAGTTGATAAAGGTACAAACGAATAAAATGTTTATATATCACATTTTCAAATATCTATTATTCTCCATTTTACTCGATCTCCTAAACGGTTAAAGATATTACATCGCGGATTTCACCAGTGGATTTAGCACCTTATTTTACATAAAATAAGTCTTATAAGTCTACTCTCAAGGGTTGATAATCATACAAACGAATAAAATGTTTATATATTTCATTTTCAAATATCTATTATTCTCCATTTTACTCGATCTCCTAAACGGTTAAAGATAGAACATCGCGGTTTTCACCAGTGGATTAAGCACCTCATTTTACATAAAATAAGTCCTATAAGTCTACTCTCAAGAGTTGATAAAGGTACAAACGAATAAAATGTTTATATATCACATTTTCAAATATCTATTTTACTCCATTTTACTCGATCTTCTAAACGGTTAAAGATATTACATCGCAGTTTTCACCAGTGGATTTAGCACCTCATTTTACATAAAATAAGTCTTATAAGTCTACTCTCAAGAGTTGATAAAGGTACAAACGAATAAAATGTATATATATCACATTTTCAAATATCTATTATACTCCATTTTACTCGATCTCCTAAACGGTTAAAGATAGGACATCGCGGTTTTCACCAGTGGATTTAGCACCTCATTTTACATAAAATAAGTCCTATAAGTCTACTCTCAAGAGTTGATAAAGGTACAAACGAATAAAATGTTTATATATCACATTTTCAAATATCTATTATACTCCATTTTACTCGATCTCCTAAACGGTTAAACGGTTAAAGATAGGACATCGCGGTTTTCACCAGTGGATTTAGCACCTTATTTTACATAAAATAAGTCCTATAAGTCTACTCTCAAGAGTTGATAAAGGTACAAACGAATAAAATGTTTATATATCACATTTTCAAATATCTATTATTCTCCATTTTACTCGATCTCCTAAACGGTTAAAGATATTACATAGCGGATTTCACCAGTGGATTTAGCACCTCATTTTACAAAAAATAAGTCCTATAAGTCTACTCTCAAGAGTTGATAAAGGTACAAACGAATAAAATATTTATATATCACATTTTCAAATATCTAATATTCTCCATTTTACTCGATCTCCTAAACGGTTAAAGATAAGACTTCGCGGATTTCACCAGTGGATTTAGCACCTCATTTTACATAAAATAAGTCTTATAAGTCTACTCTCAAGGGTTGATAATCATACAAACGAATAAAATGTTTATATATTACATTTTCAAATATCTATTATTCTCCATTTTACTCGATCTCCTAAGCGGTTAAAGATAGGACATCGCGGTTTTCACCAGTGGATGTAGCACCTCATTTTACATAAAATAAGTCTTATAAGTCTACTCTCAAGAGTTGATAAAGGTACAAACGAATAAAATATTTATATATCACATTTTCAAATATCTAATATTCTCCATTTTACTCGATCTCCTAAACGGTTAAAGATAAGACTTCGCGGATTTCACCAGTGGATTTAGCACCTCATTTTACATAAAATAAGTCTTATAAGTCTACTCTCAAGGGTTGATAATCATACAAACGAATAAATTGTTTATTTATCACATTTTCAAATATCTATTTTTCTCCATTTTACTCGATCTCCTAAACGGTTAAAGATAGGACATCGCGGTTTTTACCAGTGGATTAAGCACCTCATTTTACATAAAATAAGTCCTATAAGTCTACTCTCAAGGGTTGATAAAGATACAAACGAATATAATGTTTATGTATCACATTTTCAAATATCTATTATTCTCCATTTTACTCGATCTCCTAAGCGGTTAAAGATAGGACATCGCGGTTTTCACCAGTGGATTTAGCACCTTATTTTACATAAAATAAGTCCTATAAGTCTACTCTCAAGTGTTGATAAAGGTACAAACGAATACAATGTTTATATATCACATTTTCAAATATCTATTATTTTCCATTTTACTCGATTTCCTAAACGGTTAAAGATAGGACATCGCGGATTTCACCAGTGGATTTAGCACCTCATTTTACATAAAATAAGTCCTGTAAGTCTACTCTCAAGAGTTGATAAAGTTACAAACGGATAAAATTTTTATATATCACATTTTCAAATATCTATTACTCTAAATTTTACTCGATCTCCTAAACGGTTAAAGATAGGACATCGCGGTTTTCTCCAGTGGATTTAGCACCTCATTTTACATTAAATAAGTCCTATAAGTCTACTCTCAAGAGTTGATAAAGTTACAAACGAATAAAATTTTTATATATCACATTTTCAAATATCTATTACTCTAAATTTTACTCGATCTCCTAAACGGTTAAAGATAGGACAACGCGGATTTCTCCAATGGATTTAGAACCTCATTCTACATAAAATAAGTCTATAAGTCTACTCTCAAGAGTTGATAAAGGTACAAACGAATAAAATGTTTATATATCACATTTTCAAATATCTATTATTCTCCATTTTACTCGATCTCCTAAACGGTTAAAGATATTACATCGCGGATTTCACCAGTGGATTTAGCACCTTATTTTACATAAAATAAGTCTTATAAGTCTACTCTCAAGGGTTGATAATCATACAAACGAATAAAATGTTTATATATTTCATTTTCAAATATCTATTATTCTCCATTTTACTCGATCTCCTAAACGGTTAAAGATAGAACATCGCGGTTTTCACCAGTGGATTAAGCACCTCATTTTACATAAAATAAGTCCTATAAGTCTACTCTCAAGAGTTGATAAAGGTACAAACGAATAAAATGTTTATATATCACATTTTCAAATATCTATTTTACTCCATTTTACTCGATCTTCTAAACGGTTAAAGATATTACATCGCAGTTTTCACCAGTGGATTTAGCACCTCATTTTACATAAAATAAGTCTTATAAGTCTACTCTCAAGAGTTGATAAAGGTACAAACGAATAAAATGTATATATATCACATTTTCAAATATCTATTATACTCCATTTTACTCGATCTCCTAAACGGTTAAAGATAGGACATCGCGGTTTTCACCAGTGGATTTAGCACCTCATTTTACATAAAATAAGTCCTATAAGTCTACTCTCAAGAGTTGATAAAGGTACAAACGAATAAAATGTTTATATATCACATTTTCAAATATCTATTATACTCCATTTTACTCGATCTCCTAAACGGTTAAACGGTTAAAGATAGGACATCGCGGTTTTCACCAGTGGATTTAGCACCTTATTTTACATAAAATAAGTCCTATAAGTCTACTCTCAAGAGTTGATAAAGGTACAAACGAATAAAATGTTTATATATCACATTTTCAAATATCTATTATTCTCCATTTTACTCGATCTCCTAAACGGTTAAAGATATTACATAGCGGATTTCACCAGTGGATTTAGCACCTCATTTTACAAAAAATAAGTCCTATAAGTCTACTCTCAAGAGTTGATAAAGGTACAAACGAATAAAATATTTATATATCACATTTTCAAATATCTAATATTCTCCATTTTACTCGATCTCCTAAACGGTTAAAGATAAGACTTCGCGGATTTCACCAGTGGATTTAGCACCTCATTTTACATAAAATAAGTCTTATAAGTCTACTCTCAAGGGTTGATAATCATACAAACGAATAAAATGTTTATATATTACATTTTCAAATATCTATTATTCTCCATTTTACTCGATCTCCTAAGCGGTTAAAGATAGGACATCGCGGTTTTCACCAGTGGATGTAGCACCTCATTTTACATAAAATAAGTCTTATAAGTCTACTCTCAAGAGTTGATGAAGGTACAAACGAATAAAATATTTATATATCACATTTTCAAATATCTAATATTCTCCATTTTACTCGATCTCCTAAACGGTTAAAGATAAGACTTCGCGGATTTCACCAGTGGATTTAGCACCTCATTTTACATAAAATAAGTCTTATAAGTCTACTCTCAAGGGTTGATAATCATACAAACGAATAAATTGTTTATTTATCACATTTTCAAATATCTATTTTTCTCCATTTTACTCGATCTCCTAAACGGTTAAAGATAGGACATCGCGGTTTTTACCAGTGGATTAAGCACCTCATTTTACATAAAATAAGTCCTATAAGTCTACTCTCAAGGGTTGATAAAGATACAAACGAATATAATGTTTATGTATCACATTTTCAAATATCTATTATTCTCCATTTTACTCGATCTCCTAAGCGGTTAAAGATAGGACATCGCGGTTTTCACCAGTGGATTTAGCACCTTATTTTACATAAAATAAGTCCTATAAGTCTACTCTCAAGTGTTGATAAAGGTACAAACGAATACAATGTTTATATATCACATTTTCAAATATCTATTATTTTCCATTTTACTCGATTTCCTAAACGGTTAAAGATAGGACATCGCGGATTTCACCAGTGGATTTAGCACCTCATTTTACATAAAATAAGTCCTGTAAGTCTACTCTCAAGAGTTGATAAAGTTACAAACGGATAAAATTTTTATATATCACATTTTCAAATATCTATTACTCTAAATTTTACTCGATCTCCTAAACGGTTAAAGATAGGACATCGCGGTTTTCTCCAGTGGATTTAGCACCTCATTTTACATTAAATAAGTCCTATAAGTCTACTCTCAAGAGTTGATAAAGTTACAAACGAATAAAATTTTTATATATCACATTTTCAAATATCTATTACTCTAAATTTTACTCGATCTCCTAAACGGTTAAAGATAGGACAACGCGGATTTCTCCAATGGATTTAGAACCTCATTCTACATAAAATAAGTCTATAAGTCTACTCTCAAGAGTTGATAAAGGTACAAACGAATAAAATGTTTATATATCACATTTTCAAATATCTATTATTCTCCATTTTACTCGATCTCCTAAACGGTTAAAGATATTACATCGCGGATTTCACCAGTGGATTTAGCACCTCATTTTACATAAAATAAGTCTTATAAGTCTACTCTCAAGGGTTGATAATCATACAAACGAATAAAATGTTTATATATTACATTTTCAAATATCTATTATTCTCCATTTTACTCGATCTCCTAAACGGTTAAAGATAGAACATCGCGGTTTTCACCAGTGGATTAAGCACCTCATTTTACATAAAATAAGTCCTATAAGTCTACTCTCAAGTGTTGATAAAGGTACAAACGAATAAAATGTTTATATATCACATTTTCAAATACCTATTATTCTCCAATTTACTCGATCTCCTAAACGGTTAAAGATAGGACATCGCGGTTTTCACCAGTGGATTTAGCACCTCATTTTACATAAAATAAGTCCTATAAGTCTACTCTCAAGAGTTGATAAAGGTACAAACGAATAAAATGTTTATATATCACATTTTCAAATACCTATTATTCTCCAATTTACTCGATCTCCTAAACGGTTAAAGATAAGACATCGCGGTTTTCACCAGTGGATTAAGCACCTCATTTTACATAAAATAAGTTCAATAAGTCTACTCTCAAGAGTTGATAAAGATACAAACGAATAAAATGTTTATATATCACATTTTCCAATATCTATTATTCTAAATTTTATTCGATCTCCTAAACGGTTAAACGGTTTAAGATAGGACATCGCGGTTTTCACCATTGGATTTAGCACCTCATTTTACATAAAATAAGTCCTATAAGTCTACTCTCAAGAGTTGATAAAGGTACAAACGAATAAAATGTTTATATATCACATTTTCAAATACCTATTATTCTCCAATTTACTCGATCTCCTAAACGGTTAAAGATAGGACATCGCGGTTTTCACCAGTGGATTAAGCACCTCATTTTACATAAAATAAGTTCAATAAGTCTACTCTCAAGAGTTGATAAAGATACAAACGAATAAAATGGATATATATAACATTTTCAAATATCTATTATTTTAAATTTTACTCGATCTCCTAAACGGTTAAAGATACGACATCGCGGTTTTTACCAGCGGATTTAGCACCTCATTTTACATAAAATAAGTCCTATAAGTCTACTTTCAAAAGTTGATAAAGGTACAAACGAATAAAATGTTTATATATCACATTTTCAAATATCTATTATTCTCCATTTTACTCGATCTCGTAAACGGTTAAAGATAGGACATCGCGGTTTTCACTAGTTGATTTAGCACCTCATTTTACATAAAATAAGTCTTAAAAGTCTACTCTCAAGAATTGTTAAAGGTACAAACGAATAAAATGTTTATATCTCATATTTTCAAATATCTATTATTCTCCATTTTACTCGATCTCCTAAACGGTTAAAGATAGAACATCGCGGTTTTCACCAGTAGATTTAGCATCTCATTTTACATAAAATAAGTCCTATAAGTCTACTCTCAAGAGTTAATAAAGGTACAAACGAATAAAATGTTTATATATCACATTTTCAAATATCTATTATTCTCCATTTTTCTCGATCTCCTAAACGGTGAAAGATAGAACATCGCGGTTTTCACCAGTGGATTATGCACCTCATTTTACATAAAATAAGTCCTATAAGTCTACTTTCAAAAGTTGATAAAGGTACAAACGAATACAATGTTTATATATCACATTTTCAAATATCTATTATTTTCCATTTTACTCGATTTCCTAAACGGTTAAAGATAGGACATCGCGGATTTCACCAGTGGATTAAGCACCTTATTTTACATAAAATAAGTCCTATAAGTCTACTCTCAAGGGTTGATAAAGGTACAAACGAATAAAATGTTTATATATCACATTTTCAAATATCTATTATTCTAAATTTTACTCGATCTCCTAAAGGGTTAAAGATAGGACATCGCGGTGTTTACCAGTGGATTAAGCACCTCATGTTACATAAAATAAGTCCTATAAGTCTAGTCTCAAGAGTTGATAAAGGTACAAACGAATAAAATGTTAATATATCACATTTTCAAATATCTATTATTCTAAATTTTACTCGATCTCCTAAACGGTTAAAAAATATTACATCGCGGTTTTCACCAGAAGATTTAGCACCTCATTTTACATAAAATAAGTCCTATAAGTCTACTCTCACGAGTTGATAAAGGTACAAACGAATAAAATGTTTATATATCACATTTTCAAATATCTATTATTCTAAATCTTACTCGATCTCCTAAACGGTTAAAGATAGGACATCGCGGATTTCACCAGTGGATTTAGCATCTCATTTTACATAAAATAAGTCCTATAAGTCTACTCTCAAGAGTTGATAAAGGTACAAACGAATAAAATATTTATATATCACATTTTCAAATATCTATTATTCTAAATATTACTCGATCTCCTAAACGGTTAAAGATAGGACATCGCGGATTTCACCAGTGGATTTAGCATCTCATTTTACATAAAATAAGTCCTATAAGTCTACTCTCAAGGGTTGATAAAGATACAAACGAATATAATGTTTATGTATGACATTTTCAAATATCTACTATTCTCCATTTTACTCGATCTCCTAAGCGGTTAAAGATAGGACATCGCGGTTTTCACCAATGGATTTAGCACCTTATATTACATAAAATAAGTCCTATAAGTCTACTCTCAAGGGTTGATAAAGATACAAACGAATATAATGTTTATGTATCACATTTTCAAATACCTATTATTCTCCATTTTCTCGATCTCCTAAACGGTTAAAGATAGGACATCGCGGTGTTTACCAGTGGATTAAGCACCTCATTTTACATAAAATAAATCCTATAAGACTACTCTCAAGAGTTGATAAAGGTACAAACGAATAAAATGTTTATATATCACATTTTCAAATATCTATTATTTTCCATTTTACTCGATCTCCTAAGCGGTTAAAGATAGGACATCGCGGTTTTCACCAGTGGATTTAGCACCTCATTTTACATAAAATAAGTCTTATAAGTCTACTCTCAAGAGTTGATAAAGGTACAAACGAATAAAATGTTTATATATCACATTTTCAAATATCTATTATTTTAAATTTTACTCGATCTCCTAAAGGGTTAAAGATAGGACATCGAGGTTTTCTCCAGTGGATTTAGCACCTCATTTTACATAAAATAAGTCTTATAAGTCTACTCTCAAGAGTTGATAAAGGTACAAACGAATAAAATGTTTATATATCACATTTTCAAATATCTATTACTCTAAATTTTACTCGATCTCCTAAACGGTTAAAGATAGGACATCGCGGATTTCTCCAGTGGATTTAGCACCTCATTTTACATAAAATAAGTCCTATAAGTCTACTCTGAAGAGTTGATAAAGGTACAAACGAATAAAATGTTTATATATCACATTTTCAAATATCTATTATTCTAAATTTTACTCGATCTCCTAAACGGTTAAACGGTTAAAGATAGGACATCGCGGTTTTCACCAGTGGATTAAGCACCTCATTTTAAATAAAATAAGTCCTATAAGTTCACTCTCAAGAGTTGATAAAGGTACAAACGAATAAAATGTTTATATATCACATTTTCAAATATCTATTATACTCCATTTTACTCGATCTTCTAAACGGTTAAAGATAGGACATCGCGGTTTTCACCAGTGGATTTAGCACCTCATTTTACATAAAATAAGTCTTATAAGTCTACTCTCAAGAGTTGATAAAGGTACAAACGAATAAAATGTTTATATATCACATTTTCAAATATCTATTATTCTAAATTTTACTCGATCTCCTAAACGGTTAAACGGTTAAAGATAGGACATCGCGGTTTTCACCAGTGGATTAAGCACCTCATTTTAAATAAAATAAGTCCTATAAGTTCACTCTCAAGAGTTGATAAAGGTACAAACGAATAAAATGTTTATATATCACATTTTCAAATATCTATTATTTTAAATTTTACTCGATCTCCTAAAGGGTTAAAGATAGGACATCGAGGTTTTCTCCAGTGGATTTAGCACCTCATTTTACATAAAATAAGTCTTATAAGTCTACTCTCAAGAGTTGATAAAGGTACAAACGAATAAAATGTTTATATATCACATTTTCAAATATCTATTATTCTCCATTTTACTCGATCTCGTAAACGGTTAAAGATAGGACATCGCGGTTTTCACTAGTTGATTTAGCACCTCATTTTACATAAAATAAGTCTTAAAAGTCTACTCTCAAGAATTGTTAAAGGTACAAACGAATAAAATGTTTATATCTCATATTTTCAAATATCTATTATTCTCCATTTTACTCGATCTCCTAAACGGTTAAAGATAGAACATCGCGGTTTTCACCAGTAGATTTAGCATCTCATTTTACATAAAATAAGTCCTATAAGTCTACTCTCAAGAGTTAATAAAGGTACAAACGAATAAAATGTTTATATATCACATTTTCAAATATCTATTATTCTCCATTTTTCTCGATCTCCTAAACGGTGAAAGATAGAACATCGCGGTTTTCACCAGTGGATTATGCACCTCATTTTACATAAAATAAGTCCTATAAGTCTACTTTCAAAAGTTGATAAAGGTACAAACGAATACAATGTTTATATATCACATTTTCAAATATCTATTATTTTCCATTTTACTCGATTTCCTAAACGGTTAAAGATAGGACATCGCGGATTTCACCAGTGGATTAAGCACCTTATTTTACATAAAATAAGTCCTATAAGTCTACTCTCAAGGGTTGATAAAGGTACAAACGAATAAAATGTTTATATATCACATTTTCAAATATCTATTATTCTAAATTTTACTCGATCTCCTAAAGGGTTAAAGATAGGACATCGCGGTGTTTACCAGTGGATTAAGCACCTCATGTTACATAAAATAAGTCCTATAAGTCTAGTCTCAAGAGTTGATAAAAGTACAAACGAATAAAATGTTAATATATCACATTTTCAAATATCTATTATTCTAAATTTTACTCGATCTCCTAAACGGTTAAAAAATATTACATCGCGGTTTTCACCAGAAGATTTAGCACCTCATTTTACATAAAATAAGTCCTATAAGTCTACTCTCACGAGTTGATAAAGGTACAAACGAATAAAATGTTTATATATCACATTTTCAAATATCTATTATTCTAAATCTTACTCGATCTCCTAAACGGTTAAAGATAGGACATCGCGGATTTCACCAGTGGATTTAGCATCTCATTTTACATAAAATAAGTCCTATAAGTCTACTCTCAAGAGTTGATAAAGGTACAAACGAATAAAATATTTATATATCACATTTTCAAATATCTATTATTCTAAATATTACTCGATCTCCTAAACGGTTAAAGATAGGACATCGCGGATTTCACCAGTGGATTTAGCATCTCATTTTACATAAAATAAGTCCTATAAGTCTACTCTCAAGGGTTGATAAAGATACAAACGAATATAATGTTTATGTATGACATTTTCAAATATCTACTATTCTCCATTTTACTCGATCTCCTAAGCGGTTAAAGATAGGACATCGCGGTTTTCACCAATGGATTTAGCACCTTATATTACATAAAATAAGTCCTATAAGTCTACTCTCAAGGGTTGATAAAGATACAAACGAATATAATGTTTATGTATCACATTTTCAAATACCTATTATTCTCCATTTTCTCGATCTCCTAAACGGTTAAAGATAGGACATCGCGGTGTTTACCAGTGGATTAAGCACCTCATTTTACATAAAATAAATCCTATAAGACTACTCTCAAGAGTTGATAAAGGTACAAACGAATAAAATGTTTATATATCACATTTTCAAATATCTATTATTTTCCATTTTACTCGATCTCCTAAGCGGTTAAAGATAGGACATCGCGGTTTTCACCAGTGGATTTAGCACCTCATTTTACATAAAATAAGTCTTATAAGTCTACTCTCAAGAGTTGATAAAGGTACAAACGAATAAAATGTTTATATATCACATTTTCAAATATCTATTATTTTAAATTTTACTCGATCTCCTAAAGGGTTAAAGATAGGACATCGAGGTTTTCTCCAGTGGATTTAGCACCTCATTTTACATAAAATAAGTCTTATAAGTCTACTCTCAAGAGTTGATAAAGGTACAAACGAATAAAATGTTTATATATCACATTTTCAAATATCTATTACTCTAAATTTTACTCGATCTCCTAAACGGTTAAAGATAGGACATCGCGGATTTCTCCAGTGGATTTAGCACCTCATTTTACATAAAATAAGTCCTATAAGTCTACTCTGAAGAGTTGATAAAGGTACAAACGAATAAAATGTTTATATATCACATTTTCAAATATCTATTATTCTAAATTTTACTCGATCTCCTAAACGGTTAAACGGTTAAAGATAGGACATCGCGGTTTTCACCAGTGGATTAAGCACCTCATTTTAAATAAAATAAGTCCTATAAGTTCACTCTCAAGAGTTGATAAAGGTACAAACGAATAAAATGTTTATATATCACATTTTCAAATATCTATTATACTCCATTTTACTCGATCTTCTAAACGGTTAAAGATAGGACATCGCGGTTTTCACCAGTGGATTTAGCACCTCATTTTACATAAAATAAGTCCTATAAGTCTACTCTCAAGAGTTGATAAAGGTACAAACGAATAAAATGTTAATATATCACATTTTTAAATATCTATTATTCTAAATTTTACTCGATCTCCTAAACGGTTAAAAAATATTACATCGCGGTTTTCACCAGTGGATTTAGCACCTCATTTTACATAAAATAAGTCCTATAAGTCTACTCTCAAGGGTTGATAATCATACAAACGAATAAATTGTTTATATATCACATTTTCAAATATCTAATATTCTCCATTTTACTCGATCTCCTAAACGGTTAAAGATAGGACATCGCGGTTTTCACCAGTGGATTTAGCACCTTATTTTACATAAAATAAGTCCTATAAGTCTACTCTCAAGTGTTGATAAAGGTACAAACGAATACAATGTTTATATATCACATTTTCAAATATCTATTATTTTCCATTTTACTCGATTTTCTAAACGGTTAAAGATAGGACATCGCGGATTTCACCAGTAAATTTAGCACTTCATTTTACATAAAATAAGTCCTGTAAGTCTACTCTCAAGAGTTGATAAAGTTACAAACGAATAAAATGTTTATATATCACATTTTCAAATATCTATTATTCTCCATTTTACTCGATCTCCTAAACGGTTAAAGATAGGACATCGCGGTTTTCACCAGTGGATTTAGCACCTCATTTTACATAAAATAAGTCCTATAAGTCTACTCTCAAGGGTTGATAAAGATACAAACGAATATAATGTTTATGTTTCACATTTTCAAATACCTATTATTCTCCATTTTCTCGATCTCCTAAACGGTTAAAGATAGGACATCGCGGTGTTTACCAGTGGATTAAGCACCTCATTTTACATAAAATAAGTCCTATAAGTCTACTCTCAAAAGTTGATAAAGGTACAAACAAATAAAATGATTATATATCACATTTTCAAATATCTATTATTCTCCATTTTACTCGATCTCCTAAACGGTTAAAGATAGAACATCGCGGTTTTCACCAGTGGATTTAGCACCTCATTTTACATAAAATAAGTCCTATAAGTCTACTCTCAAGGGTTGATAAAGATACAAACGAATATAATGTTTATGTATCACATTTTCAAATATCTATTATACTCCATTTTACTCGATCTTCTAAACGGTTAAAGATAGGACATCGCGGTTTTCACCAGTGGATTTAGCACCTCATTTTACATAAAATAAGTCTTATAAGTCTACTCTCAAGAGTTGATAAAGGTACAAACGAATAAAATGTTTATATATCACATTTTCAAATATCTATTATTCTAAATTTTACTCGATCTCCTAAACGGTTAAACGGTTAAAGATAGGACATCGCGGTTTTCACCAGTGGATTAAGCACCTCATTTTAAATAAAATAAGTCCTATAAGTTCACTCTCAAGAGTTGATAAAGGTACAAACGAATAAAATGTTTATATATCACATTTTCAAATATCTATTATACTCCATTTTACTCGATCTTCTAAACGGTTAAAGATAGGACATCGCGGTTTTCACTAGTGGATTTAGCACCTCATTTTACATAAAATAAGTCCTATAAGTCTACTCTCAAGGGTTGATAAAGGTACAAACGAATAAAATGTTAATATATCACATTTTCAAATATCTATTATTCTAAATTTTACTCAATCTCCTAAACGGTTAAAAAATATTACATCGCGGTTTTCACCAGTGGATTTAGCACCTCATTTTACATAAAATAAGTCCTATAAGTCTACTCTCAAGGGTTGATAATCATACAAACGAATAAATTGTTTATATATCACATTTTCAAATATCTAATATTCTCCATTTTACTCGATCTCCTAAACGGTTAAAGATAGGACATCGCGGTTTTCACCAGTGGATTTAGCACCTTATTTTACATAAAATAAGTCCTATAAGTCTACTCTCAAGTGTTGATAAAGGTACAAACGAATACAATGTTTATATATCACATTTTCAAATATCTATTATTTTCCATTTTACTCGATTTCCTAAACGGTTAAAGATAGGACATCGCGGATTTCACCAGTGGATTTAGCACTTCATTTTACATAAAATAAGTCCTGTAAGTCTACTCTCAAGAGTTGATAAAGTTACAAACGAATAAAATGTTTATATATCACATTTTCAAATATCTATTATTCTCCATTTTACTCGATCTCCTAAACGGTTAAAGATAGGACATCGCGGTTTTCACCAGTGGATTTAGCACCTCATTTTACATAAAATAAGTCCTATAAGTCTACTCTCAAGGGTTGATAAAGATACAAACGAATATAATGTTTATGTATCACATTTTCAAATATCTATTATACTCCATTTTACTCGATCTTCTAAACGGTTAAAGATAGGACATCGCGGTTTTCACCAGTGGATTTAGCACCTCATTTTACATAAAATAAGTCTTATAAGTCTACTCTCAAGAGTTGATAAAGGTACAAACGAATAAAATGTTTATATATCACATTTTCAAATATCTATTATTCTAAATTTTACTCGATCTCCTAAACGGTTAAACGGTTAAAGATAGGACATCGCGGTTTTCACCAGTGGATTAAGCACCTCATTTTAAATAAAATAAGTCCTATAAGTTCACTCTCAAGAGTTGATAAAGGTACAAACGAATAAAATGTTTATATATCACATTTTCAAATATCTATTATACTCCATTTTACTCGATCTTCTAAACGGTTAAAGATAGGACATCGCGGTTTTCACTAGTGGATTTAGCACCTCATTTTACATAAAATAAGTCCTATAAGTCTACTCTCAAGAGTTGATAAAGGTACAAACGAATAAAATGTTAATATATCACATTTTCAAATATCTATTATTCAAAATTTTACTCGATCTCCTAAACGGTTAAAAAATATTAAATCGCGGTTTTCACCAGTGGATTTAGCACCTCATTTTACATAAAATAAGTCCTATAAGTCTACTCTCAAGGGTTGATAATCATACAAACGAATAAATTGTTTATATATCACATTTTCAAATATCTAATATTCTCCATTTTACTCGATCTCCTAAACGGTTAAAGATAGGACATCGCGGTTTTCACCAGTGGATTTAGCACCTTATTTTACATAAAATAAGTCCTATAAGTCTACTCTCAAGTGTTGATAAAGGTACAAACGAATACAATGTTTATATATCACATTTTCAAATATCTATTATTTTCTATTTTACTCGATTTCCTAAACGGTTAAAGATAGGACATCGCGGATTTCACCAGTGGATTTAGCACTTCATTTTACATAAAATAAGTCCTGTAAGTCTACTCTCAAGAGTTGATAAAGTTACAAACGAATAAAATGTTTATATATCACATTTTCAAATATCTATTATTCTCCATTTTACTCGATCTCCTAAACGGTTAAAGATAGGACATCGCGGTTTTCACCAGTGGATTTAGCACCTCATTTTACATAAAATAAGTCCTATAAGTCTACTCTCAAGGGTTGATAAAGATACAAACGAATATAATGTTTATGTTTCACATTTTCAAATACCTATTATTCTCCATTTTCTCGATCTCCTAAACAATTAAAGATAGGACATCGCGGTGTTTACCAGTGGATTAAGCACCTCATTTTACATAAAATAAGTCCTATAAGTCTACTCTCAAAAGTTGATAAAGGTACAAACAAATAAAATGATTATATATCACATTTTCAAATATCTATTATTCTCCATTTTACTCGATCTCCTAAACGGTTAAAGATAGGACATCGCGGTTTTCGCCAGTGGATTTAGCACCTCATTTTACATAAAATAAGTCCTATAAGTCTACTCTCAAGGGTTGATAAAGATTCAAACGAATATAATGTTTATGTATCACATTTTCAAATATCTATTATTCTCCATTTTACTCGATCTCCTAAGCGGTTAAAGATAGGACATCGCGGTTTTCACCAGTGGATTTAGCACCTCATTTTACATTATATAAGTCTTATAAGTCTACTTTCAAGAGTTGATAAAGGTACAAACGAATAAAATGATTATATATCACATTTCCAAATATCTATTATACTCCATTTTACTCGATCTTCTAAACGGTTAAAGATAGGACATCGCGGTTTTCACCAGTGGATTTAGCACCTCATTTTACATTATATAAGTCTTATAAGTCTACTCTCAAGAGTTGATAAAGGTACAAACGAATAAAATGTTTATATATCACATTTTCAAATATCTATTATTCTAAATTTTACTCGATCTCCTAAAGGGTTAAAGATAGGACATCGCGGTGTTTACCAGTGGATTTAGCACCTCATGTTACATAAAATAAGTCCTATAAGTCTAGTCTCAAGAGTTGATAAAGGTACAAACGAATAAAATGTTAATATATCACATTTTCAAATATCTATTATTCTAAATTTTACTCGATCTCCTAAACGGTTAAAAAATATTACATCGCGGTTTTCACCAGAAGATTTAGCACCTCATTTTACATAAAATAAGTCCTATAAGTCTACTCTCAAGAGTTGATAAAGGTACAAACGAATAAAATGTTTATATATCACATTTTCAAATATCTATTATTCTAAATCTTACTCGATCTCCTAAACGGTTAAAGATAGGACATCGCGGATTTCACCAGTGGATTTAGCATCTCATTTTACATAAAATAAGTCCTATAAGTCTACTCTCAAGAGTTGATAAAGGTACAAACGAATAAAATATTTATATATCACATTTTCAAATATCTATTATTCTAAATATTACTCGATCTCCTAATCGGTTAAAGATAGGACATCGCGGATTTCACCAGTGGATTTAGCATCTTATTTTACATAAAATAAGTCCTATAAGTCTACTCTCAAGGGTTGATAAAGATACAAACGAATATAATGTTTATGTATCACATTTTCAAATATATATTATTCTCCATTTTACTCGATCTCCTAAGCGGTTAAAGATAGGACATCGCGGTTTTCACCAGTGGATTTAGCACCTTATATTACATAAAATAAGTCCTATAAGTCTACTCTCAAGGGTTGATAAAGATACAAACGAATATAATGTTTATGTATCACATTTTCAAATATCTATTATTCTCCATTTTACTCGATCTCCTAAGCGGTTAAAGATAGGACATCGCGGTTTTCACCAGTGGATTTAGCACCTTATTTTACATAAAATAAGTCCTATAAGTCTACTCTCAAGTGTTGATAAAGGTACAAACGAATACAATGTTTATATATCACATTTTCAAATATCTAATATTCTCCATTTTACTCGATCTCCTAAACGGTTAAAGATAAGACTTCGCGGATTTCACCAGTGGATTTAGCACCTCATTTTACATAAAATAAGTCTTATAAGTCTACTCTCAAGGGTTGATAATCATACAAACGAATAAATTGTTTATATATCACATTTTCAAATATCTATTATTCTCCATTTTACTCGATCTCCTAAACGGTTAAAGATAGGACATCGCGGTTTTTACCAGTAAATTAAGCACCTCATTTTACATAAAATAAGTCCTATAAGTCTACTCTCAAGGGTTGATAAAGATACAAACGAATAAAATGTTTATGTATCACATTTTCAAATATCTATTATTCTCCATTTTACTCGATCTCCTAAACGGTTAAAGATAGGACATCGCGGTTTTTACCAGTGGATTAAGCACCTCATTTTACATAAAATAAGTCCTGTAAGTCTACTCTCAAGAGTTGATAAAGTTACAAACGAATAAAATGTTTATATATCACATTTTCAAATACCTATTATTCTCCATTTTCTCGATCTCCTAAACGGTTAAAGATAGGACATCGCGGTGTTTACCAGTGGATTAAGCACCTCATTTTACATAAAATAAGTCCTATAAGTCTACTCTCAAAAGTTGATAAAGGTACAAACGAATAAAATGATTATATATCACATTTCCAAATATCTATTATTCTCCATTTTACTCGATCTTTTAAACGGTTAAAGATAGGACATCGCGGTTTTCACCAGTGGATTTAGCACCTCATTTTACATAAAATAAGTCCTATAAGTCTACTCTCAAGGGTTGATAAAGATACAAACGAATATAATGTTTATGTATCACATTTTCAAATATCTATTATTCTCCATTTTACTCGATCTCCTAAGCGGTTAAAGATAGGACATCGCGGTTTTCACCAGTGGATTTAGCACCTTATTTTACATAAAATAAGTCCCATAAGTCTACTCTCAAGTGTTGATAAAGGTACAAACGAATACAATGTTTATATATCACATTTTCAAATATCTATTATTTTCCATTTTACTCGATTTCCTAAACGGTTAAAGATAGGACATCGCGGATTTCACCAGTGGATTTAGCACCTCATTTTACATTAAATAAGTCCTATAAGTCTACTCTGAAGAGTTGATAAAGGTACAAACGGATAAAATGTTTATATATCACATTTTCAAATATCTATTATTCTAAATTTTACTCGATCTCCTAAACGGTTAAACGGTTAAAGATAGGACATCGCGGTTTTCACCAGTGGATTAAGCACCTCATTTTACATAAAATAAGTCCTATAAGTCTACTCTCAAGGGTTGATAAAGGTACAAACGAATAAAATGTTTATATATCACATTTTCAAATATCTATTATACTCCATTTTACTCGATCTTCTAAACGGTTAAAGATAGGACATCGCGGTTTTCACCAGTGGATTTAGCACCTCATTTTACATAAAATAAGTCTTATAAGTCTACTCTCAAGAGTTGATAAAGGTACAAACGAATAAAATGTTTATTTATCACATTTTCAAATACCTATTATTCTCCATTTTCTCGATCTCCTAAACGGTTGAAGATAGGACATCGCGGTGTTTACCAGTGGATTAAGCACCTCATTTTACATAAAATAAGTCCTATAAGTCTACTCTCAAGGGTTGATAAAGATACAAACGAATAAAATGTTTATGTATCACATTTTCAAATATCTATTATTCTCCATTTTACTCGATCTCCTAAACGGTTAAAGATAGGACATCGCGGTTTTTACCAGTGGATTAAGCACCTCATTTTACATAAAATAAGTAATATAAGTCTACTCTCAAGTGTTGATAAAGGTACAAACGAATACAATGTTTATATATCACATTTTCAAATATCTAATATTCTCCATTTTACTCGATCTCCTAAACGGTTAAAGATAAGACTTCGCGGATTTCACCAGTGGATTTAGCACCTCATTTTACATAAAATAAGTCTTATAAGTCTACTCTCAAGGGTTGATAATCATACAAACGAATAAATTGTTTATATATCACATTTTCAAATATCTATTATTCTCCATTTTACTCGATCTCCTAAACGGTTAAAGATAGGACATCGCGGTTTTTACCAGTGGATTAAGCACCTCATTTTACATAAAATAAGTCCTATAAGTCTACTCTCAAGGGTTGATAAAGATACAAACGAATAAAATGTTTATGTATCACATTTTCAAATATCTATTATTCTCCATTTTACTCGATCTCCTAAACGGTTAAAGATAGGACATCGCGGTTTTTACCAGTGGATTAAGCACCTCATTTTACATAAAATAAGTCCTGTAAGTCTACTCTCAAGAGTTGATAAAGTTACAAACGAATAAAATGTTTATATATCACATTTTCAAATACCTATTATTCTCCATTTTCTCGATCTCCTAAACGGTTAAAGATAGGACATCGCGGTTTTCACCAGTGGATTTAGCACCTTATTTTACATAAAATAAGTCCTAAAAGTCTACTCTCAAGGGTTGATAAAGATACAAACGAATAAAATGTTTATGTATCACATTTTCAAATATCTATTATTCTCCATTTTACTCGATCTCCTAAACGGTTAAAGATAGGACATCGCGGTTTTTACCAGTGGATTAAGCACCTCATTTTACATAAAATAAGTCCTGTAAGTCTACTCTCAAGAGTTGATAAAGTTACAAACGAATAAAATGTTTATATATCACATTTTCAAATACCTATTATTCTCCATTTTCTCGATCTCCTAAACGGTTAAAGATAGGACATCGCGGTTTTCACCAGTGGATTTAGCACCTTATTTTACATAAAATAAGTCCCATAAGTCTTTTCTCAAGTGTTGATAAAGGTACAAACGAATACAATGTTTATATATCACATTTTCAAATATCTATTATTTTCCATTTTACTCGATTTCCTAAACGGTTAAAGATAGGACATCGCGGATTTCACCAGTGGATTTAGCACCTCATTTTACATTAAATAAGTCCTATAAGTCTACTCTGAAGAGTTGATAAAGGTACAAACGGATAAAATGTTTATATATCACATTTTCAAATATCTATTATTCTAAATTTTACTCGATCTCCTAAACGGTTAAAAAATATTACATCGCGGTTTTCACCAGTGGATTTAGCACCTCATTTTACATTAAATAAGTCCTATAAGTCTACTCTCAAGGGTTGATAATCATACAAACGAATAAATTGTTTATATATCACATTTTCAAATATCTAATATTCTCCATTTTACTCGATCTCCTAAACGGTTAAAGATAGGACATCGCGGTTTTCACCAGTGGATTTAGCACCTTATTTTACATAAAATAAGTCCTATAAGTCTACTCTCAAGTGTTGATAAAGGTACAAACGAATACAATGTTTATATATCACATTTTCAAATATCTATTATTTTCCATTTTACTCGATTTCCTAAACGGTTAAAGATAGGACATCGCGGATTTCACCAGTGGATTTAGCACTTCATTTTACATAAAATAAGTCCTGTAAGTCTACTCTCAAGAGTTGATAAAGTTACAAACGAATAAAATGTTTATATATCACATTTTCAAATATCTATTATTCTCCATTTTACTCGATCTCCTAAACGGTTAAAGATAGGACATCGCGGTTTTCACCAGTGGATTTAGCACCTCATTTTACATAAAATAAGTCCTATAAGTCTACTCTCAAGGGTTGATAAAGATACAAACGAATATAATGTTTATGTTTCACATTTTCAAATACCTATTATTCTCCATTTTCTCGATCTCCTAAACGGTTAAAGATAGGACATCGCGGTGTTTACCAGTGGATTAAGCACCTCATTTTACATAAAATAAGTCCTATAAGTCTACTCTCAAAAGTTGATAAAGGTACAAACAAATAAAATGATTATATATCACATTTTCAAATATCTATTATTCTCCATTTTACTCGATCTCCTAATCGGTTAAAGATAGGACATCGCGGTTTTCACCAGTGGATTTAGCACCTCATTTTACATAAAATAAGTCCTATAAGTCTACTCTCAAGGGTTGATAAAGATACAAACGAATATAATGTTTATGTATCACATTTTCAAATATCTATTATTCTCCATTTTACTCGATCTCCTAAGCGGTTAAAGATAGGACATCGCGGTTTTCACCAGTGGATTTAGCACCTCATTTTACATTATATAAGTCTTATAAGTCTACTTTCAAGAGTTGATAAAGGTACAAACGAATAAAATGATTATATATCACATTTCCAAATATCTATTATACTCCATTTTACTCGATCTTCTAAACGGTTAAAGATAGGACATCGCGGTTTTCACCAGTGGATTTAGCACCTCATTTTACATTATATAAGTCTTATAAGTCTACTCTCAAAAGTTGATAAAGGTACAAACGAATAAAATGTTTATATATCACATTTTCAAATATCTATTATTCTAAATTTTACTCGATCTCCTAAAGGGTTAAAGATAGGACATCGCGGTGTTTACCAGTGGATTTAGCACCTTATATTACATAAAATAAGTCCTATAAGTCTACTCTCAAGGGTTGATAAAAATACAAACGAATATAATGTTTATGTATCACATTTTCAAATATCTATTATTCTCCATTTTACTCGATCTCCTAAGCGGTTAAAGATAGGACATCGCGGTTTTCACCAGTGGATTTAGCACCTTATTTTACATAAAATAAGTCCTATAAGTCTACTCTCAAGTGTTGATAAAGGTACAAACGAATACAATGTTTATATATCACATTTTCAAATATCTAATATTCTCCATTTTACTCGATCTCCTAAACGGTTAAAGATAAGACTTCGCGGATTTCACCACCTCATTTTACATAAAATAAGTCCTGTAAGTCTACTCTCAAGAGTTGATAAAGTTACAAACGAATAAAATGTTTATATATCACATTTTCAAATACCTATTATTCTCCATTTTCTCGATCTCCTAAACGGTTAAAGATAGGACATCGCAGTGTTTACCAGTGGATTAAGCACCTCATTTTACATAAAATAAGTCCTATAAGTCTACTCTCAAAAGTTGATAAAGGTACAAACGAATAAAATGATTATATATCACATTTCCAAATATCTATTATTCTCCATTTTACTCGATCTCCTAAACGGTTAAAGATAGGACATCGCGGTTTTCACCAGTGGATTTAGCACCTCATTTTACATAAAATAAGTCCTATAAGTCTACTCTCAAGGGTTGATAAAGATACAAACGAATATAATGTTTATGTATCAAATTTTCAAATATCTATTATTCTCCATTTTACTCGATCTCCTAAACGGTTAAAGATAGGACATCGCGGTTTTCACCAGTGGATTTAGCACCTTATTTTACATAAAATAAGTCCCATAAGTCTACTCTCAAGTGTTGATAAAGGTACAAACGAATACAATGTTTATATATCACATTTTCAAATATCTATTATTTTCCATTTTACTCGATTTCCTAAACGGTTAAAGATAGGACATCGCGGATTTCACCAGTGGATTTAGCACCTCATTTTACATTAAATAAGTCCTATAAGTCTACTCTGAAGAGTTGATAAAGGTACAAACGGATAAAATGTTTATATATCACATTTTCAAATATCTATTATTCTAAATTTTACTCGATCTCCTAAACGGTTAAACGGTTAAAGATAGGACATCGCGGTTTTCACCAGTGGATTAAGCACCTCATTTTACATAAAATAAGTCCTATAAGTCTACTCTCAAGGGTTGATAAAGGTACAAACGAATAAAATGTTTATATATCACATTTTCAAATATCTATTTTACTCCATTTTACTCGATCTTCTAAACGGTTAAAGATAGGACATCGCGGTTTTCACCAGTGGATTTAGCACCTCATTTTACATAAAATAAGTCTTATAAGTCTACTCTCAAGAGTTGATAAAGGTACAAACGAATAAAATGTTTATTTATCACATTTTCAAATACCTATTATTCTCCATTTTCTCGATCTCCTAAACGGTTGAAGATAGGACATCGCGGTGTTTACCAGTGGATTAAGCACCTCATTTTACATAAAATAAGTCCTATAAGTCTACTCTCAAGGGTTGATAAAGATACAAACGAATAAAATGTTTATGTATCACATTTTCAAATATCTATTATTCTCCATTTTACTCGATCTCCTAAACGGTTAAAGATAGGACATCGCGGTTTTTACCAGTGGATTAAGCACCTCATTTTACATAAAATAAGTCCTATAAGTCTACTCTCAAGTGTTGATAAAGGTACAAACGAATACAATGTTTATATATCACATTTTCAAATATCTAATATTCTCCATTTTACTCGATCTCCTAAACGGTTAAAGATAAGACTTCGCGGATTTCACCAGTGGATTTAGCACCTCATTTTACATAAAATAAGTCTTATAAGTCTACTCTCAAGGGTTGATAATCATACAAACGAATAAATTGTTTATATATCACATTTTCAAATATCTATTATTCTCCATTTTACTCGATCTCCTAAACGGTTAAAGATAGGACATCGCGGTTTTTACCAGTGGATTAAGCACCTCATTTTACATAAAATAAGTCCTATAAGTCTACTCTCAAGGGTTGATAAAGATACAAACGAATAAAATGTTTATGTATCACATTTTCAAATATCTATTATTCTCCATTTTACTCGATCTCCTAAACGGTTAAAGATAGGACATCGCGGTTTTTACCAGTGGATTAAGCACCTCATTTTACATAAAATAAGTCCTGTAAGTCTACTCTCAAGAGTTGATAAAGTTACAAACGAATAAAATGTTTATATATCACATTTTCAAATACCTATTATTCTCCATTTTCTCGATCTCCTAAACGGTTAAAGATAGGACATCGCGGTGTTTACCAGTGGATTAAGCACCTCATTTTACATAAAATAAGTCCTATAAGTCTACTCTCAGAAGTTGATAAAGGTACAAACGAATAAAATGATTATATATCACATTTCCAAATATCTATTATTCTCCATTTTACTCGATCTCCTAAACGGTTAAAGATAGGACATCGCGGTTTTCACCAGTGGATTTAGCACCTCATTTTACATAAAATAAGTCCTATAAGTCTACTCTCAAGGGTTGATAAAGATACAAACGAATATAATGTTTATGTATCACATTTTCAAATATCTATTATTCTCCATTTTACTCGATCTCCTAAGCGGTTAAAGATAGGACATCGCGGTTTTCACCAGTGGATTTAGCACCTTATTTTACATAAAATAAGTCCCATAAGTCTACTCTCAAGTGTTGATAAAGGTACAAACGAATACAATGTTTATATATCACATTTTCAAATATCTATTATTTTCCATTTTACTCGATTTCCTAAACGGTTAAAGATAGGACATCGCGGATTTCACCAGTGGATTTAGCACCTCATTTTACATTAAATAAGTCGTATAAGTCTACTCTGAAGAGTTGATAAAGGTACAAACGGATAAAATGTTTATATATCACATTTTCAAATATCTATTATTCTAAATTTTACTCGATCTCCTAAACGGTTAAACGGTTAAAGATAGGACATCGCGGTTTTCACCAGTGGATTAAGCACCTCATTTTACATAAAATAAGTCCTATAAGTCTACTCTCAAGGGTTGATAAAGGTACAAACGAATAAATTGTTTATATATCACATTTTCAAATATCTATTATACTCCATTTTACTCGATCTTCTAAACGGTTAAAGATAGGACATCGCGGTTTTCACCAGTGGATTTAGCACCTCATTTTACATAAAATAAGTCTTATAAGTCTACTCTCAAGAGTTGATAAAGGTACAAACGAATAAAATGTTTATATATCACATTTTCAAATATCTATTATTCTAAATTATACTCGATCTCCTAAAGGGTTAAAGATAGGACATCGCGGTGTTTACCAGTGGATTTAGCACCTCATTTTACATAAAATAAGTCCTATAAGTCTACTCTGAAGAGTTGATAAAGGTACAAACGAATAAAATGTTTATATATCACATTTTCAAATATCTATTATTCTAAATTTTACTCGATCTCCTAAACGGTTAAACGGTTAAAGATAGGACATCGCGGTTTTCACCAGTGGATTAAGCACCTCATTTTACATAAAATAAGTCCTAAAAGTCTTCTCTCAAGAGTTGATAAAGGTACAACCGAATAAAATGTTTATATATCACATTTTCAAATATCTATTATACTCCATTTTACTCGATCTTTTAAACGGTTAAAGATAGGACATCGCGGTTTTCACCAGTGGATTTAGCACCTCATTTTACATTATATAAGTCTTATAAGTCTACTCTCAAGAGTTGATAAAGGTACAAACGAATAAAATGTTTATATATCACATTTTCAAATATCTATTATTCTAAATTTTACTCGATCTCCTAAAGGGTTAAAGATAGGACATCGCGGTGTTTACCAGTGGATTTAGCACCTCATGTTACATAAAATAAGTCCTATAAGTCTAGTCTCAAGAGTTGATAAAGGTACAAACGAATAAAATGTTAATATATCACATTTTCAAATATCTATTATTCTAAATTTTACTCGATCTCCTAAACGGTTAAAAAATATTACATCGCGGTTTTCACCAGAAGATTTAGCACCTCATTTTACATAAAATAAGTCCTATAAGTCTACTCTCAAGAGTTGATAAAGGTACAAACGAATAAAATGTTTATATATCACATTTTCAAATATCTATTATTCTAAATCTTACTCGATCTCCTAAACGGTTAAAGATAGGACATCGCGGTTTTCACCGGTGGATTTAGCACCTCATTTTACATAAAATAAGTCCTATAAGTCTACTCTCAAGAGTTGATAAAGGTACAAACGAATAAAATGTTTATATATCACATTTTCAAATATCTATTATTCTAAATATTACTCGATCTCCTAAACGGTTAAAGATAGGACATCGCGGTTTTTACCAGTAGATTTAGCACCTCATTTTACATAAAATAAGTCCTATAAGTCTACTCTCAAGAGTTGATAAAGGTACAAACGAATAAAATATTTATATATCACATTTTCAAATATCTAATATTCTCCATTTTACTCGATCTCCTAAACGGTTAAAGATAAGAAATCGCGGATTTTACCAGTGGATTTAGCACCTCATTTTACATAAAATAAGTCTTATAAGTCTACTCTCAATTGTTGATAATCATACAAACGAATAAAATGTTTATATATCATATTTTCAAATATCTATTATTCTCCATTTTACTCGATCTCCTAAGCGGTTAAAGATAGGACATCGCGGATTTCACCAGTGGATTTAGCACCTCATTTTACATAAAATAAGTCCTATAAGTCTATTCTCAAGAGTTGATAAAGGTACAAACGAATAAAATATTTATATATCACATTTTCAAATATGTAATATTCTCCATTTTACTCGATCTCCTAAACGGTTAAAGATAAGACTTCGCGGATTTCACCAGTGGATTTAGCACCTCATTTTACATAAAATAAGTCTTATAAGTCTACTCTCAAGGGTTGATAATCATACAAACGAATAAAATATTTATATATCACATTTTCAAATATGTAATATTCTCCATTTTACTCGATCTCCTAAACGGTTAAAGATAAGACTTCGCGGATTTCACCAGTGGATTTAGCACCTCATTTTACATAAAATAAGTCTTATAAGTCTACTCTCAAGGGTTGATAATCATACAAACGAATAAAACGTTTATATATCACATTTTCAAATATCTATTATTCTCCATTTTACTCGATCTCCTAAGCGGTTAAAGATAGGACATCGCGGTTTTCACCAGTGGATTTAGCACCTCATTTTACATAAAATAAGCCCTATAAGTCTACTCTCAAGAGTTGATAAAGGTACAAACGAATAAAATATTTATATATCAAATTTTCAAATATCTAATATTCTCCATTTTACTCGATCTCCTAAACGGTTAAAGATAAGACTTCGCGGTTTTCACCAGTGGTTTTAGCACCTCATTTTACATAAAATAAGTCTAATAAGTCAACTCTCAAGAGTTGATAAAGGTACAAACGAATAAAATGTTTATATATCACATTTTCAAATATCTATTATTCTAAATTTTACTCGATCTCCTAAAGGGTTAAAGATAGGACATCGCGGTGTTTACCAGTGGATTAAGCACCTCATTTTACATAAAATAAGTCCTATAAGTCTACTCTCAAGGGTTGATAAAGATACAAACGAATATAATGTTTATGTATCACATTTTCAAATATCTATTATTCTCCATTTTACTCGATCTCCTAAGCGGTTAAAGATAGGACATCGCGGTTTTCGCCAGTGGATTTAGCACCTTATATTACATAAAATAAGTCCTATAAGTCTACTCTCAAGGGTTGATAAAGATACAAACGAATATAATGTTTATGTATCACATTTTCAAATATCTATTATTCTCCATTTTACTCGATCTCCTAAGCGGTTAAAGATAGGACATCGCGGTTTTCACCAGTGGATTTAGCACCTTATTTTACATAAAATAAGTCCTATAAGTCTACTCTCAAGTGTTGATAAAGGTACAAACGAATACAATGTTTATATATCACATTTTCAAATATCTAATATTCTCCATTTTACTCGATCTCCTAAACGGTTAAAGATAAGACTTCGCGGATTTCACCAGTGGATTTAGCACCTCATTTTACATAAAATAAGTCTTATAAGTCTACTCTCAAGGGTTGATAATCATACAAACGAATAAATTGTTTATATATCACATTTTCAAATATCTATTATTCTCCATTTTACTCGATCTCCTAAACGGTTAAAGATAGGACATCGCGGATTTTACCAGTGGATTAAGCACCTCATTTTACATAAAAAAAGTCCTATAAGTCTACTCTCAAGGGTTGATAAAGATACAAACGAATAAAATGTTTATGTATCACATTTTCAAATATCTATTATTCTCCATTTTACTCGATCTCCTAAGCGGTTAAAGATGGGACATCGCGGTTTTCACCAGTGGATTTAGCACCTTATTTTACATAAAATAAGTCCTATAAGTCTACTCTCAAGGGTTGATAAAGATACAAACGAATATAATGTTTATGTATCACATTTTCAAATATCTATTATTCTCCATTTTACTCGATTTCCTAAACGGTTAAAGATAGGACATCGCGGATTTCACCAGTGGATTTAGCACCTCATTTTACATAAAATAAGTCCTGTAAGTCTACTCTCAAGAGTTGATAAAGTTACAAACGAATAAAATGTTTATATATCACATTTTCAAATACCTATTATTCTCCATTTTCTCGATCTCCTAAACGGTTAAAGATAGGACATCGCGGTGTTTACCAGTGGATTAAGCACCTCATTTTACATAAAATAAGTCTTATAAGTCTACTCTCAATTGTTGATAATCATACAAACGAATAAAATGTTTATATATCATATTTTCAAATATCTATTATTCTCCATTTTACTCGATCTCCTAAGCGGTTAAAGATAGGACATCGCGGATTTCACCAGTGGATTTAGCACCTCATTTTACATAAAATAAGTCCTATAAGTCTACTCTCAAGAGTTGATAAAGGTACAAACGAATAAAATATTTATATATCACATTTTCAAATACCTATTATTCTCCATTTTCTCGATCTCCTAAACGGTTAAAGATAAGAAATCGTGGATTTCACCAGTGGATTTAGCACCTCATTTTACATAAAATAAGTCTTATAAGTCTACTCTCAATTGTTGATAATCATACAAACGAATAAAATGTTTATATATCATATTTTCAAATATCTATTATTCTCCATTTTACTCGATCTCCTAAGCGGTTAAAGATAGGACATCGCGGATTTCACCAGTGAATTTAGCACCTCATTTTACATAAAATAAGTCCTATAAGTCTACTCTCAAGAGTTGATAAAGGTACAAACGAATAAAATATTTATATATCACATTTTCAAATATGCAATATTCTCCATTTTACTCGATCTCCTAAACGGTTAAAGATAAGACTTCGCGGATTTCACCAGTGGATTTAGCACCTCATTTTACATAAAATAAGTCTTATAAGTCTACTCTCAAGGGTTGATAATCATACAAACGAATAAAATATTTATATATCACATTTTCAAATATGTAATATTCTCCATTTTACTCGATCTCCTAAACGGTTAAAGATAAGACTTCGCGGATTTCACCAGTGGATTTAGCACCTCATTTTACATAAAATAAGTCTTATAAGTCTACTCTCAAGGGTTGATAATCATACAAACGAATAAAATGTTTATATATCACATTTTCAAATATCTATTATTCTCCATTTTACTCGATCTCCTAAGCGGTTAAAGATAGGACATCGCGGTTTTCACCAGTGGATTTAGCAACTCATTTTACATAAAATAAGTCCTATAAGTCTACTCTCAAGAGTTGATAAAGGTACAAACGAATAAAATATTTATATATCAAATTTTCAAATATCTAATATTCTCCATTTTACTCGATCTCCTAAACGGTTAAAGATAAGACTTCGCGGTTTTCACCAGTGGTTTTAGCACCTCATTTTACATAAAATAAGTCTAATAAGTCAACTCTCAAGAGTTGATAAAGGTACAAACGAATAAAATGTTTATATATCACATTTTCAAATATCTATTATTCTAAATTTTACTCGATCTCCTAAAAGGTTAAAGATAGGACATCGCGGTGTTTACCAGTGGATTAAGCACCTCATTTTACATAAAATAAGTCCTATAAGTCTACTCTCAAGGGTTGATAAAGATACAAACGAATATAATGTTTATGTATCACATTTTCAAATATCTATTATTCTCCATTTTACTCGATCTCCTAAGCGGTTAAAGATAGGACATCGCGGTTTTCGCTAGTGGATTTAGCACCTTATATTACATAAAATAAGTCCTATAAGTCTACTCTCAAGGGTTGATAAAGATACAAACGAATATAATGTTTATGTATCACATTTTCAAATATCTATTATTCTCCATTTTACTCGATCTCCTAAGCGGTTAAAGATAGGACATCGCGGTTTTCACCAGTGGATTTAGCACCTTATTTTACATAAAATAAGTTTTATAAGTCTACTCTCAAGTGTTGATAAAGGTACAAACGAATACAATGTTTATATATCACATTTTCAAATATCTAATATTCTCCATTTTACTCGATCTCCTAAACGGTTAAAGATAAGACTTCGCGGTTTTCACCAGTGGTTTTAGCACCTCATTTTACATAAAATAAGTCTAATAAGTCAACTCTCAAGAGTTGATAAAGGTACAAACGAATAAAATGTTTATATATCACATTTTCAAATATCTATTATTCTAAATTTTACTCGATCTCCTAAAAGGTTAAAGATAGGACATCGCGGTGTTTACCAGTGGATTAAGCACCTCATTTTACATAAAATAAGTCCTATAAGTCTACTCTCAAGGGTTGATAAAGATACAAACGAATATAATGTTTATGTATCACATTTTCAAATATCTATTATTCTCCATTTTACTCGATCTCCTAAGCGGTTAAAGATAGGACATCGCGGTTTTCGCTAGTGGATTTAGCACCTTATATTACATAAAATAAGTCCTATAAGTCTACTCTCAAGGGTTGATAAAGATACAAACGAATATAATGTTTATGTATCACATTTTCAAATATCTATTATTCTCCATTTTACTCGATCTCCTAAGCGGTTAAAGATAGGACATCGCGGTTTTCACCAGTGGATTTAGCACCTTATTTTACATAAAATAAGTTTTATAAGTCTACTCTCAAGTGTTGATAAAGGTACAAACGAATACAATGTTTATATATCACATTTTCAAATATCTAATATTCTCCATTTTACTCGATCTCCTAAACGGTTAAAGATAAGACTTCGCGGATTTCACCAGTGGATTTAGCACCTCATTTTACATAAAATAAGTCTTATAAGTCTACTCTCAAGGGTTGATAATCATACAAACGAATAAATTGTTTATATATCACATTTTCAAATATCTATTATTTTCCATTTTACTCGATCTCCTAAACGGTTAAAGATAGGACATCGCGGATTTTACCAGTGGATTAAGCACCTCATTTTACATAAAAAAAGTCCTATAAGTCTACTCTCAAGGGTTGATAAAGATACAAACGAATAAAATGTTTATGTATCACATTTTCAAATATCTATTATTCTCCATTTTACTCGATCTCCTAAGCGGTTAAAGATAGGACATCGCGGTTTTCACCAGTGGATTTAGCACCTTATTTTACATAAAATAAGTCCTATAAGTCTACTCTCAAGGGTTGATAAAGATACAAACGAATATAATGTTTATGTATCACATTTTCAAATATCTATTATTCTCCATTTTACTCGATTTCCTAAACGGTTAAAGATAGGACATCGCGGATTTCACCAGTGGATTTAGCACCTCATTTTACATAAAATAAGTCCTGTAAGTCTACTCTCAAGAGTTGATAAAGTTACAAACGAATAAAATGTTTATATATCACATTTTCAAATACCTATTATTCTCCATTTTCTCGATCTCCTAAACGGTTAAAGATAGGACATCGCGGTGTTTACCAGTGGATTAAGCACCTCATTTTACATAAAATAAGTCCTATAAGTCTACTCTCAAAAGTTGATAAAGGTACAAACGAATAAAATGATTATATATCACATTTCCAAATATCTATTATTCTCCATTTTACTCGATCTCCTAAACGGTTAAAGATAGGACATCGCGGTTTTCACCAGTGGATTTAGCACCTCATTTTACATAAAATAAGTCCTATAAGTCTACTCTCAAGGGTTGATAAAGATACAAACGAATATAATGTTTATGTATCACATTTTCAAATATCTATTATTCTCCATTTTACTCGATCTCCTAAGCGGTTAAAGATAGGACATCGCGGTTTTCATCAGTGGATTTAGCACCTTATTTTACATAAAATAAGTCCCATAAGTCTACTCTCAAGTGTTGATAAAGGTACAAACGAATACAATGTTTATATATCACATTTTCAAATATCTATTATTTTCCATTTTACTCGATTTCCTAAACGGTTAAAGATAGGACATCGCGGATTTCACCAGTGAATTAAGCACCTCATTTTACAAAAAAAAATAAGTCCTGTAAGTCTACTCTCAAGAGTTGATAAAGGTACAAACGAATAAAATGTTTATATATCACATTTTCAAATATCTATTATTCTAAATTTTACTCGATCTCCTAAAGGGTTAAAGATAGGACATCGCGGTGTTTACCAGTGGATTAAGCACCTCATGTTACATAAAATAAGTCCTATAAGTCTAGTCTCAAGAGTTGATAAAGGTACAAACGAATAAAATGTTAATATATCACATTTTCAAATATCTATTATTTTAAATTTTACTCGATCTCCTAAACGGTTAAAAAATATTACATCGCGGTTTTCACCAGAAGATTTAGCACCTCATTTTACATAAAATAAGTCCTATAAGTCTACCCTCAAGAGTTGATAAAGGTACAAACGAATAAAATGTTTATATATCACATTTTCAAATATCTATTATTCTAAATCTTACTCGATCTCCTAAACGGTTAAAAAATATTACATCGCGGTTTTCACCAGAAGATTTAGCACCTCATTTTACATAAAATAAGTTCTATAAGTCTACTCTCAAGAGTTGATAAAGGTACAAACGAATAAAATGTTTATATATCACATTTTCAAATATCTATTATTCTAAATATTACTCGATCTCCTAAACGGTTAAAGATAGGACATCGCGGATTTCACCAGTGGATTTAGCACCTCATTTTACATAAAATAAGTCTTATAAGTCTACTCTCAAGGGTTGATAATCATACAAACGAATAAAATGTTTATATATCACATTTTCAAATATCTATTATTCCCCATTTTACTCGATCTCTAAAGCAGTTAAAGATAGGACATCGCGGTTTTCACCAGTGGATTTAGCACCTCATTTTACATAAAATAAGTCCTATAAGTCTACTCTCAAGAGTTGATAAAGGTACAAACGAATAAAATATTTATATATCACATTTTCAAATATCTAATATTCTCCATTTTACTCGATCTCCTAAACGGTTAAAGATAAGACTTCGCGGATTTCACCAGTGGATTTAGCACCTCATTTTACATAAAATAAGTCCTATAAGTCAACTCTCAAGGGTTGATAAAGATACAAACGAATATAATGTTTATGTATCACATTTTCAAATACCTATTATTCTCCATTTTCTCGAACTCATAAACGGTTAAAGATAGGACATCGCGGTGTTTACCAGTGGATTAAGCACCTCATTTTACATAAAATAAGTCCTATAAGTCTACTCTCAAGAGTTGATAAAGGTACAAACGAATAAAATGTTTATATATCACATTTTCAAATATCTATTATTCTCCATTTTACTCGATCTCCTAAGCGGTTAAAGATAGGACATCGCGGTTTTCTCCAGTAGATTTAGCACCTCATTTTACATAAAATAAGTCCTATAAGTCTACTCTCAAGAGTTGATAAAGGTACAAACGAATAAAATGTTTATATATCACATTTTCAAATATCTATTATTCTAAATATTACTCGATCTCCTAAACGGTTAAAGATAGGACATCGCGGTTTTTACCAGTAGGTTTAGCACCTCATTTTACATAAAATAAGTCCTATAAGTCTACTCTCAAGAGTTGATAAAGGTACAAACGAATAAAATATTTATATATCACATTTTCAAATATCTAATATTCTCCATTTTACTCGATCTCCTAAACGGTTAAAGATAAGAAATCGCGGATTTCACCAGTGGATTTAGCACCTCATTTTACATAAAATAAGTCTTATAAGTCTACTCTCAAGGGTTGATAATCATACAAACGAATAAAATGTTTATATATCACATTTTCAAATATCTATTATTCTCCATTTTACTCGATCTCCTAAGCGGTTAAAGATAGGACATCGCGGTTTTCACCAGTGGATTTAGCACCTCATTTTACATAAAATAAGTCCTATAAGTCTACTCTCAAGAGTTGATAAAGGTACAAACGAATAAAATGTTTATATATCACATTTTCAAATATCTATTATTCTCCATTTTACTTGATCTCCTAAACGGTTAAAGATAGGACATCGCGGATTTCACCAGTGGATTTAGCACCTCATTTTACATAAAATAAGTCCTATAAGTCAACTCTCAAGGGTTGATAAATATACAAACGAATATAATGTTTATGTATCACATTTTCAAATACCTATTATTCTCCATTTTCTCGAACTCATAAACGGTTAAAGATAGGACATCGCGGTGTTTACCAGTGGATTAAGCACCTCATTTTACATAAAATAAGTCCTATAAGTCTACTCTCAAGAGTTGATAAAGGTACAAACGAATAAAATGTTTATATATCACATTTTCAAATATCTATTATTCTCCATTTTACTCGATCTCCTAAGCGGTTAAAGATAGGACATCGCGGTTTTCTCCAGTGGATTTAGCACCTCATTTTACATTAAATAAGTCCTATAAGTCTACTCTCAAGAGTTGATAAAGTTACAAACGAATAAAATTTTTATATATCACATTTTCAAATATCTATTACTCTAAATTTTACTCGATCTCCTAAACGGTTAAAGATAGGACATCGCGGTTTTCTCCAGTGGATTTAGCACCTCATTTTACATTAAATAAGTCCTATAAGTCTACTCTCAAGAGTTGATAAAGTTACAAACGAATAAAATGTTTATATATCACATTTTCAAATATCTATTATTCTCCATTTTACTCGATCTCCTAAGCGGTTAAAGATAGGACATCGCGGATTTCACCTGTGGATTTAGCACTTCATTTTACATAAAATAAGTTCTATAAGTCTACTCTCAAGAGTTGATAAAGGTACAAACGAATAAAATGCTTATATATCACATTTTCAAATATCTATTACATTAAATTTTACTCGATCTCCTAAACGGTTAAAGATAGGACATCGCGGTTTTCTCCAGTGGATTTAGCACCTCATTTTACATTAAATAAGTCCTATAAGTCTTCTCTGAAGAGTTGATAAAGGTACAAACGGATAAAATGTTTATATATCACATTTTCAAATATCTATTATTCTAAATTTTACTCGATCTCCTAAACGGTTAAACGGTTAAAGATAGGACATCGCGGTTTTCACCAGTGGATTAAGCACCTCATTTTACATAAAATAAGTCCTATAAGTCTACTCTCAAGAGTTGATAAAGGTACAAACGAATAATATGTTTTAATATCACATTTTCAAATATCTATTATACTCCATTTTACTCGATCTTCTAAACGGTTAAAGATAGGACATCGCGGATTTCACCAGTGGATTTAGCACCTCATTTTACATAAAATAAGTCCTATAAGTCTACTCTCAAGGGTTGATAAAGATACAAACGAATATAATGTTTATGTATCACATTTTCAAATATCTATTATTCTCCATTTTACTCGATCTCCTAAGCGGTTAAAGATAGGACATCGCGGTTTTCACCAGTGGATTTAGCACCTTATTTTACATAAAATAAGTCCCATAAGTCTACTCTCAAGTGTTGATAAAGGTACAACCGAATAAAATGTTTATATATCACATTTTCAAATATCTATTATACTCCATTTTACTCGATCTTCTAAACGGTTAAAGATAGGACATCGCGGTTTTCACCAGTGGATTTAGCACCTCATTTTACATTATATAAGTCTTATAAGTCTACTCTCAAGAGTTGATAAAGGTACAAACGAATAAAATGTTTATATATCACATTTTCAAATATCTATTATTCTAAATTTTACTCGATCTCCTAAAGGGTTAAAGATAGGACATCGCGGTGTTTACCAGTGGATTGAGCACCTCATGTTACATAAAATAGGTCCTATAAGTCTAGTCTCAAGAGTTGATAAAGGTACAAACGAATAAAATGTTAATATATCACATTTTCAAATATCTATTATTCTAAATTTTACTCGATCTCCTAAACGGTTAAAAAATATTACATCGCGGTTTTCACCAGAAGATTTAGCACCTCATTTTACATAAAATAAGTCCTATAAGTCTACTCTCAAGAGTTGATAAAGGTACAAACGAATAAAATGTTTATATATCACATTTTCAAATATCTATTATTCTAAATCTTACTCGATCTCCTAAACGGTTAAAGATAGGACATCGCGGTTTTCACCGGTGGATTTAGCACCTCATTTTACATAAAATAAGTCCTATAAGTCTACTCTCAAGAGTTGATAAAGGTACAAACGAATAAAATGTTTATATATCACATTTTCAAATATCTATTATTCTAAATATTACTCGATCTCCTAAACGGTTAAAGATAGGACATCGCGGTTTTTACCAGTAGATTTAGCACCTCATTTTACATAAAATAAGTCCTATAAGTCTACTCTCAAGAGTTGATAAAGGTACAAACGAATAAAATATTTATATATCACATTTTCAAATATCTAATATTCTCCATTTTACTCGATCTCCTAAACGGTTAAAGATAAAAAATCGCGGATTTCACCAGTGGATTTAGCACCTCATTTTACATAAAATAAGTCTTATAAGTCTACTCTCAATTGTTGATAATCATACAAACGAATAAAATGTTTATATATCACATTTTCAAATATCTATTATTCTCCATTTTACTCGATCTCCTAAGCGGTTAAAGATAGGACATCGCGGTTTTCACCAGTGGATTTAGCACCTCATTTTACATAAAATAAGTCCTATAAGTCTACTCTCAAGAGTTGATAAAGGTACAAACGAATAAAATGTTTATATATCACATTTTCAAATATCTATTATTTTTCATTTTACTCGATTTCCTAAACGGTTAAAGATAGGACATCGCGGATTTCACCAGTGGATTTAGCACCTCATTTTACATAAAATAAGTCCTATGAGTCTACTCTCAAGAGTTGATAAAGTTACAAACGAATAAAATTTTTATATATCACATTTTCAAATATCTATTACTCTAAATTTTACTCAATCTCCTAAACGGTTAAAGATAGGACATCGCGGTTTTCTCCAGTGGATTTAGCACCTCATTTTACATTAAATAAGTCCTATAAGTCTACTCTGAAGAGTTGATAAAGGTACAAACGGATAAAATGTTTATATATCACATTTTCAAATATCTATTATTCTAAATTTTACTCGATCTCCTAAACGGTTAAACGGTTAAAGATAGGACATCGCGGTGTTTACCAGTGGATTAAGCACCTCATTTTACATAAAATAAGTCCTATAAGTCTACTCTCAAGAGTTGATAAAGGTACAAACGAATAAAATATTTATATATCACATTTTCAAATATCTAATATTCTCCATTTTACTCGATCTCCTAAACGGTTAAAGATAAGACTTCGCGGATTTCACCAGTGGATTTAGCACCTCATTTTACATAAAATAAGTCCTATAAGTCAACTCTCAAGGGTTGATAAAGATACAAACGAATATAATGTTTATGTATCACATTTTCAAATACCTATTATTCTCCATTTTCTCGAACTCATAAGCGGTTAAAGATAGGACATCGCGGTGTTTACCAGTGGATTAAGCACCTCATTTTACATAAAATAAGTCCTATAAGTCTACTCTCAAGAGTTGATAAAGGTACAAACGAATAAAATGTTTATATATCACATTTTCAAATATCTATTATTCTCCATTTTACTCGATCTCCTAAGCGGTTAAAGATAGGACATCGCGGTTTTCTCAAGTGGATTTAGCACCTCATTTTACATTAAATAAGTCCTATAAGTCTACTCTCAAGAGTTGATAAAGTTACAAACGAATAAAATTTTTATATATCACATTTTCAAATATCTATTACTCTAAATTTTACTCGATCTCCTAAACGGTTAAAGATAGGACATCGCGGTTTTCTCCAGTGGATTTAGCACCTTATTTTACATTAAATAAGTCCTATAAGTCTACTCTCAAGAGTTGATAAAGTTACAAACGAATAAAATGTTTATATATCACATTTTCAAATATCTATTATTCTCCATTTTACTCGATCTCCTAAGCGGTTAAAGATAGGACATCGCGGATTTCACCAGTGGATTTAGCACCTCATTTTACATAAAATAAGTCCTATAAGTCTACTCTCAAGAGTTGATAAAGGTACAAACGAATAAAATGCTTATATATCACATTCTCAAATATCTATTACACTAAATTTTACTCGATCTCCTAAACGGTTAAAGATAGGACATCGCGGTTTTCTCCAGTGGATTTAGCACCTCATTTTACATTAAATAAGTCCTATAAGTCTACTCTCAAGAGTTGATAAAGTTACAAACGATTAAAATTTTTATATATCACATTTTCAAATATCTATTACTCTAAATTTTACTCGATCTCCTAAACGGTTAAAGATAGGACATCGCGGTTTTCTCTAGTGGATTTAGCACCTCATTTTACATTAAATAAGTCCTATAAGTCTACTCTGAAGAGTTGATAAAGGTACAAACGGATAAAATGTTTATATATCACATTTTCAAATATCTATTATTCTAAATTTTACTCGATCTCCTAAACGGTTAAACGGTTAAAGATAGGACATCGCGGTTTTCACTAGTGGATTAAGCACCTCATTTTACATAAAATAAGTCCTATAAGTCTACTCTCAAGAGTTGATAAAGGTACAAACGAATAAAATGTTTATATATCACATTTTCAAATATCTATTATACTCCATTTTACTCGATCTTCTAAACGGTTAAAGATAGGACATTGCGGTTTTCACCAGTGGATTAAGCACCTCATTTTACATAAAATAAGTCTTATAAGTCTACTCTCAAGGGTTGATAATCATTCAAACGAATAAAATGTTTATATATCACATTTTCAAATATCTATTATTCTCCATTTTACTCGATCTCCTAAGCGGTTAAAGATAGAACATCGCGGTTTTCACCAGTGGATTTAGCACCTCATTTTACATAAAATAAGTCCTATAAGTCTACTCTCAAGAGTTGATAAAGGTACAAACGAATAAAATATTTATATATCACATTTTCAAATATCTAATATTCTCCATTTTACTCGATCTCCTAAACGGTTAAAGATAAGACTTCGCGGATTTCACCTGTGGATTTAGCACCTCATTTTACATAAAATAAGTCCTATAAGTCAACTCTCAAGGGTTGATAAAGGTACAAACGAATAAAATGTTTATATATCACATTTTCAAATATCTATTATTCTCCATTCTACTCGATCTCCTAAGCGGTTAAAGATAGGACATCGCGGTTTTCACCAGTGGATTAAGCACCTCATTTTACATTATATAAGTCTTATAAGTCTACTCTCAAGAGTTGATAAAGGTACAAACGAATAAAATGTTTATATATCACATTTTCAAATATCTATTATTCTAAATTTTACTCGATCTCCTAAAGGGTTAAAGATAGGACATCGCGGTGTTTACCAGTGGATTTAGCACCTCATGTTACATAAAATAAGTCCTATAAGTCTAGTCTCAAGAGTTGATAAAGGTACAAACGAATAAAATGTTAATATATCACATTTTCAAATATCTATTATTCTAAATTTTATTCGATCTCCTAAAGGGTTCAAGATAGGACATCGCGATGTTTACCAGTGGATTAAGCACCTCATTTTACATAAAATAAGTCCTATAAGTCTACTCTCAAGGGTTGATAAAGATACAAACGAATATAATGTTTATGTATCACATTTTCAAATATCTATTATTCTCCATTCTACTCGATCTCCTAAGCGGTTAAAGATAGGACATCGCGGTTTTCACCAGTGGATTTAGCACCTTATATTACATAAAATAAGTCCTATAAGTCTACTCTCAAGGGTTGATAAAGATACAAACGAATATAATGTTTATGTATCACATTTTCAAATATCTATTATTCTCCATTTTACTCGATCTCCTAAGCGGTTAAAGATAGGACATCGCGGTTTTCACCAGTGGATTTAGCACCTTATTTCACATAAAATAAGTCCTATAAGTCTACTCTCAAGTGTTGATAAAGGTACAAACGAATACAATGTTTATATATCACATTTTCAAATATCTATTATTTTCCATTTTACTCGACTTCCTAAACGGTTAAAGATAGGACATCGCGGTTTTCACCAGTGGATTAAGCACCTCATTTTACATAAAATAAGTCTTATAAGTCTACTCTCAAGAGTTGATAAAGGTACAAACGAATAAAATGTTTATATATCACATTTTCAAATATCTATTATTCTAAATTTTACTCGATCTCCTAAACGGTTAAAGATAGGACATCGCGGTTTTCACCAGTGGATTAAGCACCTCATTTTACATAAAATAAGTCCTATAAGTCTACTCTCAAGAGTTGATAAAGGTACAAACGAATAAAATGTTTATATGTCACATTTTCAAATATCTATTATATTCCATTTTACTCGATCTTCTAAACGGTTAAAGATAGGACATCGCGGTTTTCACCAGTGGATTTAGCACCTCATTTTACATAAAATAAGTCTTATAAGTCTACTCTCAAGAGTTGATAAAGGTACAAACGAATAAAATGTATATATATCACACTTTCAAATATCTATTATTCTAAATTTTACTCGATCTCCTAAAGGGTTAAAGATATTACATCGCGGTGTTTACCAGTGGATTTAGCACCTCATTTTACAAAAAATAAGTCCTATAAGTCTACTCTCAAGAGTTGATAAAGGTACAAACGAATGAAATGTTAATATATCACATTTTCAAATATCTATTATTCTAAATTTTACTCGATCTCCTAAACGGTTAAAAAATATTACATCGCTGTTTTCACCAGTGGATTTAGCACCTCATTTTACATAAAAGAAGTCCTATAAGTCTACTCTCAAGAATTGATAAAGGTACAAACGAATAAAATGTTTATATATCACATTTTCAAATATCTATTATTCTTAATATTACTCGATCTCCTAAACGGTTAAAGATAGGACATCGCGGATTTCACCAGTGGATTTAGCATCTCATTTTACATAAAATAAGTCCTATAAGTCTACTCTCAAGAGTTGATAAAGGTACAAACGAATAAAATATTTATATATCACATTTTCAAATATCTAATATTCTCCATTTTACTCGATCTCCTAAACGGTTAAAGATAAGACTTCGCGGATTTCACCAGTGGATTTAGCACCTCATTTTACATAAAATAAGTCTTATAAGTCTACTCTCAAGGGTTGATAATCATACAAACGAATAAAATGTTTATATATCACATTTTCAAATATCTATTATTCTCCATTTTACTCGATCTCCTAAACGGTTAAAGATAGGACATCGCGGATTTCACCAGTGAATTTAGCACCTTATTTTACATAAAATAAGTCCAATAAGTCTACTCTCAAGGGTTGATAAAGATACAAACGAATATAATGTTTATGTATCACATTTTCAAATATCTATTATTCTCCATTTTACTCGATCTCATAAGCGGTTAAAGATAGGACATCGCGGTTTTCACCAGTGGATTAAGCACCTCATTTTACATAAAATAAGTCCTGTAAGTCTACTCTCAAGAGTTGATAAAGTTACAAACGAATAAAATGTTTATATATCACATTTTCAAATATCTATTATTCTCCATTTTACTCGATCTCCTAAACGGTTAAAGATAGGACATCGCGGTTTTCACCAGTGGATTTAGCACCTCATTTTACATAAAATAAGTCCTATAAGTCTACTCTTAAGAGTTGATAAAGGTACAAACAAATAAAATGTTTATATATCACATTTTCAAATATCTATTACTCTAAATTTTACTCGATCTCCTAAACGGTTAAAGATAGGACATCGCGGATTACACCAGGGGATCTAGAACCTTATTTTACATAAAATAAGTCCTATAAGTCTACTCTCAAGAGTTGATAAAGGTACAAACGAATAAAATGTTTATATATCACATTTTCAAATATCTATTATTCTCCATTTTACTCGATCTCATAAGCGGTTAAAGATAGGACATCGCGGTTTTCACCAGTGGATTAAGCACCTCATTTTACATAAAATAAGTCCTATAAGTCTACTCTCAAGAGTTGATAAAGGTACAAACGAATAAAATGTTTATATATCACATTTTCAAATATCTATTATTCTAAATTTTACTCGATCTCCTAAACGGTTAAAGATAGGACATCGCGGTTTTCACCAGTGGATTTAGCACCTCATTTTACATAAAATAAGTCCTATAAGTCTACTCTGAAGAGTTGATAAAGTTACAAACGGATAAAATGTTTATATATCACATTTTCAAATATCTATTATTCTAAATTTTACTCGATCTCCTAAACGGTTAAAGATAGGACATCGCGGTTTTCACCAGTGGATTAAGCACCTCATTTTACATAAAATAAGTTCTATAAGTCTACTCTCAAGAGTTGATAAAGGTACAAACGAATAAAATGTTTATATATCACATTTTCAAATATCTATTATATTCCATTTTACTCGATCTTCTAAACGGTTAAAGATAGGACATCGCGGTTTTCACCAGTGGATTAAGCACCTCATTTTACATAAAATAAGTCTTATAAGTCTACTCTCAAGAGTTGATAAAGGTACAAACGAATAAAATGTATATATATCACACTTTCAAATATCTATTATTCTAAATTTTACTCGATCTCCTAAAGGGTTAAAGATAGGACATCGCGGTGTTCTCCAGTGGATTCAGCACCTCATTTTACATAAAAAAAGTCCTATAAGTCTACTCTCAGGAGTTGATAAAGGTACAAACGAATAAAATGTTTATATATCACATTTTCAAATATCTATTATTCTCCAATTTACTCGATCTCCTAAACGGTTAAAGATAGGACATCGCGGTTTTTACCAGTGGATTAAGCACCTCATTTTACATAAAATAAGTCCTATAAGTCTACTCTCAGGAGTTGATAAAGGTACAAACGAATAAAATGATTATATATAACATTTTCAAATATCTATTATTTTCCATTTTACTCGATCTCCTAAAGGGTTAAAGATAGGACATCGCGGTGTTCTCCAGTGGATTCAGCACCTCATTTTACATAAAATAAGTCCTATAAGTCTACTCTCAGGAGTTAATAAAGGTACAAACGAATAAAATGTTTATATATCACATTTTCAAATATCTATTATTCTCCAATTTACTCGATCTCCTAAACGGTTAAAGATAGGACATCGCGGTTTTTACCAGTGGATTAAGCACCTCATTTTACATAAAATAAGTCCTATAAGTCTACTCTCAGGAGTTGATAAAGGTACAAACGAATAAAATGTTTATATATAACATTTTCAAATATCTATTATTTTCCATTTTACTCGATCTCCTAAACGGTTAAAGATAGGACATCGCGGTTTTCACCAGTGGATTTAGCACCTTATTTTCCATAAAATAAGTCCTATAAATCGACTCTCAAGAGTTGATAAAGGTACAATCGAATAAAATATTTATATATCACATTTTCAAATATCTATTATTCTCAATTTTACTCGATCTCCTAAACGGTTAAAGATAGGACATCGTGGTTTTCACCAGTGGATTTAGCACCTCATTTTACATAAAATAAGTCTTATAAGTCAACTCTCAAGGGTTGATAAAGGTACAAACGAATAAAATGTTTATATATCACATTTTCAAATATCTATTATTCTCCATTCTACTCGATCTCCTAAGCGGTTAAAGATAGGACATCGCGGTTTTCACCAGTGGATTAAGCACCTCATTTTACATTATATAAGTCTTATAAGTCTACTCTCAAGAGTTGATAAAGGTACAAACGAATAAAATGTTTATATATCACATTTTCAAATATCTATTATTCTAAATTTTACTCGATCTCCTAAAGGGTTAAAGATAGGACATCGCGGTGTTTACCAGTGGATTTAGCACCTCATGTTACATAAAATAAGTCCTATAAGTCTAGTCTCAAGAGTTGATAAAGGTACAAACGAATAAAATGTTAATATATCACATTTTCAAATATCTATTATTCTAAATTTTATTCGATCTCCTAAAGGGTTCAAGATAGGACATCGCGATGTTTACGAGTGGATTAAGCACCTCATTTTACATAAAATAAGTCTTATAAGTCTACTCTCAAGGGTTGATAAAGATACAAACGAATATAATGTTTATGTATCACATTTTCAAATATCTATTAATCTCCATTCTACTCGATCTCCTAAACGGTTAAAGATAGGACATCGCGGTTTTCACCAGTGGATTTAGCACCTTATATTACATAAAATAAGTCCTATAAGTCTACTCTCAAGGGTTGATAAAGATACAAACGAATATAATGTTTATGTATCACATTTTCAAATATCTATTATTCTCCATTTTACTCGATCTCCTAAGCGGTTAAAGATAGGACATCGCGGTTTTCACCAGTGGATTTAGCACCTTATTTTACATAAAATAAGTCCTATAAGTCTACTCTCAAGTGTTGATAAAGGTACAAACGAATACAATGTTTATATATCACATTTTCAAATATCTATTATTTTCCATTTTACTCGACTTCCTAAACGGTTAAAGATAGGACATCGCGGATTTCCCCAGTGGATTTAGCACCTCATTTTACATAAAATAAGTCCTATAAGTCTACTCTCAAGAGTTGATAAAGGTACAAACGAATAAAATGCTTATATATCACATTTTCAAATATCTATTACTCTAAATTTTACTCGATCTCCTAAACGGTTAAAGATAGGACATCGCGGTTTTCTCCAGTGGATTTAGCACCTCATTTTACATTAAATAAGTCCTATAAGTCTACTCTCAAGAGTTGATAAAGTTACAAACGAATAAAATTTTTATATATCACATTTTCAAATATCTATTACTCTAAATTTTACTCGATCTCCTAAACGGTTAAAGATAGGACATCGCGGTTTTCTCCAGTGGATTTAGCACCTCATTTTACATTAAATAAGTCCTATAAGTCTACTCTGAAGAGTTGATAAAGGTACAAACGGATAAAATGTTTATATATCACATTTTCAAATATCTATTATTCTAAATTTTACTCGATCTCCTAAACGGTTAAACGGTTAAAGATAGGACATCGCGGTTTTCACCAGTGGATTAAGCACCTCATTTTACATAAAATATGTCCTATAAGTCTACTCTCAAGAGTTGATAAAGGTACAAACGAATAAAATGTTTATATATCACATTTTCAAATATCTATTATACTCCATTTTACTCGATCTTCTAAACGGTTAAAGATAGGACATTGCGGTTTTCACCAGTGGATTTAGCACCTCATTTTACATAAAATAAGTCTTATAAGTCAACTCTCAAGAGTTGATAAAGGTACAAACGAATAAAATGTTTATATATCACATTTTCAAATATCTATTATTCTAAATTATACTCGATCTCCTAAAGGGTTCAAGATAGGACATCGCGATGTTTACCAGTGGATTAAGCACCTAATTTTACATAAAATAAATCCTATAAGTCTACTCTCATGGGTTGATAAAGATATAAACGAATATAATGTTTATGTATCACATTTTCAAATATCTATTATTCTCCATTCTACTCGATCTCCTAAGCGGTTAAAGATAGGACATCGCGGTTTTCAAAAGTGGATTTAACACCTCATTTTACATAAAAAATGTCCTATAAGTCTCCTCTCAAGAGTTGATAAAATTACAAACGAATAAATTGTTTATATATCACATTTTCAAATATCTATTATTCTCCATTTTACTCGATCTCCTAAACGGTTAAAGACAGGACATCGCATTTTTCACCAGTGGCTTTAGCACCTAATTTTACATAAAATATGTCCTATAAGTCTACTCAAAAGAGTTGATAAAGGTACAAACAAATAAAATGTTTATATATCACATTTTCAAATATCTATTACTCTAAATTTTACTCGATCTCCTAAACGGTTAAAGATAGGACATCGCGGATTACACCAGGGGATCTAGAACCTTATTTTACATAAAATAAGTCCTATAAGTCTACTCTCAAGAGTTGATAAAGGTACAAACGAATAAAATGTTTATATATCACATTTTCAAATATCTATTATTCTCCATTTTACTCGATCTCATAAGCGGTTAAAGATAGGACATCGCGGTTTTCACCAGTGGATTAAGCACCTCATTTTACATAAAATAAGTCCTATAAGTCTACTCTCAAGAGTTGATAAAGGTACAAACGAATAAAATGTTTATATATCACATTTTCAAATATCTATTATTCTAAATTTTACTCGATCTCCTAAACGGTTAAAGATAGGACATCGCGGTTTTCACCAGTGGATTTAGCACCTCATTATACATAAAATAAGTCCTATAAGTCTACTCTGAAGAGTTGATAAAGTTACAAACGGATAAAATGTTTATATATCACATTTTCAAATATCTATTATTCTAAATTTTACTCGATCTCCTAAACGGTTAAAGATAGGACATCGCGGTTTTCACCAGTGGATTAAGCACCTCATTTTACATAAAATAAGTTCTATAAGTCTACTCTCAAGAGTTGATAAAGGTACAAACGAATAAAATGTTTATATATCACATTTTCAAATATCTATTATATTCCATTTTACTCGATCTTCTAAACGGTTAAAGATAGGACATCGCGGTTTTCACCAGTGGATTAAGCACCTCATTTTACATAAAATAAGTCTTATAAGTCTACTCTCAAGAGTTGATAAAGGTACAAACGAATAAAATGTATATATATCACACTTTCAAATATCTATTATTCTAAATTTTACTCGATCTCCTAAAGGGTTAAAGATAGGACATCGCGGTGTTCTCCAGTGGATTCAGCACCTCATTTTACATAAAAAAAGTCCTATAAGTCTACTCTCAGGAGTTGATAAAGGTACAAACGAATAAAATGTTTATATATCACATTTTCAAATATCTATTATTCTCCAATTTACTCGATCTCCTAAACGGTTAAAGATAGGACATCGCGGTTTTTACCAGTGGATTAAGCACCTCATTTTACATAAAATAAGTCCTATAAGTCTACTCTCAGGAGTTGATAAAGGTACAAACGAATAAAATGATTATATATAACATTTTCAAATATCTATTATTTTCCATTTTACTCGATCTCCTAAAGGGTTAAAGATAGGACATCGCGGTGTTCTCCAGTGGATTCAGCACCTCATTTTACATAAAATAAGTCCTATAAGTCTACTCTCAGGAGTTAATAAAGGTACAAACGAATAAAATGTTTATATATCACATTTTCAAATATCTATTATTCTCCAATTTACTCGATCTCCTAAACGGTTAAAGATAGGACATCGCGGTTTTTACCAGTGGATTTAGCACCTCATGTTACATAAAATAAGTCCTATAAGTCTAGTCTCAAGAGTTGATAAAGGTACAAACGAATAAAATGTTAATATATCACATTTTCAAATATCTATTATTCTAAATTTTATTCGATCTCCTAAAGGGTTCAAGATAGGACATCGCGATGTTTACCAGTGGATTAAGCACCTCATTTTACATAAAATAAGTCTTATAAGTCTACTCTCAAGGGTTGATAAAGATACAAACGAATATAATGTTTATGTATCACATTTTCAAATATCTATTAATCTCCATTCTACTCGATCTCCTAAACGGTTAAAGATAGGACATCGCGGTTTTCACCAGTGGATTTAGCACCTTATATTACATAAAATAAGTCCTATAAGTCTACTCTCAAGGGTTGATAAAGATACAAACGAATATAATGTTTATGTATCACATTTTCAAATATCTATTATTCTCCATTTTACTCGATCTCCTAAGCGGTTAAAGATAGGACATCGCGGTTTTCACCAGTGGATTTAGCACCTTATTTTACATAAAATAAGTCCTATAAGTCTACTCTCAAGTGTTGATAAAGGTACAAACGAATACAATGTTTATATATCACATTTTCAAATATCTATTATTTTCCATTTTACTCGACTTCCTAAACGGTTAAAGATAGGACATCGCGGATTTCCCCAGTGGATTTAGCACCTCATTTTACATAAAATAAGTCCTATAAGTCTACTCTCAAGAGTTGATAAAGGTACAAACGAATAAAATGCTTATATATCACATTTTCAAATATCTATTACTCTAAATTTTACTCGATCTCCTAAACGGTTAAAGATAGGACATCGCGGTTTTCTCCAGTGGATTTAGCACCTCATTTTACATTAAATAAGTCCTATAAGTCTACTCTCAAGAGTTGATAAAGTTACAAACGAATAAAATTTTTATATATCACATTTTCAAATATCTATTACTCTAAATTTTACTCGATCTCCTAAACGGTTAAAGATAGGACATCGCGGTTTTCTCCAGTGGATTTAGCACCTCATTTTACATTAAATAAGTCCTATAAGTCTACTCTGAAGAGTTGATAAAGGTACAAACGGATAAAATGTTTATATATCACATTTTCAAATATCTATTATTCTAAATTTTACTCGATCTCCTAAACGGTTAAACGGTTAAAGATAGGACATCGCGGTTTTCACCAGTGGATTAAGCACCTCATTTTACATAAAATATGTCCTATAAGTCTACTCTCAAGAGTTGATAAAGGTACAAACGAATAAAATGTTTATATATCACATTTTCAAATATCTATTATACTCCATTTTACTCGATCTTCTAAACGGTTAAAGATAGGACATTGCGGTTTTCACCAGTGGATTTAGCACCTCATTTTACATAAAATAAGTCTTATAAGTCAACTCTCAAGAGTTGATAAAGGTACAAACGAATAAAATGTTTATATATCACATTTTCAAATATCTATTATTCTAAATTATACTCGATCTCCTAAAGGGTTCAAGATAGGACATCGCGATGTTTACCAGTGGATTAAGCACCTAATTTTACATAAAATAAATCCTATAAGTCTACTCTCATGGGTTGATAAAGATATAAACGAATATAATGTTTATGTATCACATTTTCAAATATCTATTATTCTCCATTCTACTCGATCTCCTAAGCGGTTAAAGATAGGACATCGCGGTTTTCAAAAGTGGATTTAACACCTCATTTTACATAAAAAATGTCCTATAAGTCTCCTCTCAAGAGTTGATAAAATTACAAACGAATAAATTGTTTATATATCACATTTTCAAATATCTATTATTCTCCATTTTACTCGATCTCCTAAACGGTTAAAGACAGGACATCGCATTTTTCACCAGTGGCTTTAGCACCTAATTTTACATAAAATATGTCCTATAAGTCTACTCAAAAGAGTTGATAAAGGTACAAACAAATAAAATGTTTATATATCACATTTTCAAATATCTATTACTCTAAATTTTACTCGATCTCCTAAACGGTTAAAGATAGGACATCGCGGATTACACCAGGGGATCTAGAACCTTATTTTACATAAAATAAGTCCTATAAGTCTACTCTCAAGAGTTGATAAAGGTACAAACGAATAAAATGTTTATATATCACATTTTCAAATATCTATTATTCTCCATTTTACTCGATCTCATAAGCGGTTAAAGATAGGACATCGCGGTTTTCACCAGTGGATTAAGCACCTCATTTTACATAAAATAAGTCCTATAAGTCTACTCTCAAGAGTTGATAAAGGTACAAACGAATAAAATGTTTATATATCACATTTTCAAATATCTATTATTCTAAATTTTACTCGATCTCCTAAACGGTTAAAGATAGGACATCGCGGTTTTCACCAGTGGATTTAGCACCTCATTTTACATAAAATAAGTCCTATAAGTCTACTCTGAAGAGTTGATAAAGTTACAAACGGATAAAATGTTTATATATCACATTTTCAAATATCTATTATTCTAAATTTTACTCGATCTCCTAAACGGTTAAAGATAGGACATCGCGGTTTTCACCAGTGGATTAAGCACCTCATTTTACATAAAATAAGTTCTATAAGTCTACTCTCAAGAGTTGATAAAGGTACAAACGAATAAAATGTTTATATATCACATTTTCAAATATCTATTATATTCCATTTTACTCGATCTTCTAAACGGTTAAAGATAGGACATCGCGGTTTTCACCAGTGGATTAAGCACCTCATTTTACATAAAATAAGTCTTATAAGTCTACTCTCAAGAGTTGATAAAGGTACAAACGAATAAAATGTATATATATCACACTTTCAAATATCTATTATTCTAAATTTTACTCGATCTCCTAAAGGGTTAAAGATAGGACATCGCGGTGTTCTCCAGTGGATTCAGCACCTCATTTTACATAAAAAAAGTCCTATAAGTCTACTCTCAGGAGTTGATAAAGGTACAAACGAATAAAATGTTTATATATCACATTTTCAAATATCTATTATTCTCCAATTTACTCGATCTCCTAAACGGTTAAAGATAGGACATCGCGGTTTTTACCAGTGGATTAAGCACCTCATTTTACATAAAATAAGTCCTATAAGTCTACTCTCAGGAGTTGATAAAGGTACAAACGAATAAAATGATTATATATAACATTTTCAAATATCTATTATTTTCCATTTTACTCGATCTCCTAAAGGGTTAAAGATAGGACATCGCGGTGTTCTCCAGTGGATTCAGCACCTCATTTTACATAAAATAAGTCCTATAAGTCTACTCTCAGGAGTTAATAAAGGTACAAACGAATAAAATGTTTATATATCACATTTTCAAATATCTATTATTCTCCAATTTACTCGATCTCCTAAACGGTTAAAGATAGGACATCGCGGTTTTTACCAGTGGATTAAGCACCTCATTTTACATAAAATAAGTCCTATAAGTCTACTCTCAGGAGTTGATAAAGGTACAAACGAATAAAATGTTTATATATAACATTTTCAAATATCTATTATTTTCCATTTTACTCGATCTCCTAAACGGTTAAAGATAGGACATCGCGGTTTTCACCAGTGGATTTAGCACCTTATTTTCCATAAAATAAGTCCTATAAATCGACTCTCAAGAGTTGATAAAGGTACAATCGAATAAAATATTTATATATCACATTTTCAAATATCTATTATTCTCAATTTTACTCGATCTCCTAAACGGTTAAAGATAGGACATCGTGGTTTTCACCAGTGGATTTAGCACCTCATTTTACATAAAATAAGTCTTATAAGTCAACTCTCAAGGGTTGATAAAGGTACAAACGAATAAAATGTTTATATATCACATTTTCAAATATCTATTATTCTCCATTCTACTCGATCTCCTAAGCGGTTAAAGATAGGACATCGCGGTTTTCACCAGTGGATTAAGCACCTCATTTTACATTATATAAGTCTTATAAGTCTACTCTCAAGAGTTGATAAAGGTACAAACGAATAAAATGTTTATATATCACATTTTCAAATATCTATTATTCTAAATTTTACTCGATCTCCTAAAGGGTTAAAGATAGGACATCGCGGTGTTTACCAGTGGATTTAGCACCTCATGTTACATAAAATAAGTCCTATAAGTCTAGTCTCAAGAGTTGATAAAGGTACAAACGAATAAAATGTTAATATATCACATTTTCAAATATCTATTATTCTAAACTTTATTCGATCTCCTAAAGGGTTCAAGATAGGACATCGCGATGTTTACCAGTGGATTAAGCACCTCATTTTACATAAAATAAGTCTTATAAGTCTACTCTCAAGGGTTGATAAAGATACAAACGAATATAATGTTTATGTATCACATTTTCAAATATCTATTAATCTCCATTCTACTCGATCTCCTAAACGGTTAAAGATAGGACATCGCGGTTTTCACCAGTGGATTTAGCACCTTATTTTACATAAAATAAGTCCTATAAGTCTACTCTCAAGTGTTGATAAAGGTACAAACGAATACAATGTTTATATATCACATTTTCAAATATCTATTATTTTCCATTTTACTCGACTTCCTAAACGGTTAAAGATAGGACATCGCGGATTTCCCCAGTGGATTTAGCACCTCATTTTACATAAAATAAGTCCTATAAGTCTACTCTCAAGAGTTGATAAAGGTACAAACGAATAAAATGCTTATATATCACATTTTCAAATATCTATTACTCTAAATTTTACTCGATCTCCTAAACGGTTAAAGATAGGACATCGCGGTTTTCTCCAGTGGATTTAGCACCTCATTTTACATTAAATAAGTCCTATAAGTCTACTCTCAAGAGTTGATAAAGTTACAAACGAATAAAATTTTTATATATCACATTTTCAAATATCTATTACTCTAAATTTTACTCGATCTCCTAAACGGTTAAAGATAGGACATCGCGGTTTTCTCCAGTGGATTTAGCACCTCATTTTACATTAAATAAGTCCTATAAGTCTACTCTGAAGAGTTGATAAAGGTACAAACGGATAAAATGTTTATATATCACATTTTCAAATATCTATTATTCTAAATTTTACTCGATCTCCTAAACGGTTAAACGGTTAAAGATAGGACATCGCGGTTTTCACCAGTGGATTAAGCACCTCATTTTACATAAAATATGTCCTATAAGTCTACTCTCAAGAGTTGATAAAGGTACAAACGAATAAAATGTTTATATATCACATTTTCAAATATCTATTATACTCCATTTTACTCGATCTTCTAAACGGTTAAAGATAGGACATTGCGGTTTTCACCAGTGGATTTAGCACCTCATTTTACATAAAATAAGTCTTATAAGTCAACTCTCAAGAGTTGATAAAGGTACAAACGAATAAAATGTTTATATATCACATTTTCAAATATCTATTATTCTAAATTATACTCGATCTCCTAAAGGGTTCAAGATAGGACATCGCGATGTTTACCAGTGGATTAAGCACCTAATTTTACATAAAATAAATCCTATAAGTCTACTCTCATGGGTTGATAAAGATATAAACGAATATAATGTTTATGTATCACATTTTCAAATATCTATTATTCTCCATTCTACTCGATCTCCTAAGCGGTTAAAGATAGGACATCGCGGTTTTCAAAAGTGGATTTAACACCTCATTTTACATAAAAAATGTCCTATAAGTCTCCTCTCAAGAGTTGATAAAATTACAAACGAATAAATTGTTTATATATCACATTTTCAAATATCTATTATTCTCCATTTTACTCGATCTCCTAAACGGTTAAAGACAGGACATCGCATTTTTCACCAGTGGCTTTAGCACCTAATTTTACATAAAATATGTCCTATAAGTCTACTCAAAAGAGTTGATAAAGGTACAAACAAATAAAATGTTTATATATCACAATTTCAAATATCTATTATTTTCCATTTTACTCGATCTCCTAAACGGTTGAAGATAGGACATCGCGGTTTTCACCAGTGGACTTAGCACCTCATTTTACATTAAATAAGTCCTATAAGTCTACTCTCAAGAGTTGATAAAGGTACAAACGAATAAAATGTTTATATATCACATTTTCAAATATCTATTACTCTAAATTTTACTCGATCTCCTAAACGGTTAAAGATAGGACATCGCGGTTTTCACTAGTAAATTTAGCACCTCATTTTACATAAAATAGGTCATATAAGGCTACTCTCAAGTGTTGATAATGGTACAGACGAATAAAATGTTTAAATCTCTCATTTTCAATTATCTATTATTCTCCATTTTACTCGATCTCCTAAATGGTTAAAGATAGGACATCGCGGTTTTCACCAGTTTATTTAGCACCTCATTTTACATAAAATAAGTCCTATAAGTCTACTCTCAAGAGTTGATAAAGGTACAAATGAATAAAATATTTATATATCACATTTTCAAATATCTATTATTTTCCATTTTACTCGATCTCCTAAACGGTTAAAGATAGGACATCGCGGTTTTCACCAGTGGATTTAGCTCCTCATTTTACATTAAATAAGTCCTATAAGTCTACTCTCAAGAGTTGATAAAAGTACAAATGAATAAAATATTTATATATCACATTTTCAAATATCTATTATTTTCCATTTTACTCGATCTCCTAAACGGTTAAAGATAGGACATCGCGGTTTTCACCAGTGGATTTAGCACCTCATTTTACATTAAATAAGTCCTATTAGTCTACTGTCAAGAGTTGATAAAGGTACAAACGAATAAAATGTTTATATATCACATGTTCAAATATCAATTATTTTCCATTTTACTTGATCTCCTAAACGGTTCAATATAAGACATCGCGGTTTTCACCAGTGGATTTAGCACCTCATTTTACATAAAATTAGTCCTATAAGTCTAATTTGAAGAGTTGATAAAGGTACAAACGAATAGAATGTTTATATATCACATTTTCATATATCTATTATTCTCCATTTTACTCGAACTCTTAAACGGTTAAAGATAGGACATCGCGGATTTTATCAGTGGATTTAGCACCTCATTTTACATAAATTTAGTCCTACAAGTCTACTCTCAAGAGTTGATAAATGTACAAACGAATAAAATGTTTATATATCACATTTTCAAATATCTATTATTCTCCATTTTACTCGAACTCTTAAACGGTTAAAGATAGGACATCGCGGTTTTTATCAGTGGATTTAGCACCTCATTTTACATAAAATTAGTCCTACAAGTCTACTCTCAAGAGTTGATAAAGGTACAAACGAATAAAATGTTTGTATATCACATTTTCAAATATCTATTATTCTCCATTTTACTCGATCTCCTAAACGGTTAAAGATAGGACATCGCGGTTTTTACCAGTGGATTTAGCACCTCATTTTACATAAAATAAGTCCCATAAGTCTACTCTCAGGAGTTGATAAAGGTACTAACGAATATAATGTTTGTATATCACATTCTCAAATATCTATTATTCTCCATTTTACTCGATCTCCTAAACGGTTAAAGATAGGACATCGCGGTTTTCACAAGAAGATTTAGCACCTCATTTTATATAAAATAAGACCTATAAATCTACTCTTAAAAGTTGATAAAGGTACAAACGAATAAAATGTTTATATATCACATTTTCAAATATCTATTATTCTCCATTTCACTCGATCTCCTAAACGGTTAAAGATAGGAGATCGCGGTTTTCACCAATGAATTAAGCACCTCATTTTACATAAAATAAGTCCTATAAGTCTACTCTCAAGAGTTGATAAAGGTACAAACGAATAAAATGTTTATATATCACATTTTCAAATATCTATTATTCTCCATTTTACTCGATCTCCTAAACGGTTAAAGATAGGACATCGCGGTTTTCACCATTGGATTTAGCACCTCATTTTACATAAAATAAGTCCTATAAGTCTACTCTCAAGAGCTGATAAAGGTACAAACGAAAAAAATGATTATATATCACATTTTCAAATATCTATTATTCTCCATTTTACTCGATCTCCTAAACGGTTAAAGATAACACATCGCGGTTTTCACCATTGGATTTAGCACCCCATTTTACATAAAATAAGTTCTATAAATCTACTCTCAAGAGTTGATAAAGGTACAAAGGAATGAAATGTTTATAAATCACATTTTCAAATATTTATTATTCTCCATTTTACTCGATCTCCTAAATGGTTAAAGATAGGACATCGCGGTTTTCACCAGTTTATTTAGCACCTCATTTTACATAAAATAAGTCCTATAAGTCTACTCTCAAGAGTTGATAAAGGTACAAATGAATAAAATATTTATATATCACATTTTCAAATATCTATTATTCTCCATTTTACTCGATCTCCTAAACGGTTAAAGATAGGACATCGCGGTTTTCTCCAGTGGATTTAGCACCTCATTTTACATAAAATATGTCGTATAAGTCTACTCTCAAAAGTTAATAAAGGTACAACGAATAAAATGCTTATATATCACATTTTCAAATATCTATTATTCTCCATTTTACTCGATTTTCTATACAGTTAAAGATAGGACATCGCGGTTTTTACCAGTGGATTTAGCACCCCATTTTACATAAAATAAGTCCTATAAGTCTACTCTCAAGAGTTGATAAAGGTACAAACGAATAAAATGTTTATATATCACATTTTCAAATATCTATTACTCTAACTTTTACTCGATCTCCTAAACGGTTAAAGATAGGACATCGCGGTTTTCTCCAGTGGATTTAGCACCTCATTTTACAATAAATAATTCCTATAAGTCTACTCTCAAGAGTTGATAAAATTACTAACGAATAAAATGTTTATGTATCACATTTTTAAATATCTATTACTCTAAATTTTACTCGATCTCCTAAACGGTTAAAGATTGGACATCGCGGTTTTTACCAGTGGATTTAGCACCCCATTTTACATAAAATAAGTATTATAAGTCTACTCTCAAGAGTTGATAAAGGTACAAACGAATAAAATGTTTATATATCACATTTTCAAATATCCATTACTCTAACTTTTACCCGATCTCCTAAACGGTTAAAGATAGGACATCGCGGTTTTTACCAGTGGATTTAGCACCCCATTTTACATAAAATAAGTCCTATAAGTCTACTCTCAAGAGTTTATAAAGGTACAAACGAATAAAATGTTTATATATCACATTTTCAAATATCTATTACTCTAACTTTTACTCGATCTCCTAAACGGTTAAAGATAGGACATCGCGGTTTTTACCAGTGGATTTAGCACCCCATTTTACATAAAATAAGTCCTATAAGTCTACTCTCAAGAGTTGATAAAGGTACAAACGAATAAAATGTTTATATGTCACATTTTCAAATATCTATTACTCAAAATTTACTCGATCTCCTAAACGGTTAAAGATAGGACATCGCGGTTTTCTCCAGTGGATTTAGCACCTCATTTTACAATAAATAATTCCTATAAGTCTACTCTCAAGAGTTGATAAAATTACAAACGAATAAAATGTTTATATATCACATTTTCAAATATCTATTATTCTCCATTTTGATCGATCTCCTAAACGGTTAAAGATAGGACATCGCGGTTTTCTCTAGTGGATTTAGCACCTCATTTTACAATAAATAATTCCTATAAGTCTACTCTCAAGAGTTGATAAAGTTACAAACGAATAAAATGTTTATATATCACATTTTCAAATATCTATTATTCTCCATTTTGATCGATCTCCTAAACGGTTAAAGATAGGACATCGCGGTTTTCTCCAGTGGATTTAGCACCAAATTTTACAATAAATAATTCCTATAAGTCTACTCTCAAGAGTTGATAAAGTTACAAACGAATAAAATGTTTATATATCACATTTTCAAATATTTATTATTCTCCATTTTGATCGATCTCCTAAACGGTTAAAGATAGGACATCGCGGTTTTCACCATTGGATTTAGCACCTTATTTTACATAAAATAAGTCCTATAAGTCTAATTTCAAGAGTTGATAAAGGTACAAACGAATAAAATGTTTATATATCACATTATCAAATATCTATTATTCTCCATTTTACTCGAACTCTTAAACGGTTAAAGATAGGACATCGCGGTTTTTATCAGTGTATTTAGCACCTCATTTTACATAAAATAAGTCCCATAAGTCTACTCTCAGGAGTTGATAAAGGTACAAACGAATATAATGTTTTTATATCACATTCTCAAATATCTATTATTCTCCATTTTACTCGATCTCCTAAACGGTTAAAGATAGGACTTCGCGGTTTTCACAAGAGGATTTAGCACCTCATTTTATATAAAATAAGTCCTATAAATCTACTCTTAAAAGTTGATAAAGGTACAAACGAATAAAATGTTTATATATCACATTTTCAAATATCTATTATTCTCCATTTCACTCGATCTCCTAAACGGTTAAAGATAGGAGATCGCGGTTTTCACCAATGAATTAAGCACCTCATTTTACATAAAATAAGTCCTATAAGTATACTCTCAAGAGTTGATAAAGGTACAAACGAATAAAATGTTTATATATCACATTTTCAAATATCTATTATTCTCCATTTTACTCGATCTCCTAAACGGTTAAAGATAGGACATCGCAATTTTCACCAGTGGATTTAGCACCTAATTTTACATAAAATAAGTCCTATAAGTCTACTCTCAAGAGTTGATAAAGGTACAAGCGAATAAAATGTTTATATATCACATTTTCAAATATCTATTATTCTCCATTTTACTCGATCTCCTAAACGGTGAAAGATAGGACATCGCGGTTTTCACCATTGGATTTTGCACCTCATTTTACATAAAATATGTCCTATAAGTCTACTCTCAAGAGTTGATAAAGGTACAAACGAATAAAATGTTTATATATCACATTTTCAAATATCTATTATTCTCCATTTAGATCGATCTCCTAAACGGTTAAAGATAGGACATCGCGGTTTTCACCAGTGGATTTAGCACCTCATTTTACATAAAATAAGTCCTATAAGTCTACTCTCAAGAGTTGATAAAGGTACAAACGAATAAAATGTTTATATATCACATTTTCAAATATCTATTATTCTCCATTTTACTCGATCTCCTAAACGGTTAAAGATAGGACATCGCGTTTTCCACCAGTGGATTTAGCACCTTATTTTACATAAAATAAGTCCTATAAATCTACTCTCAAGAGTTGATAAAGGTACAAACGAATAAAATGATTATATATCACATTTTCAAGTATCTATTATTCTCCATTTTACGCGATCTCCTAAACGGTTAAAGATAGGACATCGCAGTCTTCACCAGTGGATTTAGCACCTCATTTTACATAAAATATGTCGTATAAGTCTACTCTCAAAAGTTAATAAAGGTACAACGAATAAAATGCTTATATATCACATTTTCAAATATCTATTATTCTCCATTTTACTCGATTTTCTATACAGTTAAAGATAGGACATCGCGGTTTTCACCATTGGATTTAGCACCTCATTTTACATAAAATAAGTCCTATAAGTCTACTCTCAAGAGTTGATAAAGGTACAAAGGAATGAAATGTTTATATATCACATTTTCAAATATTTATTATTCTCCATTTTACTCGATCTCCTAAACGGTTAAAGATAGGACATCGAGGTTTTCAAAAGTGGATTTAACACCTCATTTTACATAAAATATGTCCTATAAGTCTACTCTCAAGAGTTGATAATATTACATACGAATAAAATGTTTATATATCACATTTTTAAATCTCTATTACTCTAAATTTTACTCGATCTTCTAAACGGTTTAAGATAGGACATCGCGGTTTTTACCAGTGGATTTAGCACCCCATTTTACATAAAATAAGTCCTATAAGTCTACTCTCAAGAGTTGATAAAGGTACAAACGAATAAAATGTTTATATATCACATTTTCAAATATCTATTACTCTAACTTTTACCCGATCTCCTAAACGGTTAAAGATAGGACATCGCGGTTTTCTCCAGTGGATTTAGCACCTCATTTTACAATAAATAATTCCTATAAGTCTACTCTCAAGAGTTGATAAAGTTACAAACGAATAAAATGTTTATATATCACATTTTCTAATATCTATTATTCTCCATTTTACTCGATCTCCTAAACGGTTAAAGATAGGACATCGCGGTTTTCTCCAGTGGATTTAGCACCTCATTGTACAATAAATAATTCCTATAAGTCTACTCTCAAGAGTTGATAAAGTTACAAACGAATAAAATGTTTATATATCACATTTTCTAATATCTATTATTCTCCATTTCACTCGATCTCCTAAACGGTTAAAGATAGGAGATCGCGGTTTTCACCAATGAATTAAGCACCTCATTTTACATAAAATAAGTCCTATAAGTCTACTCTCAAGAATTGATAAAGTACAAACGAATAAAATGTTTATATATCACATTTTCAAATATCTATTATTCTCCATTTTACTCGATCTCCTAAACGATTAAAGACAGGACATCGCATTTTTCACCAGTGGCTTTAGCACCTAATTTTACATCAAATAAGTCCTATAAGTCTACTTACAAGAGTTGATAAAGGTACAAACGAATAAAATGTTTATATATCGCAATTTCAAATATCTATTATTTTCCATTTTACTCGATCTCCTAAACGGTTAAAGATAGGACATCGCAGTTTTCACCAGTGGATTTAGCACCTCATTTTACATTAAATAAGTCCTATAAGTCTACTTACAAGAGTTGATAAAGGTACAAACGAATAAAATGTTTATATATCACAATTTCAAATATCTATAATTTTCCATTTTACTCGATCTCCTAAACGGTTAAAGATAGGACATCGCGGTTTTCACCAGTGGATTTAGCACCTCATTTTACATTAAATAAGTCCTATAAGTCTACTCTCAAGAGTTGATAAAGGTACAAACGAATAAAATGTTTATATCTCACATTTTCAATTATCTATTATTCTCCATTTTACTCGATCTCCTAAATGGTTAAAGATAGGACATCGCGGTTTTCACCAGTTTATTTAGCACCTCATTTTACATAAAATAAGTCCTATAAGTCTACTGTCAAGAGTTGATAAAGGTACAAATGAATAAAATATTTATATATCACATTTTCAAATATCTATTATTCTCCATTTTACTCGATCTCCTAAACGGTTAAAGATAGGACATCGCGGTTTTCTCCAGTGGATTTAGCACCTCATTTTACAATAAATAATTCCTATAAGTCTACTCTCAAGAGTTGATAAAATTACAAACGAATAAAATGTTTATATATCACATTTTTAAATATCTATTACTCTAAATTTTACTCGATCTCCTAAACGGTTAAAGATAGGACATCGCGGTTTTTACCAGTGGATTTAGCACCCCATTTTACATAAAATAAGTCCTATAAGTCTACTCTCAAGAGTTGATAAAGGTACAAACGAATAAAATGTTTATATATCACATTTTCAAATATCTATTACTCTAACTTTTACCCGATCTCCTAAACGGTTAAAGATAGGACATCGCGGTTTCCTCCAGTGGATTTAGCACCTCATTTTACAATAAATAATTCCTATAAGTCTACTCTCAAGAGTTGATAAAGTTACAAACGAATAAAATGTTTATATATCACATTTTCAAATATCTATTATTCTCCATTTTGATCGATCTCCTAAACGGTTAAAGATAGGACATCGCGGTTTTCTCCAGTGGTTTTAGCACCTCATTTTACAATAAATAATTCCTATAAGTCTACTCTCAAGAGTTGATAGAGTTACAAACGAATAAAATGTTTATATCTCACATTTTCAAATATCTATTATTCTCCATTTTACTCGATCTCCTAAACGGTTAAAGATAGGACATCGCAGTTTTTACCAGTGGATTAAGCACCTCATTTTACATAAAATAAATCTAATAAGTCTACTCTCAAGAGTTGATAAAGGTACAAACGAATAAAATGTTTATATATCACATTTTCAAATATCTATTATTCTCCATTTTACTCGATCTCCTAAACGGTTAAAGATAGGACATCGCAGTTTTTACCAGTGGATTAAGCACCTCATTTTACATAAAATAAATCTAATAAGTCTACTCTCAAGAGTTGATAAAGGTACAAACGAATAAAATGTTTATATATCACAATTTCAAATATCTATAATTTTCCATTTTACTCGATCTCCTAAACGGTTAAAGATAGGACATCGCGGTTTTCACCAGTGGATTAAGCACCTCATTTTACATAAAATAAGTCCTATAAATCTACTCTCAAGAATTGATAAAGTACAAACGAATAAAATGTTTATATATCACATTTTCAAATATCTATTATTCTCCATTTTACTCGATCTCCTAAACGGTTAAAGATAGGACATCGCAGTTTTTACCAGTGGATTAAGCACCTCATTTTACATAAAATAAATCTAATAAGTCTACTCTCAAGAGTTGATAAAGGTACAAACGAATAAAATGTTTATATATCACATTTTCAAATATCTATTATTCTCCATTTTACTAGATCTCCTAAACGGTTAAAGATAGGACATCGCGGTCTTCACCAGTGGATTTAGCACCTCATTTTACATAAAATATGTCGTATAAGTCTACTCTCAAAAGTTAATAAAGGTACAACGAATAACATGTTTATATATCACATTTTCAAATATCTATTATTCTCCATTTTACTCGATTTTCTATACAGTTAAAGATAGGACATCGCGGTTTTCACCACTGGATTTAGCACCTCATTTTACATAAAATAAGTCCTATAAGTCTACTCTCAAGAGTTGATAAGATACAAACGAGTAAAATGCTTATATATCACATTTTCAAATATCTATTATTCTCCATTTTACTCGATCTCCTAAACGGTTAAAGATAGGACATCGCGGTTTTCACCATTGGATTTTGCACCTTATTTTATATAAAATATGTCCTATAAGTCTACTCTCAAGAGTTGATAAAGGTACAAACGAATAAAATGTTTATTTATCACATTTTCAAATATCTATTACTCTCCATTTTGATCGATCTCCTAAACGGTTTAAGATAGGACATCGCGGTTTTTACCAGTGGATTTAGCACCTCATTTTACATAAAATAAGTCCAATAAGTCTACTCTCAGGAGTTGATAAAGGTACAAACGAATAAAATGGTTATATATCACATTTTCAAATATCTATTATTCTCCATTTTACTCGATCTCCTAAACGGTTAAAGATAGGATATCGCGGTTTTCACCAGTGGATTTAGCACCTCATTTTACATAAAATAAGTCCTATAAGTCTACTCTCAAGAGTTGATAAAGGAACAAACGAATGAAATGTTTATATATCACATTTTCAAATATCTATTATTCTCCATTTTACTCGATCTCCTAAACGGTTAAAGATAGGACATCGCGGTTTTCAAAAGTGGATTTAACACCTCATTTTACATAAAATATGTCCTTTATATATCCTTTATATAAGTCTACTCACAAGAGATGATAAAGGTACAAACGAATAAAATGTTTATATATCACAATTTCAAATATCTATTATTTTCCATTTTACTCGATCTCCTAAACGGTTAAAGATAGGACATCGCGGTTTTCACCAGTGAATTTAGCACCTCATTTTACATTAAATAAGTCCTATAAGTCTACTCTCAAGAGTTGATAAAATTACAAACGAATAAAATGTTTATATATCACATTTTTAAATATCTATTATTCTAAATTTTACTCGATCTCCTAAACGGTTAAAGATAGGACATCGCGGTTTTCACCAGTGGATTTAGCACCTTATTTTACATAAAATATGTCCTATAAGTCTACTCTCAAAAGTTGATAAAGGTACAAACGAATAAAATGTTTATATATCACATTTTCAAATATCTATTATTCTCCATTTTACTCGATCTCCTAAACGGTTAAAGATAAGATATCGCGGTTCTCACAAGTGGATTTAGCACCTCATTTTACATAAAATAAGTACTATTAGTCTACTCTCAAGAGTTGATAAAGGTACAAACGAATACAATGTTTATATATAACATTTTCAAATATCTATTATTCTCCATTTTACTCGATCTCCTAAACGGTTAAAGATAGAACATCGCGGTTTTTACCAGTGGATTTAGCACCCCATTTTACATAAAATAAGTCTTATAAGTCTACTCTCAAGAGTTGATAAAGGTACAAACGAATAAAATGTTTATATATCACATTTTCAAATATCCATTACTCTAACTTTTACCCGATCTCCTAAACGGTTAAAGATAGGACATCGCGGTTTTTACCAGTGGATTTAGCACCCCATTTAACATAAAATAAGTCCTATAAGTCTACTCTCAAGAGTTGATAAAGGTACAAACGAATAAAATGGTTATATATCACATTTTCAAATATCTATTATTCTCCATTTTACTCGATCTCCTAAACGGTTAAAGATAGGATATCGCGGTTTTCACCAGTGGATTTAGCACCTCATTTTACATAAAATAAGTCCTATAAGTCTACTCTCAAGAGTTGATAAAGGAACAAACGAATGAAATGTTTATATATCACATTTTCAAATATCTATTATTCTCCATTTTACTCGATCTCCTAAACGGTTAAAGATAGGACATCGCGGTTTTCAAAAGTGGATTTAACACCTCATTTTACATAAAATATGTCCTTTATATATCCTTTATATAAGTCTACTCACAAGAGTTGATAAAGGTACAAACGAATAAAATGTTTATATATCACAATTTCAAATATCTATTATTTTCCATTTTACTCGATCTCCTAAACGGTTAAAGATAGGACATCGCGGTTTTCACCAGTGAATTTAGCACCTCATTTTACATTCAATAAGTCCTATAAGTCTACTCTCAAGAGTTGATAAAGGTACAAACGAATAAAATGTTTATATATCACATTTTCAAATATCTATTATTTTCCATTTTACTCGATCTCCTAAACGGTAAAAGATAGGACATCGCGGTTTTCACCAGTGGATTTAGCACTTTATTTTACATAAAATAAGTCTTATAAGTCTTCTCTTAAGAGTTAATATAGGTACAAACGAATAAAATGTTTATATATCACATTTTCAAATATCTATTATTCTCCATTTTACTCGATCTCCTAAACGGTTAAAGATAGGACATCGCGGTTTTCACCATTGGATTTAGCACCTTATTTTACATAAAATAAGTCATATAAGTCTACTCTCAAGAGTTGATAAAGGTACAAAGGAATGAAATGTTTATATATCACATTTTCAAATATTTATTATTCTCCATTTTACTCGATCTCCTAAACGGTTAAAGATAGGACTTCACGGTTTTCTCCAGTGGATTTAGCACCTCATTTTACATAAAATAAGTCCTATAAGTCTACTCTCAAGAGTTGATAAAGTTACAAACGAATAAAATGTTTATATATCACATTTTCAAATATCTATTACTCTAACTTTTACTCTATCTCCTAAACGGTTAAAGATAGGACATCGCGGTTTTCTTCAGTGGATTTAGCACCTCATTTAACAATAAATAAGTCCTATAAGTCTACTCTCAAAAGTTGATAAAGATACAAACGATTAAAATGTTTACATATCACATTTTCAAATATCTATTATTCTCCATTTTGATCGATCTCCTAAACGGTTAAAGATAGGACATCGCGGTTTTCTCCAGTGGATTTAGCACCTCATTTTACAATAAATAATTCCTATAAGTCTACTCTCAAGAATTGATAAAGTACAAACGAATAAAATGTTTATATATCACATTTTCAAATATCTATTATTCTCCATTTTACTCGATCTCCTAAACGGTTAAAGATAGGACATCGCAGTTTTTACCAGTGGATTAAGCACCTCATTTTACATAAAATAAATCTAATAAGTCTACTCTCAAGAGTTGATAAAGGTACAAACGAATAAAATGTTTATATATCACATTTTCAAATATCTATTATTCTCCATTTTACTAGATCTCCTAAACGGTTAAAGATAGGACATCGCGGTCTTCACCAGTGGATTTAGCACCTCATTTTACATAAAATATGTCGTATAAGTCTACTCTCAAAAGTTAATAAAGGTACAACGAATAACATGTTTATATATCACATTTTCAAATATCTATTATTCTCCATTTTACTCGATTTTCTATACAGTTATAGATAGGACATCGCTGTTTTCACCAGTGGATTTAGCACCTCATTTTACATAAAATAAGTCCTATAAGTCTACTTTCAAGAGTTGATAAGATTCAAACGAGTAAAATGTTTATATATCACATTTTCAAATATCTATTATTCTCCATTTTACTCGATCTCCTAAACGGTTAAAGATAGGACATCGCGGTTTTCACCATTGGATTTTGCACCTCATTTTATATAAAATATTTCCTATAAGTCTACTCTCAAGAGTTGATAAAGGTACAAACGAATAAAATGTTTATATATCACATTTTCAAATATCTATTACTCTCCATTTTGATCGATCTCCTAAACGGTTTAAGATAGGACATCGCGGTTTTTACCAGTGGATTTAGCACCTCATTTTACATAAAATAAGTCCAATAAGTCTACTCTCAGGAGTTGATAAAGGTACAAACGAATAAAATGGTTATATATCACATTTTCAAATATCTATTATTCTCCATTTTACTCGATCTCCTAAACGGTTAAAGATAGGATATCGCGGTTTTTACCAGTGGATTTAGCACCCCATTTTACATAAAATAAGTCCTATAAGTCTACTCTCAAGAGTTGATAAAGGTACAAACGAATAAAATGTTTATATATCACATTTTCAAATATCTATTACTCTAACTTTTACCCGATCTCCTAAACGGTTAAAGATAGGACATCGCGGTTTTCTCCAGTGGATTTAGCACCTCATTTTACAATAAATAATTCCTATAAGTCTACTCTCAAGAGTTGATAAAGTTACAAACGAATAAAATGTTTATATATCACATTTTCAAATATCTATTATTCTCCATTTTGATCGATCTCCTAAACGGTTAAAGATAGGACATCGCGGTTTTCTCCAGTGGATTTAGCACCTCATTTTACAATAAATAATTCCTATAAGTCTACTCTCAAGAGTTGATAGAGTTACAAACGAATAAAATGTTTATATCTCACATTTTCAAATATCTATTATTCTCCATTTTACTCGATCTCCTAAACGGTTAAAGATAGGACATCGCGGTTTTTACCAGTGGATTAAGCACCTCATTTTACATAAAATAAGTCCTATAAATCTACTCTCAAAAGTTGATAAAGGTACAAACGAATAAAATGTTTATATATCACATTTTCAAATATCTATTATTCTCCATTTTGATCGATCTCCTAAACGGTTAAAGATAGGACATCGCGGTTTTCTCCAGTGGATTTAGCACCTCATTTTACAATAAATAATTCCTATAAGTCTACTCTCAAGAATTGATAAAGTACAAACGAATAAAATGTTTATATATCACATTTTCAAATATCTATTATTCTCCATTTTACTCGATCTCCTAAACGGTTAAAGATAGGACATCGCAGTTTTTACCAGTGGATTAAGCACCTCATTTTACATAAAATAAATCTAATAAGTCTACTCTCAAGAGTTGATAAAGGTACAAACGAATAAAATGTTTATATATCACATTTTCAAATATCTATTATTCTCCATTTTACTAGATCTCCTAAACGGTTAAAGATAGGACATCGCGGTCTTCACCAGTGGATTTAGCACCTCATTTTACATAAAATATGTCGTATAAGTCTACTCTCAAAAGTTAATAAAGGTACAACGAATAACATGTTTATATATCACATTTTCAAATATCTATTATTCTCCATTTTACTCGATTTTCTATACAGTTATAGATAGGACATCGCTGTTTTCACCAGTGGATTTAGCACCTCATTTTACATAAAATAAGTCCTATAAGTCTACTTTCAAGAGTTGATAAGATTCAAACGAGTAAAATGTTTATATATCACATTTTCAAATATCTATTATTCTCCATTTTACTCGATCTCCTAAACGGTTAAAGATAGGACATCGCGGTTTTCACCATTGGATTTTGCACCTCATTTTATATAAAATATTTCCTATAAGTCTACTCTCAAGAGTTGATAAAGGTACAAACGAATAAAATGTTTATATATCACATTTTCAAATATCTATTACTCTCCATTTTGATCGATCTCCTAAACGGTTTAAGATAGGACATCGCGGTTTTTACCAGTGGATTTAGCACCTCATTTTACATAAAATAAGTCCAATAAGTCTACTCTCAGGAGTTGATAAAGGTACAAACGAATAAAATGGTTATATATCACATTTTCAAATATCTATTATTCTCCATTTTACTCGATCTCCTAAACGGTTAAAGATAGGATATCGCGGTTTTTACCAGTGGATTTAGCACCTCATTTTACATAAAATAAGTCCTATAAGTCTACTCTCAAGAGTTGATAAAGGAACAAACGAATGAAATGTTTATATATCACATTTTCAAATATCTATTATTCTCCATTTTACTCGATCTCCTAAACGGTTAAAGATAGGACATCGCGGTTTTCAAAAGTGGATTTAACACCTCATTTTACATAAAATATGTCCTTTATATATCCTTTATATAAGTCTACTCACAAGAGTTGATAAAGGTACAAACGAATAAAATGTTTATATATCACAATTTCAAATATCTATTATTTTCCATTTTACTCGATCTCCTAAACGGTTAAAGATAGGACATCGCGGTTTTCACCAGTGAATTTAGCACCTCATTTAACATTAAATAAGTCCTATAAGTCTACTCTCAAGAGGTGATAAAGGTACAAACGAATAAAATGTTTATATATCACATTTTCAAATATCTATTATTTTCCATTTTACTCGATCTCCTAAACGGTAAAAGATAGGACATCGCGGTTTTCACCAGTGGATTTAGCACTTTATTTTACATAAAATAAGTCTTATAAGTCTTCTCTTAAGAGTTAATATAGGTACAAACGAATAAAATGTTTATATATCACATTTTCAAATATCTATTATTCTCCATTTTACTCGATCTCCTAAACGGTTAAAGATAGGACATCGCGGTTTTCACCATTGGATTTAGCACCTTATTTTACATAAAATAAGTCATATAAGTCTACTCTCAAGAGTTGATAAAGGTACAAAGGAATGAAATGTTTATATATCACATTTTCAAATATTTATTATTCTCCATTTTACTCGATCTCCTAAACGGTTAAAGATAGGACTTCACGGTTTTCTCCAGTGGATTTAGCACCTCATTTTACATAAAATAAGTCCTATAAGTCTACTCTCAAGAGTTGATAAAGTTACAAACGAATAAAATGTTTATATATCACATTTTCAAATATCTATTACTCTAACTTTTACTCTATCTCCTAAACGGTTAAAGATAGGACATCGCGGTTTTCTTCAGTGGATTTAGCACCTCATTTAACAATAAATAAGTCCTATAAGTCTACTCTCAAAAGTTGATAAAGATACAAACGATTAAAATGTTTATATATCACATTTTCAAATATCTATTATTCTAAATTTTACTCGATCTCCTAAACGGTTAAAGATAGGATATCGCGGTTTTCACCAGTGGATTTAGCACCTCATTTTACAATAAATAATTCCTATAAGTCTACTCTCAAGAGTTGATAAAATTACAAACGAATAAAATGTTTATATATCACATTTTTAAATATCTATTATTCTAAATTTTACTCGATCTCCTAAACGGTTAAAGATAGGACATCGCGGTTTTCACCAGTGGATTTAGCACCTTATTTTACATAAAATATGTCCTATAAGTCTACTCTCAAAAGTTGATAAAGGTACAAACGAATAAAATGTTTATATATCACATTTTCAAATATCTATTATTCTCCATTTTACTCGATCTCCTAAACGGTTAAAGATAAGATATCGCGGTTCTCACAAGTGGATTTAGCACCTCATTTTACATAAAATAAGTACTATTAGTCTACTCTCAAGAGTTGATAAAGGTACAAACGAATACAATGTTTATATATAACATTATCAAATATCTATTATTCTCCATTTTACTCGATCTCCTAAACGGTTAAAGATAGAACATCGCGGTTTTTACCAGTGGATCTAGCACCTGATTTTACATAAAATAAGTCCTATAAGTCTACTCTCAAGAGTTGATAAAGGTACAAACGAATAAAATGTTTATATATCACATTTTCAAATATCTATTACTCTAACTTTTACTCGATCTCCTAAACGGTTAAAGATAGGACATCGCGGTTTTCACCAGTGAATTTAGCACCTCATTTTACATAAAATAAGTCCTATAAGCCTACTCTCAAGAGTTGATAAAGGTACAAACAAATAAAATGTTTTTATCTCACATTTTCAAATATCTATTATTCTAAATTTTACTCGATCTCGTAAACTGTTAAAGATAGGACATCGCGGTTTTCACCAGTGAATTTAGCACCTCATTTTACATAAAATAAGTCCTATAAGCCTACTCTCAAGAGTTGATAAAGATACAAACGAATAAAATGTTTATATATCACATTTTCAAATATCAATTATTCTAAATTTTACTCGATCTCCTAAACGGTTAAAGATAGAACATCGCGGTTTTCACAAATGGATTTAGAACCTCATTTTACATAAAATAAGTCCTATAAGTCTACTCTTAAGAGTTGATAAAGGTACAAACGAATAAAATGTTTATATATCATATTTTCAAATATTTATTATTCTCCAATTTACTCGATCTTCTAAACGGTTAAAGACAGGACATCGCTGTTTTCACCAGTATATATAGCACATTATTTTACATAAAATAAGTCCTATAAGTCTACTCTCAAGGGTTGATAAAGGTACAAACAAATCAAATGTTTATATATCACATTTTTAAATATCTATTATTTTCCATTTTACTCGATCTCCTAAACAATTAAAGATAGGACATCGCGGTTTTTACCAGTGGATCTAGCACCTGATTTTACATAAAATAAGTCCTATAAGTCTACTCTCAAGAGTTGATAAAGGTACAAACGAATAAAATGTTTATATATCACATTTTCAAATATCTATTACTCTAACTTTTACTCGATCTCCTAAACGGTTAAAGATAGGACATCGCGGTTTTCACCAGTGAATTTAGCACCTCATTTTACATAAAATAAGTCCTATAAGCCTACTCTCAAGAGTTGATAAAGGTACAAACGAATAAAATGTTTATATCTCACATTTTCAAATATCTATTATTCTAAATTTTACTCGATCTCGTAAACTGTTAAAGATAGGACATCGCGGTTTTCACCAGTGAATTTAGCACCTCATTTTACATAAAATAAGTCTTATAAGCCTACTCTCAAGAGTTGATAAAGATACAAACGAATAAAATGTTTATATATCACATTTTCAAATAACAATTATTCTAAATTTTACTCGATCTCCTAAACGGTTAAAGATAGAACATCGCGGTTTTCACAAATGGATTTAGAACCTCATTTTACATAAAATAAGTCCTATAAGTCTACTCTTAAGAGTTGATAAAGGTACAAACGAATAAAATGTTTATATATCATATTTTCAAATATTTATTATTCTCCATTTTACTCGATCTTCTAAACGGTTAAAGACAGGACATCGCTGTTTTCACCAGTATATATAGCACATTATTTTACATAAAATAAGTCCTATAAGTCTACTCTCAAGGGTTGATAAAGGTACAAACAAATCAAATGTTTATATATCACATTCTTAAATATCTATTATTTTTCATTTTACTCGATCTCCTAAACAATTAAAGATAGGACATCGCGGTTTTCACCAGTATATATAGCACATTATTTTACATAAAATAAGTCCTATAAGTAAACTCTTAAGAGTTGATAAATGTACAAACGAATAAAATGTTTATGTATCACATTTTCAAATATCTATTATTTTCCATTTTACTCGATCTCCTAAACAATTAAAGATACTACATCGCCGTTTTCACCAGTGGATTTAGCACTTCATTTTAGATAAAATAAGTCCTATAAGTCTACTCTCAAGAGTTGATAGAGGTACAAACGAATAAAATGTTTATATATCACATTTTCAAATATCTATTATTCTTCATTTTACTCGATCTCCTAAACGGTTAAAGATACTACATCGCCGTTTTCACCAGTGGATTTAGCACTTCATATTACATAAAATAAGTCCTACAAGTCTACTCTTAAGAGTTGATATAGGTACAAACGAATAAAATGTTTATATATCACATTTTCAAATATCTTTTATTCTCCATTTTACTCGATCTCCTAAACGGTTAAAGATAGGACATCGCGGTTTTCACCAGTTTATTTAGCAACTCATTTTACATAAAATAAGTCCTATAAGTCTACTCTCAAGAGTTGATAAAGGTACAAACGAATAAAATGTTTATATATCACATTTTTAAATATCTATTATTCTCCATTTTACTCGATCTCCTAAACGGTTAAAGATAGGACATCGCGGTTTTCACCAGTAAATTTAGCACCTCATTTTACATACAATAACTCCTATAAGTCTACTCTCAAGAGTTGATAAAGGTACAAACGAATAAAATGTTTATATATCACATTTTTAAATATCGATTATTCTCCATTTTACGCGATCTCCTAAACGGTTAAAGATAGGACATCGCGGTTTTCACCAAAAAATTTAGCACCTCATTTTACATAAAATAAGTCCTATAAGTCTACTCTCAAGAGTTGATAAAGTACAAACGAATAAAATGTTAATATATCACATTTTCAAATATCGATTATTCTCCATTTTACGCGATCTCCTAAACGGTTAAAGAAAGGACATCGCGGTTTTCACCAGTGGATTTAGCACTTCATTTTACATAAAATAAGTCCTACAAGTCTACTCTCAAGAGTTGATATAGGTACAAACGAATAAAATGTTTATATATCACATTTTCAAATATCTTTTATTCTCCATTTTACTCGCTCTCCTAAACGGTTAAAGATAGGACATCGCGGTTTCCACCAGTTTATTTAGCAACTCATTTTACATAAAATAAGTCCTATAAGTCTACTCTCAAGAGTTGATAGAGGTACAAACGAATAAAATGTTTATATATCACATTTTTAAATATCTATTATTTTCCATTTTACTCGATCTCCTAAACGGTTAAAGATAGGACATCGCGGTTTTCACCAGTGGACTTAGCATTTCATTTTACATAATATAAGTCCTATAAGTCTACTCTCAAGAGTTGATAAAGGTACTAACGAATAAAGTGTTTATATATCACATTTTCAAATATCTATTATTTTCCATTTTACTCGATCTCCTAAACGGTTAAAGATAGGACATCGCGGTTTTCACCAGTTTATTTAGTAACTCATTTTACATAAAATAAGTCCTATAAGTCTACTCTCAAGAGTTGATAAAGGTACAAACGAATTAAATGTTTATATATCACATTTTTAAATATCTATTATTCTCCATTTTACTCGACCTCCTAAACGGTTAAAGATAGGACATCGCGGTTTTCACCAGTAAATTTAGCACCCCATTTTACATACAATAAGTCCTATAAGTCTACTCTCAAGAGTTGATAAAGGTACAAACGAATAAAATGTTTATATATCACATTTTCAAATATCTTTTATTCTCCATTTTACTCGATCCCCTAAACGGTTAAAAATAGGACATCGCGGTTTTTACCAGTATATATAGCACATTATTTTACATAAAATAAGTCCTATAAGTCTACTCTCAAGGGTTGATATAGGTACAAATGAATAAAATGTTTATATATCATATTTTCAAATATCAATTATTTTCCTTTTTACTCGATCTCCTAAACTATTAAAGATAGGACATCGCGGTTTTCACCAGTATATATAGCACATTATTTTACATAAAATAAGTCTTATAAGTAAACTCTTAAGAGTTGATAAATGTACAAACGAATAAAATGTTTATGTATCACATTTTCAAATATCTATTATTTTCCATTTTACTCGATCTCCTAAACGGTTAAAGATAGGACATCGCGGTTTTCACCAGTGGATTTAGCACTTCATTTTAGATAAAATAAGTCCTATAAGTCTACTCTCAAGTGTTGATAAAGGTACAAACGAATAAAATGTTTACATATCACATTTTCAAATATCTATTATTCTTCATTTTACTCGATCTCCTAAACGGTTAAAGATACTACATTGCCGTTTTCACTAGTGGATTTAGCACTTCATATTACATAAAATAAGTCCTACAAGTCTACTCTTAAGAGTTGATATAGGTACAAACGAATAAAATGTTTATATATCACATTTTCAAATATCTTTTATTCTCCATTTTACTCGATCTCCTAAACGGTTAAAGATAGGACATCGCGGTTTTCATCAGTTTATTTAGCAACTTATTTTACATAAAATAAGTCCTATAAGTCTACTCTCAAGAGTTGATAAAGGTACAAACGAATAAAATGTTTATATATCACATTTTTAAATATCTATTATTCTCCATTTTACTCGATCTCCTAAACGGTTTAAGATAGGACATCGCGGTTTTCACCAGTAAATTTAGCACCTCATTTTACATACAATAACTCCTATAAGTCTACTCTCAAGAGTTGATAAAGGTACAAACGAATAAAATGTTTATATATCACATTTTTAAATATCTATTATTCTCCATTTTACTCGATCTCCTAAACGGTTAAAGATAGGACATCGCGGTTTTCACCAAAAAATTTAGCACCTCATTTTACATAAAATAAGTCCTATAAGTCTACTCTCAAGAGTTGATAAAGTACAAACGAATAAAATGTTAAAATATCACATTTTCAAATATCGATTATTCTCCATTTTACGCGATCTCCTAAACGGTTAAAGAAAGGACATCGCGGTTTTCACCAGTGGATTTAGCACTTCATTTTACATAAAATAAGTCCTACAAGTCTACTCTCAAGAGTTGATATAGGTACAAACGAATAAAATGTTTATATATCACATTTTCAAATATCTTTTATTCTCCATTTTACTCGCTCTCCTAAACGGTTAAAGATAGGACATCGCGGTTTCCACCAGTTTATTTAGCAACTCATTTTACATAAAATAAGTCCTATAAGTCTACTCTCAAGAGTTGATAAAGTACAAACGAATAAAATGTTAATATATCACATTTTCAAATATCGATTATTCTCCATTTTACGCGATCTCCTAAACGGTTAAAGAAAGGACATCGCGGTTTTCACCAGTGGATTTAGCACTTCATTTTACATAAAATAAGTCCTACAAGTCTACTCTCAAGAGTTGATATAGGTACAAACGAATAAAATGTTTATATATCACATTTTCAAATATCTTTTATTCTCCATTTTACTCGCTCTCCTAAACGGTTAAAGATAGGACATCGCGGTTTCCACCAGTTTATTTAGCAACTCATTTTACATAAAATAAGTCCTATAAGTCTACTCTCAAGAGTTGATAAAGGTACAAACGAATAAAATGTTTATATATCACATTTTTAAATATCTATTATTTTCCATTTTACTCGATCTCCTAAACGGTTAAAGATAGGACATCGCGGTTTTCACCAGTGGACTTAGCATTTCATTTTACATAATATAAGTCCTATAAGTCTACTCTCAAGAGTTGATAAAGGTACTAACGAATAAAGTGTTTATATATCACATTTTCAAATATCTATTATTTTCCATTTTACTCGATCTCCTAAACGGTTAAAGATAGGACATCGCGGTTTTCACCAGTTTATTTAGTAACTCATTTTACATAAAATAAGTCCTATAAGTCTACTCTCAAGAGTTGATAAAGGTACAAACGAATAAAATGTTTATATATCACATTTTTAAATATCTATTATTCTCCATTTTACTCGACCTCCTAAACGGTTAAAGATAGGACATCGCGGTTTTCACCAGTAAATTTAGCACCCCATTTTACATACAATAAGTCCTATAAGTCTACTCTCAAGAGTTGATAAAGGTACAAACGAATAAAATGTTTATATATCACATTTTCAAATATCTTTTATTCTCCATTTTACTCGATCCCCTAAACGGTTAAAAATAGGACATCGCGGTTTTTACCAGTATATATAGCACATTATTTTACATAAAATAAGTCCTATAAGTCTACTCTCAAGGGTTGATAAAGGTACAAATGAATAAAATGTTTATATATCATATTTTCAAATATCAATTATTTTCCTTTTTACTCGATCTCCTAAACTATTAAAGATAGGACATCGCGGTTTTCACCAGTATATATAGCACATTATTTTACATAAAATAAGTCTTATAAGTAAACTCTTAAGAGTTGATAAATGTACAAACGAATAAAATGTTTATGTATCACAGTAGTGGGGATTTGAGGGTTCTGGCGCAGTAGTACATCAAACGTCCGATAGATGGCGCAAGGTGTTGGTTCCCGGCGGCGGTGGGGTTGAAATGTGGGAGTTGTTGGGATGGGTTAGGGGGAGTGGACAGAGCATAGAAGTGTGTTGATAGGTGTTAATTAGCATTTTTGTGTTGGTGGGTACTGCTAATGAGGCGGAAGAGAGTACTGTGTATGGTGGGGTGGGTGGAGTATTGGATTGGGGGTTGAACTACCACCATCACCGAGCGGTGGCGGTACCGGGCGCTCTCTCTTTCTCTCACACACCTGTGTGAGTGGGAAAAAAGTGAGGAAGTGCATCTGGTTAACAAAAAAACAAAATTGGCGCTTATATTGTATGCAAATTTTTTTAAAAGATTAAGTGACCTGTATTCACTTGTTTTTTGCACAAACTTCCTGACACATGCACATTTTGTAATTTACATATATCGTTTTATTGTTTTTGAATATGGGTTAATAATTAATGTAGGGTAAAATAGAGGTAGTTTTATTTAAGAGAAATAAAACAATAAATGCATTTTATTTTATCTTTATTATTTTTCTATTTCATGTATATATAAAAAAAAAGTTCAGAAAAAAAATGGAAATTAAGTGTCCATATATATGATCCCTGAAATAGAAAAGAAAACATTATTAATAAAAAAACAAAAAAAATGTGTAAAAAAACGGAAAGGAATTTTCTTACGTTTTTTCTACAAAAATAGTTCTTCTTCTTCTTCTTAGTTTATAAAAATTCCACTTGCCACCATTTGTTGGTTTGATTGGGCTTTCGTACAATGAAGGAGAGATTTTCTCCATTCTTTAGTCTCACATTATATTCGGGAACGTTTTCCAGTAGCCGGTTGTATCTTTTTGGCAATAT